>JAWWLV010000121.1:55253747-55269429 GCA_035041135.1 Platyrinchus mystaceus
ATGCTCTTCCTAATGCACCCCAGGATACCATTGGCCTTCTTGGCCACAACAACACATTGCTGTGTCATGGACAGCTTGCTGTCCACCAGTATCCCCAGGTCCTTCTCCACAGAGCTGCTTTCCAGCAGGTCAGTCCCCAGCCTGTACTGGTGCAGGGGGTTATTCTTCCCCAGAGGCAGGAAGGACCCTGCACTGGCCTTTGTTGAACTTCAGATGATTCTTCTCTGCCCATCTCCCCAGCCTTCTGAGGTCCTTCTGAAGGGCTGGAAAGTCCTCTGTGGTACTGGCCACCCCTTCCCAGTTTTGTGTCATCAGTGAACTTTCTGAGGAGGCACTCTGTCCCTTTATCCAAATCACTGATGAATAAGTTAAGCAATACTGGGCCCAGTACTGAACTTCTAGTGACAAGCCTCCAACTGATTATTGTCACTGACTGTGACCCTCTGGGATCTGCTATGCTTTCTTTCTCAAAAATCCTATACTTTCTTTCTCTTTTGTACATTTTAAAATTTATTGGCTCAGATGGTCCACTCATATATGTAAAATTAACCATATGAAATAAACTATTTGCATAAAAGAAAGCATATGTGTAGCTGTTTGAAGAATCATGGCTTCAGTCTGCACATCATAAATCCAAAGAGGGATAGTTCCTGATGGGCAGCCTAGTGGACATCTAAGGAGCCATCAGACACTTCTCTTCCATGCTTTTTAGGAGTGGTCTACATGCCAAGGCACATACCTATACAGTAAAAGAGAAATGCAGGCACTTCTTCCTGTGCTTCTGTTTCTCAGATTGAGGTTTGGGAACGCTTACAGTGGGACAAGTAACTTATGCCAAGTCACAGTGGTTATTTGCATTGTGATCATCAGGGTGCAAGGCAGGACTGGATGGTGACTCTCAGAATTAAATACTCTCTTTTGCTCGGAGTACTCAGCAGAGAATGAATAGCTAATTAGTAATTTGCCTTGGTGTTGTACGGTCAATGTGACTACCCTTGGATTTGCCATTTCATTCAGTTGGGAGGAATTAAACTAAAATAAAGTTCAAAAAAGCCTGGTGCTTTTTTTATTTTTTTTCCTCTAATCCATTTCAAAGCCTTGAGCTCTTACACAGGGCCTTTTGGCACATCTGAATGCCTTTGTCTGGTTAGCTCTCAGAGGATAATTTCATGGGGGCATCCTTTTTACTGGGGTTCACAGAGACTTCATACACTGGTAGCAAGATATGTCCTTATTGGGCTTTGTATTTGCTCATGATTGATGAGTAAATGCTTGTGAAGGTGAAATACCAGCATGCTCATCACCTTTACTGAGCATATTTCCATATTGCACCAAGCCTTCGTATTAGCTGGTACAGAAACAGCTCTGTTTGCTGGAGGTGCTTGTTCCCCAACCTCCTGGGCCGGTGCCCAGTTGCAATCACAGCAGTGTTATAGCAGTTCCTTCCTGTCCCTTTGATGTAGCATTTGCTTTTTAAATTCCTGCTGCTTTCACTCATTTTTTCTCAGTCGCTTTTTGGTTTGATTTCTGAAGGTACTGGGGCTCTTTCAGGGACAAAGCTTTAATAGGGAGTGCATTTTTCTCCCAGCTCACTTTTTGCTAATTCATCGTATTTAAGCTTCAGCAATTTACTAGCTCCAACAACCTCTAGAAGCACTGCAAGGTCTACATCAAATACAGCATCCACTATATATTACTTAGGAGAAGTCAGCTTTAATAAACAAGAAACTGTTATTTCCCAGCTTGTCTCCTTATTCCCTCAAATTACTGCAGGGGCTTAAGGAGTTTAGGACTCTGGAGGAGCCACTTGGTGCCTTGCAGGATGAAACTGTTAAATGTTAATTGCCTTGCAGCAAATATTGTAAGAACATCACTATTAGCAAAACTGAAGGGATCTCATGTATTCACTTTCATAGTCCAAGAAGACTACGGTGCAGATGACAAATCTGACAACAACACCAAACCTAAATAAGTTATAAATCATTTTGATTTAGGTGCCCAGGGTGCTCTATATAATCACAAAGTTTGTTTTTACAATTTTTATCATAAAGTTGGCAGAGGTATTATAGCTCAACACATGATTTTTAAGGACAAAGCATGTCAGAGAACATTCACGTTTTTCTCTCTGTATACAGAAGGAGGATGAGGATATAAAACCCAAACTGAAAGAACAAGCTATTGAATCTAGTGTTTTTCCTAAAGTTAGTGTGGCTAAAATCTAGCAAAATATGTAATCCAGGTATACCTGGGAGCTCAGAATTTTACAAACAAATTGAAATCCAATGTAAATTAACAGTGGAATTGAAAAGAAACTGTAAATATTGTTGTCTATTAGACTCAGCACACTTATTTTTCTTTATGTGAGCAGTGTTACCTCTGCAGCCTTGGTTAAGCAACTTACCTGAATGTTTTTAAAACAGAAATAACCCTTATTTCCTTACAACACATCCTATGGAGAATGAAGGTCACAGTCCTACTCCAACAAAGTCTAGTATGAGAAAGATCCAAGTTCATTTTAGGAACTGTCAGACAAGTTTTGCCCTCAGTTGGGTCCTATGGACTTCTGTGGGAGTAAGAGGGTGGGATGAGAACCAGAATTACTCTGTTGTCCTTTCCTACTCATGCTGTGCCAATCATCACAGCATCTGAGCACTTTCCCAAACTAAGACTAAACAAAGAAGACTAATGTCTGTGATGCGAAATTTCCTCTCCATTCCTCCCCACAGAGAAAAGTTATGTGAATGCTGTGTAGGAGGGATGTGGTGATATTCACATAAACAAAAAAGGTAAATGCATACTATAAAAAACAAAACCAAAACCAAACCAAACCAAAACCCCAAACCAGACATGCTTATTTACTGCCTGTTGGGAAAGAAAAGCTTACATAAATGAGCTTTATAATTGAACTGGAAAGGCTTCTAGTTTGTTGACATATTGTTCTTTGAAACAGATTTTCAAATCCCAGACCCAGTTTTCATTCACTGTAAGCCTTCAGTAATGAACACTGGGGTCAAGACTGGAAGGCTAACAATGTGGACTTAACAGTGGAAAGTGTCATTATTATACACTGAAGAAAAAAAAATAAGTGTGAAGGACATCTAATAATTTGAAATTTACGGTGATGCTGTTTGTATTTTTTCCAGTAAATTACAAAAGATAATCAGTAATCCATAGGACAGGGAAACAGGAGCATCAGCTCATGTTGGGGGTCACCAATATTAGTGCACATACAAATCCCATCTGCTGCAATTCAAGCCATCCATCCCAATTCTTAGACTTATACATCCTCAGTTCCCAAACTTCTGCTGATGTTAACTAATCCTGTGTTAACTAATCCTATGATTTCAATGTCTCAGTGAATCCATTGGTTGATATGGTGCTTGTAGAGAGTCTGGTTTGTAGGCTTACAGAATTTTTTTGGGTGGAAGGACCAACATCCCACAATAAGGAGAAGACAATGCAGAGACCAGATGGACATACTCCAGGCCAATGCACATTACCACATCAGACATACATAATCTTACTGCTGCACTAAACAGAGAAAATGCTGGAACACTTAAATAAGAAATAGGCTCACATCTAGTTACTACTGAAATGGCATTGTCTTTGCTAATCAGAAAGCAGGAATGTTACAAAGTTCCTAGAGTGAATTAAAACAGCCTTTTCTCCAGGTATGCACTCTGCACTCTGCCTGGTTTCAGTGACAATGCTAACTGCTGAACTCATAAGTGCTGGATATCCTGACTGCAGTAATTACAGCTCTTTCTGCATAAGATAAACATGGACATGCACAACTGTCTGTCCTGATGGTCTATGCTGGCAGCTCCTTAACATGGAAATGTTAAGCTCTCTGCCATCAGCAAACTTGGGTCCTCAGCTTCTTCCTCTCCTTTTTTTCCTTCTCATCAGAAAAATTTTCACACTCTTAAAATCACATTTCTTGTGTGTTGATCATGTTGTTATTCTCTTAAATTGGATGTTCTCAACTTTTGCCTTTTTATTTACTTTGAAACACAAACTTCATTTCCAGTTACAACATGCTAATTCTATGGCAGAGATCCAGGGGAACTCTGAGTGGGTAAGGAGTGAAATACCAGATTCACTTTACTTTCCACACATATTTTATAAAAGAATCACATCCAGTATGTAATTGGTTTAACTGTCAGGATTTAGACTTACTCCATTCCTGGAACTGCTTAAGGTCAGGTTGGATGGGGCTCTGAGCAACCTGGTCTACTGGAAGGTGCCTTTGCCTATGGTAGGAGTTGGAACTACATGATCTCTAGGGTCCCTTCCAGCTCCTGATTCTATGATTTGACTCACAGCAAACTGATAGATGGGGCCAGGGCTTAAATACTTTGGTAATTAATTTAACTTCCCTGCCACTTTCTGTATGCACAAGCAAGTTAACTGGTCATGCAGAGAGTCTTACAAATGATAGCATAGCTGTCAGCATCACCAAAAAAGTCAGACACCTTTCCTTATATTAAGTTTCAAAATAGGATATGGTCTAACAGCCTCTAAGAGATGCTATTGAAGAAATCACTTCCAAGCCTGGTCAGAGCTGGGGAGATGGGGTGTATCACTAAACAGATGAGGTCTGGAAGGCACAGCTTCTCATATGAGCAAATCTCAAACACAAAAGCAATAAGTGGTTTGCCCAATCCCAAGGAACTGAACATCTTCATCTAATCAGCTGTGACACAGAACTGAATTTGGCAACTGACTTCCAGACTGAGCTTGGATAATTGAAAGGACAACTTTATCCAAGACCTAAATTTATAAAGGGCTATTAAAAGAATGGTTTCTTGAGTAATTTTTTCATCAAAACGTTTTCATAGAAAGCCAGAGCACCAAAGGGATTGCATGTCTGCACATGCACATTCAATACCATTTGTATTATTTTCTCCTACAGCCAGTGATTATGTGGCCCTCTTAAAGGTTGATACTGCATGTAACACTACAACAAACAGAGCAGAAATCATTTTTAAAATACATAGGCAATGTTTATAGTCCCCTCTTCTCTCTATTTGCAATATCACAAATCCACTACTAAGAGAAAAAAGATTATATTATTTGGTTGGTTGGTTGGTTTGGTGGGGGGGGTTTTAAGGTTGTATATCCAAGGTCCCTTTCTTGGATTACGTCCCTATCCATTAGGGATTTATACGAAAAAGAAATGTTTTCTTATTACTAACGACAGGATCTAAATGTCCTGTGATTTTCATACTGATCTAAATTAACATAGCACTACTGTTCAATGAATTCTATTAAATTTGGAGGAGTTGTTTTTTTTTTTTAATTTATAGCTTTATAATTGAGATCAAACTGTGATTGTGATTTTTATGAAATGGTAAGTGAATTAGATTAGTTTAAGATGTTTCTAGCAGCTCAGCATTACAGAATCTCATGAGAACACCACTCCTTTTCCCTGCCTTTCCTATAAAAATGAGAGACTTCGGAGTGTCTCAGGTTGTTGAGCCAAAATAATGAATAATTTCTGAAATGCAATTATAAAGTTGGCAACTTTATCTATCTGCCTCTGACAACACATCAGCCACGAGTAATACCTGGTTCTTATAAGCAACAGTTGGTCAGTATAAAAGAGAACCTACAGTTCAAGGTGCTTTGATGTTATTTCATTTTATGTCCTTTGATTTGATTCATAAAGTCGTGGTTAGGAATTCTTTGTAGTGTTCCTCAGCACGACTAAATTTCCAGATGCTTTCCCTCCACTATAGCTGTGATTATATCTTGGGAACAAGGCTTTTTTGTTAGAGGGTGCCAATTTTAAACATTCATTTTTCAGGCTAAATTTGCTGTTCGGGTTCTAGTCTGTTGACTTCTGGACTGTGACAAGAATTGAAATGCTCTCAAAAAAAATTATATCATTCTCAGAAGGGACCTGTTTACTCTTGTTTCCTGTGTCTAAAGCATTTTACTAGGCAATATCAGCTACATGCCATTTTTTGAATTATTAGATTTCAGACAGATTTAGCAAACAAGTGATTGATCTAAAAAGGCTTGATTTTTTCACATTTGCAAACAGTGGTGTTGTCTACTGTGTTTATAGTTCTGTCTTCTTAGTTTTGAGTCAAACTAGAGTTGAAAAGATGTTGGGTTTCATCAAGGGGAGGAAGAAGAAACTTAGTGAGCAGATTTTGACTCAATAGAAATACAAATTTCCCAGTGATTATCAATTATCTTTTATTATAGAAGATATAGTGAAATCTAATTTATCACACTATCTTTCTGGATTGTGTTAAATGAAATAGAGTTTCTCAGTATTTACAGAAATATGCCCTAGATTAGATTCTAGTGAAAAATTTCGAAAGGGAGAGAAGGTTTTGGCTGATTTCATTTTAGGAATTCACAGTGATTCTTGTTGGAAAAAAAAGAGTGTGAGTTCACATTTCTCTGTACAATGTTATTGGGTTGTGTTTCTGGATTAGATTCATCAAACTGCACAATACTAAACTGACAAATTAGCAAGCTCTTTCCCCCTTTTTTAAAGTGTTGTAAGCATATATGTTTGAAAATAAAGATTAAGTCTTGCTTTAAAGAAATGACCTGTGAATTCAAAACAAGAGTGACAGAAGAAGATAATAAATACAGGAAATTTTTTGAAGAAGGGAGGCTAAAAATGAAGCAATGTGCTGATGTGGCTGTCTGGGTATAACTTCGGAATTACTTTATCATGTTTAAATAAATATAGACTAGTCTAAAAGTCTTTAAATAAATAAACTCTAATCCAGGAGTCTACTTAGGGAAGTGAGTTTCGACAGGCACATAATAACCATATATGAAAGTAACTATACACAGCCTGTTAGCTTCCAGTCAGGTGCTCAGCTCATTAAAACATGATGCCTAGTCGAGTGTCAAATTTACAGGTTTTCTTATAATTTGGATTGATGTTGTAATTACAACATACTCAAATGTAAATGCTTTCAGTTGTACAAGTAAGGAAATACCTTTCTCCTTTACTCTATAAATGAACTATAAGTTTGGGAAATGAAATAGTCTTAAAAAAAGAGAAGTCAAAGCATAGAAGCCAACCTCAATGCTGCTCTGCTTAGCCTTGTTACAGTTGTCATTGCTTGGCAGAAGTTGCTGAATGTGGTTGTTATGCCTTTGCTTCAGGACTTTGGATACATTAAATATGATACATAGCTGAAATAATGGACCACCGCCTCCTCTTGTTAGCGAAAGTGCAGTTCCCAGTCTTCCAAACCGAGTCATAAAGCCAGAGGTCAGTAAGACTGCAAGGGTAATAACAGAAACAAAAAGCTAAACAAATCCAAATGGAGCCATAAAAGAGCCATTTTGCACAAATCAGCATATTTTCAAGTTAGTGTTTTACAAATCACTGGATTTACACCCATTCGCTATTTTTCACCTGCTGCAAATGTCTCAAAGCATCAGTGATGCTGTTGGTCTAAACCTGATGCATCTTACAGCAGTGATGCTGGGAGAGGAAAACTTGCTATGAGTCTGCTTCTCAGCTTGGGGTTGTCACACAAAATGACTGTAGAGGGAAAGGAAATGGAACACATCCTACATATCCTAACATCTGCAGTCAAGAAAAGAAATTAAATTGGGAAAAAGCAGGGTATATAAGAGCATTCAGAATTTATGCTGATTTTGAGCTGAGTGTAGCAACACTGAACAGGGATGTTTTCAAAAGATTTTAGATGGTGTCTAATAGTAAAGATTGAGAAGCACCATTCTCTGATCAGCTGCATATATCTCTCACAGAACAACACCATTCTATTGTTCTGTGAGAAGGACACTGAGGTAAAAGATGTCCTGATCTCTCAGCATTTGGATGAAGCTATTTGTTTGGAGACTAAAGGCTAAATTCATCATACAAGAAAATTCATCAGGGAAACTGTCTCCTGATTTTCAGCAGAATATTTCAGAATTCAGGAAACTGTCACTAAGTTTCCGGTACCCTGCAGAAGACTTGGATTTTAAAAACAAAAACAACAACCAAACCAAAACACACAAACAAAAGAAAAATAAAGCATAAAAACACCATCGTGTGTCTTCCCCCACCCCCCCCCACCCGTTATTTTAGTGGAGGTTTGACAAAAACTGTTCTGTATTGGCTTTACTGCCAGTTATTCTCAGTCAAAGCAAAAAGAAGTAAAAAGTGAGTAAGGAGGAACAACAATCAAAAAAATACAGGTCTAAGATTTTTTTGGCAGACAACTGCTTATAGAAGCCACAGTGCTTGCACATGGCATATTCCTTCTGGGGGAGGGGGGGTTAAATTTATTGAAATATTCTCTCTCAGGTAGGTGGATAACATATTTCTGTTCTATCTGTGACCTCTCACAAGGTCAAATCTGTGTCTTTTTACAAAGTCTGTTGTTGACTAGCTAACCTGTGAGGTGTATCTTAAGGTGATAAAGTCATTGGTCTGTAAGTTCTGATGGAGTCTGCTTTCATAACATTTACAAGAAGGTTATTTTCAAATAGAAAGAGTTACTTTTTTATTATGCAAATTCAAGGTTTTCTGACCAGGACAATGGACAGTTCATTGTTCTTGCATCACATACAAATGTTGACACACCACTACTTTTCAAATATTCAAACAAGTGATCAGATACAGCCAAAAGCAATTAGTTAAGAAAATGACACAAGAACAGCTTCAAATTTTCTTGTGGTGGACAGACTAAATAAGCCCTTGCAGTGACCACTTGTAAAAACGCTCAAATCACTTTTGTCACTCTTTATTGTCATGTTCTTTAAACACACTAAATAATCTGAAAGTATTTGTAGAAGTTCTTGCCAGACAGAGAATTAAGTTCATATTACCATTTATTATTGGCTCGAAGAGGGGATACCACAAAAGGATATGTTACAGAATACTTGAGGCATCATTCACAAGGACAATTCAGTGATATTTGCATATTCTCTTGGTTACACCTGCTAAAATTACTTACCTAAGTTACCCTGTGTGGACTCCCTGTGGCCGTGTACCACTGTACTTCAAAAAGTTTGCATCACAAAGAGGAAATAGCAAGCACCAACCAGAGAACAGTGTCTACCTGGTTGTCTATGTGCAAATAAAAATACCTTTAGAAAGACCAGACATACTCTAAAGAGGAGTGTGTTTGTCAATACTGAGTAATCTACTGTGTTGATCATATAATTAAATTATTTCCCCCCTCATCAAGGGCCTCACATGACTTTGATAGGATTCTTCAATATGCTGGTAGAGCACAGTGGCCTGGCACCAGAGAGAGAGAGCTCTGCCTCCATCTCTCGGTGAATGAGAGGAAGGGCAGCCAGAGAATCACCTGGAATCCTCATCGATCCAAAAGCCAGATGAACAGATGCTTCAGCGGGGAGGACAGCTGTGCTGTGACAGACAGGGGAGCATGGGCAGAGATTCATTCATGTAAGCCTGTCTCCCAGGGTTTTCCCAGCCACTGATGGTGCGACCCACCATAATTGCAACTAGAGCTTGTGGTGTCAATTTAAGAAGAGAGGAAGAAGGTGCCTAGTTTGCTGGAAGGAAGCTTTTCAAATTACTATCAGATGCTGATTCCTAGCCATTAAAACCCATATGACTTTGACAGGATTCTTCAATATGCAGTGACAAAGAGGGAGTCAAGGACAGAGAAATGCCTTTGCAGTGAGATATGGCATTTACTGCTGAAGCTAACAAGGTTAGCAGCAGAGGGACCAAAGCAGAATCCTTGTTGGGGTGCTAAGGGGTGCAGCTACAGATGACAGGCACAGAACTCTTCCCAGCTGCCTGGAACTGAGGCTACCCCACGTGTCTGGAGATGGTGGGAACATAAAAACCTCTGGCACCAGCGTGTGACTGGCACCAGACCCAGGTGGGAAAGTTGCCTCTCTGATGCTGGTAGGCTCCAGGCTGAGTTAATAAACTCGTGCCAAACCTAGTGGGAATGAATGAGAGGGTGACACACCCACCCATTGCACAGGAAGCTGCTTTCCCTGCTCCATCAGCTGTATAATAAAATCTCTGAGGCTGAGAGCTGTAAAACCTGCCTTACAGAGTTCTGAGGAAAGGGAAGGTCTCAGCCACAGATCAGACCCTCACCACCTTGTTGCCAGCTGCATAGCATAGGCAGAAATATACAGGATTAAAGCCACATGAATTTCAAAAGCTACATGGTAAGCAACTTTAAAAGATATACCACAACCCTTTATTTCTATAACAGAAATCACTGATATGGTTTTTCATGGGGTTTTTTCCCTTGAAAAAAGTTCTGGTTGGTTCTCTCAGAAACTCCAGGTAGTCACTTATATGTGCTTCCAATCCCAAGTCTTGCTGCTACTACCAACTCTGGCAGAAGACTCATATACATTTCAAAAATAACAATTAAAAGAAATGGGTGCATTTAATTAATTTCTTCACATTATATTGAACACATTGCCTGTACTTACAATGGAGAACAGATACTATGCAGACTTTTCCATGAAACAAAATACCCAATTTTATTGCAACACATCTACCTTGTTCTATATTTAGTTACAATTCCCCACCTGAAATATTTACCTATTTTAAGAGGTGGACTGGTATTCACCTACATTCTCTGGCTTCAAATGCTCAGAGGATTTAAGTCAAACCATACCATTCTGAATTTCAACAATGTAAACTCCTATAGCCTTTGTCATGTTATGAGGTGGAGAGGCTTTGGGGCTTTTTACCAACTATCATTTGCACTCTGACCTTGAGTTTCAGCTTAATTAAGATCTTCATGGAAACATGAAGTAGACAAACTAAGTAGAAACAATGTATAAAACACAATTCTTTGTGCTTTTGTTTTAAGTTCAGCAAACTATATGAGATTTTAAACTAAGTAAAACAAAATAAACATTAGAAACTTCTACTTGAGAAAGTAATCAAGTATGTGCTATTCTTAAACAACTTCTTAAGTATGGTATTACTATGAAACCTATATATAGGTCTCATGTACTGAGAATAAGAATATGTTTAAAGTCTTAAAACTATTACTAACTATTTACTGAGAAAAAACCCAAAATTTTAGGGAAGGGGCATTATGTTATATCCCATGACATTTGAGGGTAGGGATGACATCAAAGGTGTCATCATTGGAAAGAAACATTAAAGAGCTTCTGGATCAGCAAGAAAAGTAAAATTAGTATTTCATTGTTGAACCTTAATCTTGATAATTTATTATGAATTTATCAAGATTCATAACCTTGGGATTATCAATCACTAGAAGCAGACATGTTCCAAATACTTCTTGCCACCTAAATGTCATTTCTTGGGAGATATAAGTGGGTTTTACTACTACTGGTCTTAAAAGCCTACTTATCATCTATTGGTCCTTTCTGTTCCATTCCACTTAAGGACCAGAAATGTTTTGTTGCAGAGTGCTCCGATCACCCAGTTACAGAAGCGAATCTCCATCTCTTGCTTCTGTGCAATGAATCATTTAAAAATCTATTCACTAGCTGCTAAAGAAAGGGAGTGAAATATATTTAGCTCTACATATAGTGCTATGAGTCTTTGCCTACCTAGTGATGGAAAAATATATTTGGTGAAGTGGTTAAATGATCATTTCCTACTAAGCTAGGATCAAGGGACCACCAAGGCAGCTCAAGCCCATAGGAAGTTATTTCAAGCATCAGAGCTATAGTTCAGTTTGGTTTTGCCAGTTTAGTGGCAGTGACATTTTTCTTCTGAGTCAACAGACTTTTAGGTTTTGGTATCTGTAGCCTTTGAAACACTGATTGCTGGGCCAAAGTTAACAGAAACAGCTGCAAAACAAGATGTCATTATCCTGGGTCTTGCTCTGAGTAAGCTACAAGAGCACTGCCATCTGTAAAGAGCAGTTCTTTAATAAGGGGACTTTTGAAGCCTTTGTTTCTGCATATAAACAAGCCAAATCATAAATGTCACTTGGAGAAATCTGAAAATGGACTCTCAGAGATAAACTCTGTGTTTATTCGATTTGCTGCTACTGCAAAACTAAATCTCTGTAACACGGAGATGCTGTAGCTCTGCTCACATTTTGCAAGACAGATTTTCATCCAAACAGCCAACTGAAGGTGATTGCTTCTTCAACTCATTTTCTCTGGGACAAAGAAAAAGAGTTGGGGGGGGGGAGGGGGAATGGTGTTGGTGGTTGTTCAGGGGTTTTTTTTTAGTTTTCATGGTTTTCTGTAGAGCAGCATAGAAAAGTCTATTTAATTATTTAAATCCTTCTTAATAGCGTCAAATAACATTAGACAGTCTGGAAGTTATAAAAGGTCCGACTGTAAAAGAAAAGAACCATTGCACAGACGTAGCTAAGGAAGATTCAAATCAGTATTTTGCATGAAGCAGACCTTCAATATACAGTCATCTCTGTAACTGAGGCACATTTTTATGACCATTTCCTAGTTGACACTACCAATGCAAATGTCTTTAAACTGTTACAATACCGCTGCTTACAGGGAAAATATGTGTATGATCTGTGTTTCAAACACATTTTAAATGTTTCATTTTGTATCCCATTGAAGCCATGCTGGGGCCACAAAAGATCATGACTTTCTGGTCAATATTAGTTCTTTAGCTATAGATTTATTTTAAATATATCCTTTGACTTATTTATGTTGAAGATAGGCAGAGAATACTATTAACCAACTGTAATCTTGAAGAGTTCATGACCATGACAAGTTTTAAAGGCCTTGATTTCTACAGGCAGAATATGAATTTGACTGAAATTATACAGTCGCCCAACAATTATGCAGACTTAATACTGGAAAATAAGGAACCTAATTTTATGTCCATTAAATTCAATAGGAATCCAGACATTTAAGATCAGAATGTTGAAGTAAAGTGATTTCATTAGATTTATATGGGCTCTTTGTATCAGAAAGCCTTCTCACGTACATGGTGCTCTAGATTTTCACAAACCTTTTTATAATACATCTTTTATAAATAGAGAGTGACAATTCAGTGGAAAAACAATGACAACAGGTTTTAATAAAAAATAAACAATGAATGCATGGTAATAAGGAAACCATTTGGGTTAAGAAATGCTAAGAAGTGTGGAACAAGTCACATAAACCAGGGAGAGACCATCTAAAGGCCTGGAAGAAAAAGTCATTGAAAGCAATTGAAGGGCTCTAAAATAGGCACAAGGATTAGGCAGCAGCCAGAACAGAGCAGCTGAACAGCTATTGAAAGGAAGTGGATTTATAAACATGAGTTCAAGCAACAACAAGGAATGGATTCAGTGCAGGAAACTATGGTAAATAGGAATGGCTGGGCTTGCTCAGAGCTGTGGGAAACATTAACAAAGTCATAAAAAGCTGAAGGATTTTATTAATTTAAACATTTTAAGCATAGCATTTTCAAACTTTTAAAATTTGCGTTTTTTTCTGATATATGGATAACATTATTTTCTTTCAATCCTACCCATTATTTAGTCTCCCTTTTAGGTTGAACATCTGCATATATTCCCTATGTAGCTACTCAGTCTGTAGAAGACACTCACTTTTGTTTCATACCTTTTGTCAGACTAAAACTGTCTTCCTAATATTACGCAGGTATGAAGGCTCACAGTCTTCAGTATGAAGTCAATATACTTTAATATATGAGCTTAAAATTAAACAAGTCTTAAGATTATTTCCTAAATATAGAGGCTTTTCCTAATTGGGGCCTTAGAATAGCACTGGTGGTCTTTAAAGAAGTAGAAAGATACTCAATTAATATTTGAAGCATTGCAATTAACAAATAAAAATACTTTTAATGCTTCACAGACACATTTTATCTTTTATCATACTCTTTTGAGTACCATATCTAAGGATTGGAAATGTAAGCTAGATTTCCATAAAGACTTCCAAATTACCATGCCAATAACCTTTGGTATCAAGTAGAATTGTGTCTTCCAGTTCTCAGACTCTCCACAAGGATCAAGATAAGAAGAGAAGTCATGGTTTTATGAGTAGAGACTTTCAGGGAGGTAAGACTGACTTTGGTCCTTGTGATTCAGAATTTGAAGCTTCTATCCCAGAAGATAAAAAGCCACACAATCATGGCTGCTACTGCCATGATGTTAAATTAGCTGAGTTTTGAATAAAAACTCTCAGGAGCTGGGATGGTTTTGATGTGCCTATGCTCTTATGGCTCTCACGCAAGATAGCCCTTCTGGACTGCTTTCAATCGTTTTAATTTCAGCCCGAACATATGTCTGATTCTTGCTCTAGTTTTTGTAGCACTTCGCTTTGGGCTCTAGTTGGGATACACAGTTGTGTTGACCACTTTTGTAAAGAGAATACCGATTGTTGGCAAGCCACAGAACCACCTTAATGTACCCTTGTACTTTTTCGTACCATCTTGCCAGACTGTTTTAGTGCAGTGGTAAATGCAGTAATGTGTTCTCTCTTGAGACATTATCATTTCTGGATTCATGGCATGATTTGACAGGATCCAGATGCCAAATATGTATTTTTCCAGTGCTGTTGCCTTGAGGCATATCAGGCTCCAGATTTTTAAGGTGCAGTAGGGAAGCTAAATAACATTCTCTATTGAGCCAAAATTTGGCAACTGGAGTTTGAAAAGATGGGAAAACCTAACTGGCAAGACCTGGAGGGATTCAGAGTCAGATTTTCAGAGCATCCTGGTCTTGATTCTCACAGTAGCCACGACAGACCCGTGCAGATCCACGCTGGTTCTTTATTTAGGTATTGTGCTTCAGGTGCCCAACATCAAAAAGTTACTTGGCCTCTAAAACCCTGCCCCTCTCTCGGCTGCACGAGGAGAATGAAGATTGGATATTGGTTTATACACTTTTTTTTTTTTAATCTGTTTGGATATACGAATGTGGGGACCAGAATAAAAACAAGGAAGGAGCCCAGCACCGCTAGCCTTTCACTTCTTAGCAGCGCGGCGTACGGCTCCCGCTGTCTCAAACTCCCAGCCCCGGAGCGGGGATGCTGCCGCTCCGCCGGCCGGCTCCGGGAGCACCGCGGCCCCGGCCCCACCGCGTCCGGAGACCCCCCGCCCATGACCGCCGGGGAAGTCTCGCTGCGAACTGCGGTAGAGCCCGGCCGAGCATCCTCGAGGCGGGCAGGCGAGCGAGCGAGCGGCAGTGCCGAGCCGGGGCGGGCCGTGACTCCCCCGCCGGGGCCGAGCGGGGGAACTCCCGCCGCCGCCGGGATCCGCCGCCGCTGGCAGAGCGCATGTGCGGGGGCTCCTGCTCCTGCCTCCGCGCCGCTCCTCGCACCCTCCCGCCCTCCCTTCCTCTCCGCCGCCCTCCCTCTCTCTCCCTCCCTCCCTCCCTTCCTCCCTCCCTGCCTGCCCGCCTGCCTGCCTGCCTGCCACCGCCTCCCTCCCTCTCCCCGCCGGCTGGGTGCTGAAGTTGGGCGGATGGCAGCGAACCAGCTGCGCTAGGGACGAGCCGCACCAGTCCTTCCCGGGATCGCTCAGCGCCAACTGCACGCAGCCGGGCGGGGGTGGGTAAGGCGCTCCGCGCTTAATTCAGCCTGTACCGTGATAAACGGCATCAAAATGTCTGCTTTATAGTGATGCCAAGGGTGTGTATGTGGGGAAAAAACTATACCGACCGGAGGGGGGGGGGAGGGGAGGGGAAGAGAAAGGGGGGAGACGAGAGGATGGATGGATGGATGGATGGATGGATGGATGGATGGATGGATGGATGGATGGATGGATGGATGGATGGATGGA
>JAWWLV010000121.1:55269494-55282405 GCA_035041135.1 Platyrinchus mystaceus
ATGGATGGATGGATGGATGGATGGATGGATGGATGGATGGATGGATGGATGGATGGATGGATGGATGGATGGATGGCGGTGGAGTTCAACAGAAAATGCGTTTGCCGGGGGGACCGGCTTCGTGTCAGCATGCGTGTGTAACAAGGGGCGGCTGCGGCGCCGAGGCTGCAAGGTGGAGTGTGAGTGTGTGTGTGTGCGTGCGTGTGCGTGTGTGTGTGTGTCCCCTGCCCGCGATGCACAAAGGGGTGGGGAGAGGTGCCGCCGGGCTCTACCCGCGCCCCCTATCTCCGTCGCCCTCCGGTTTGCGTTGGGGGTGCCGCGGCTCCGCCGGGCGATGCTGCGGGGCATTCTCCGCACCGGGCGATGCTGCCCAGCCCGGGGAGGGGGAGGGACCGGGCCGCCTCCGGGGAAGCCGGGGGCACGGGCGGGCAGTGTGACAGCCGCCAGCTCGGAGGCGAGGCAGCGCTCCTGCTGCCTTTCCTCTTGACCTTCCCCTCCTTGTAACGTGGGTCTGCTTGCCGCGGAGGGAGGAGGTGTAATTATTATTATTATCGTCGTTGTTGTATTTCAGTCCGAGGAGCCGGCGGAAGGTGAGGGTGAACACGCGAGTCGTTGCTCTAAGATCAGGAGTTCCTTTCCCATCCCTCCCTCCGCCGGCCCCCTTTCTCGGCTGCTCCCCCGGGCCGGGCCGGACGAGGGCCGGGGAGCCCCCGCGGGCGTCGGCCGCGCCGCCCAGCGCGGCGCCCGGGCGGCACCCAGCCTCCCCCGCCCGCCGAACCCTGCGGCACCGCCATACCTCTGCCCCGGCCTCCTTCCCGCCCCTCCCTTGCATATGTCGCGGGAGGCGGGCGGGGGGCCCCAAGAGGAGCAGGTGGCCGGGCGCGGCCAGCGGGGCAGGGGATGCTCCCGGTACCCCGGCGCCCAGCAGCGCGGGACAGCGCTGGGACAGCGCGGGTGCGGCGGCGCGGGGCTTCCCCGCGCTGCTCGGGGAAACACCCGCTGCCGCGGGTCCCGGTGCGGGGGGAGATGCGGTACCGCTGCCCAGCGCCCTAGACCCGCCTTGTGCTGCTCCTGCGGGTCTGCGCCTCTCCTCGGAATGAAATCGCCCGCAATTAAAAAAGCCGAGGTAGTCTCGCTTACTCGGCTGTCAGCCCAATTCATCGCTACCTCCTCTTGTTGATTTAGAAGGAAACCTTATCGCGCTGTCAGGGCTTAGACCCGGCACGGCAGGGGTAAAATGTGTGGGTTTCGGTATTTGGTTTCTTCATTTCTGTATCTGGACTTTCACCAACGTGTGTCATAGGTTTGCAGCCAGATGGTTTTGCAAAATGGATGAAATCCGAAATACCCTGCTAGGTAAATGTAAGTAAGTTACATGTTGTCTGGCAATACTATTATAGGTAACAGGTGAAAAATAGCTTTCTACAAATGTGATATTCGTGCATTGCAAATGTGGGGAGTTCTATAAAAGAAGTTGATTCTTTATCACATCAGTGGATGCTAGTCTCATCATTCTTATATAAATCACTGGGGAATTTTCCTGTGGCATAAGCCATTTAGCCAAACTACTTAACCTTTGTAGAGAAACAGTGTTACACACTGTTATTACTGTTATCAAATACGTATTTTTATCTGAGTTCATACCCCAAAAAAGTGTAGTCCTAATAAAAGATACATGAGCCCCACCCCAGTAAGTTTCTGGCCTGAGATGTGAATGCTGTGATACACACAACTACTTGCCTCCCTAAAATAATGCGAGTGTTAAAGCATTTAAATGCCTTTCTCCATCAGGGCCTTAGATCCTTTTAAGTAGCCAAAATAAGTACGTAATTTGATTAAAAGCATATGATCAAATAAATTGCTATAGTGAGTTGAACATCTAGTCCAATATCCTGGCTCTGACTACAGTCATTAGCAGTTGCTGAAGGGAGAAAAACATAAGAAACAGTATTGGCATACAGTGATCTTTTCCTGGTATACTCTTTCAAATATTCTTTTCAAGAACCTGCTGCCTTAGCTTTTGTATGTGACAAGCAGCACTATCTGTATAAGGTGCTAGGAGTGTCCTCTCACACCAGAGCAGGCACGGCACTGACAGATCAAGTCCCTTCATTTTACCTAACACAAAGTTGAGAGATCTGCCTAGGCGTGTAAAACTATATTCAGCCCTGGATCATTATGTTGAAATCTGCAGATAAGAATAGTAATTCTTTCTCTTGTTATGCAACATGGACACTCATGCACAAATAATTGCCCTGAACCCATGAACTCATTTCAAGAAGGCTACTGAAAAGCTGTCTGCTGAAAAATAACTCCCTGCGGTATTGATTTGAATTGACACCTGACTGACAGCTTGGTGGAATTCCCTATCCCAATCCAGTTTTCTACCTACCCTGAAAAGAAGATGAAATGTTTTATTCTTAACTGCAATTCTCCTTTTTTAATAAGTATACTAAGTACAAAATGCAAGCTATAAGTCCAGGGACATATGAACTCTGTACATTTGAATTAGCATCACTTCTAATTTTCTGTGTAATGTTCATATTGAACAACATGTACAGTTTCAAAAGTAAAGTTTAAATGTCCCGTAAAATCTTAACCGATTTGTAAGGAGCTGTGACACAAGCTGTTCTCCCCTAGAGTACTCCTGTGTTCCAATCCTGCTTGAGGAGGTATTGATCAGACCAACATTGCAGAAAACTTCCCTGATCTTACTGGTAGCCGCCCTTTGGTTTCTACACAAGAATAATAGAGGAATAGCAGACCAGAGAACTACAAAAGTGCAACCCAAACACCCAGAAGTTCTCACAGTTGGAAATCAGCAGTAGACACAACCCAGAGCAATATAATCCACAGCAGAACGTGATTAAGTGGAGAAGGGTAGAAACCCACAAGTTGTGAAATTCTTCACAAAAAGTAAAATGCTGCAAAGCTCAGATGCATTAATCCTCATCTCCCAAAAGACTAAAAGAAGAGGCTGAGTGGTATTGTTATGGGGACAGGGTAGGAGGAATGTCAGCCAATTTCGGACTTAAGCCAGTCTCAAACTAAATGTGAGAATGATTTTCCACTTATAACTGATGTGTATGTGTGTGTGTATATGGCAAACTATATATATCTGTATATATATATACGGTATATACATTTTTCTTCACTAAAAATACATTATCTTAATAAATTTTACAATCCTAGTACCTTTAAATAGCACTTTCTTAGTTATATGCTTTGTATGCATGCCTTTAAGTATGAAACATATGGAGATTCTTATGAATATGCCAAAAGTGTGCTAAGTGAAACAGTATTAGCTCTCGCAGAGATGTTTATCACAGTTCCATTTGCACCCTCCTGATCATGTCTTCATGATGTCAGGGATTTATTTTGCTTATGCACCTAGGTTTCAGCTTTTCTAATGAAAAATATATCCCCACCATACTTGTAGTGCTTATTCTGTGAATACAGGATGAGATTTCTAAGAACATAAAATTCATGCGCTAATTGGCTTGAGCTAAAATGAGTTAAAAATTAAATCCTTCAAGAAATTCAGCATTTCTGTTGACATACTTTTTGTTCTAAGTAGTCCTAATAATGAAATAATGTAATCAAACTTTCCATACTGTTAATTAATTAAAAGCTTGCTCATAGGGTGTAAAAACAAATTAATAGATTAAGTTGTAATTAAGTTTATCTATTCATGGTTATAGCTAATGGCTGTGGCTATACAGGCTGCAAATAGAATTGTGTGAATAGCTTTGCTGCTGACTCCTGGGAGTCTACTGCACCCTTCAAAGGAGCCCAGCCCTTCTGCTTGGCACCTCTGCAAATCTTGGTTACAGTGGGTCTGAGGTAGGGAGCTGCATGCACATCTCACTTCAACTATCCAGAAAGTTAACCATTTCAGAGAAATCTTTTCTGCAAAGATTCTGGATCTCAAGTTGAAGTCAGGTATTTGTTCTCGAAAGCTGTCCCTTGGCATTGCTGCTGTCTCTAGCATGCACAAAGGAAGCAGCCAAGCAGCGTAACTGTGGCAGGAACCTGGGGGAATGCTTAAAGCACACAAACAGATTAACTTGGCATCTGCCCAGCCACCGTGTAACTTGTGCCTCGACCAAACCAACATAAGGGCTTGATTCCCTGGTGTGCTTTATCTGCTTTGCACTGCTCCAATGATGGAAAATAGATGTAAACTCAATTTAAATTACTTGTGTGCTTTCAATAATTTGCGTCGTTCTGGTATATTAGTGAATCTGTTCTTAAATAAAACTATTGTATTCAATTTAAGGTTGATTCTATCATATCTTCATAAAAATTTTGAATGATAGCTTTGTCTTTAAGTTCCTTGTTTATAAAATATAAGCAAAGTGCTTCTTACTTTTCATACAGACAAAATTTTCGTACATTATTTGCTTTATAATCAAATGGCTGTAAGTTCCAAGAAATCAGAAAAATGTATGTGGAGAATTACAGGTAGGGAGATAGAACAGAAAGAAAACTTAATAAAGTCTTAAATCCTACAGCCAAGTATTAAAGACACTCACACATCTAAACACTACATCTGCGCTGCATCATCCTCTATACTAAAATAGTGAGTGATATATAGTTTAGGTTCTTCAGTGAGAAAGGGGTAAATTAGAGAATGATGCATTAACACAGCCATGTACCTTCTACTACCGAAGCAGCTTCATTTAAATCAGTTTGGCTGCTCTCTCCGGTGATGCCATCTCTGTGCTTGCTGAAATATGACAGACATCACAAGCTAGACCACTCTATATAGCCCAGCTCTGTACATACGGACTAGTAGAAAGTATATCAGAGTAATGCTGTCTTTAAAAGGAGACAGCCACACTGTCTCAGCTCCCTGATGCAAAGTCAATTGATTTTACCACCTTGCTCTGTAATTTTATAATTACATAAAATAGCTAAGTGCAAGTCCAAGCAAGACTCGGTCTTATTTTGTTTTATTAAGGCTGAATATGATTTGGGCAGTTTTGTTGTGCTGTGGTATACTGTAACAATGTCTTAATTTATCAGCAACTCATGTTAGTTACTCATGTTAGTAAAATAATCCTATGAGAGAAAGCAGTTAAACCCGAGGAAGCATGGATGAAGGCTGACATAGTATCCTTAGCACAGCACTTTTATGCCTGCTCCCAAGGCCAGGTTGGATGGGGCTTTGAGCAACCTGTCAGGCAGGTTGGAACTGGGTGATAGGTCCATTTCAACCCAAACCATTCCATGATTCTGTGATTCTGATACTGTAATCCAGACAGCTTTCAAGAGAGAGATCTCAGAACACTGCGCACCCCAAGAGGCAGTGTGTCCTAGGCACCTCGCAGCCACGGCAAGAATGGAATGCCCTAGATTTCTCACAGTACCACTGGCTGCTTAGTATCACTATATACATGCTGGTCTCATAGAAGCTTAAATTAAAGGAAATCATAGAATGGTTTGGGCAGGAAGGGACCCTACATATAATTTAGTTGTAACCCCCCTGCCACAGATAGGAACACATTCCATTAGACCAAGTTTTTCAAAGCCCCATCCAACCTGACCTTGAACACTTCCAGGGATGGGGCGTCCCCAATTTCTCTGGCAACTCATTCCAGTGCCTCACTAGCCTCATAGTGAAGAAATGCATAGTAAATTTTTAGTACCATTGTTACTGTTTATTGTTTATGTAATGAAAGCAATCTTCTGAAGTAAGGGATTTCTTATCAGATCCACCTTACTCTGACAGCACTGCAGACACCATATGCTTTCTGATATTCACATTGCACCAGACCTTTGGGTGGTGTAGATGCTGCTATCTCAATGATTTGCATCATATGAAAATCGGGAACAGTGAGTACTAACTTCCTATACAAGGGCTTCACAAGTAGCCTTGTTTTAATGAATGTAGGTGGGAAGGGTCATCCTAATTACTCAGTGTCCAAAAGGTACTTTTATTTCCAAGTCTTATTATCTTCAGAAACTACAAAGTTCTAAAATATTAATCAGATACTTCCTAGCTTTTAAGATGGGTTTGGGAAGAGAGGAGTGAGATGTAGAAATTATTTTTTTATCATTCACGTAGAATGGTTTAAAATATATCTAGTTTGTTGTAATGCAGTTGTCATATAAAGGTCTGATAATCCAATTGATACAGCTTGATATATCTGATAATCTGGAAACTGGAGTCTAATGTACAGCATTTTTTTCACTATTATATGCATTGTATTTGTCCAAATATTTTTTAAACAATTAGTGACCCTAAAAAATTCAGATGATATTAATAATCCAAGTCTCAGTGGTATGGTAAGCACTGGGCTTACCAGAATAGACAAGGATGTTTTCAAATTCTTTGATTATTTGATATGTAAAATTAAGTCATAGAGCAACCACAAAAAAATTAAGTACTAGTGTGGAGAGAATCTTGAAAAGGACAGAGGGAATACCTCTACCCAGTGTATGAAGCTACTTCATAAATTGTGAAGTTATGAAGGTGGCAGCTTTGAGCTGATAGCTCATGTAGGACTGTGCATTGGTCAGTGATTCAGTATACAGAAATCTATTTATTGGATTTGTTCTGAGCTCTCCTTCCAGAGGATCATCCCGTATGCAGTATTAGTCTCAAAGCCAATGCCTCCACTGCTAGTTGCAATCTAGGATAGAGATATCTGACAAAGGTTTGACACTTGAAAAATCTAGTTAAAGCAGCACTGAGCCCTGTGCAAGAGAATTATCTTACTTTACCTCCACTGTCTGTGTGTCATCTTGCATCCTGCATTATAGACTACTCCAAAACTGAGAAATACACTCCTGAAATTTTTCTATTTTTAATGTAAATAGCTCCTGAGGGCATTTACCATGAAATGAATTCCATACTCCTTCAAACACTTTCTTAGCAATTCTTAAACCTTCTTCAATTGATGAATAACCATCTTCATCTGAGGACATCACAACTGTTGTTTCAATAGCAGTCAATCAAAAATACAGAAGTCACATGGCTTTCACGTGTCTAAGATTTTGGCTTTATGTAGCCAAGGTAGCACAACTCTTGTGGATACAGGATTGCATCGAGTATTTCTTCTAGTTGCTGTGACTCAGTTTTTGTTCAGAGTCTCATGTTACATCTCTGCAAACTAATAGTAGCCTGAGCTTGTGCACCAGAACTTGATCGTTTATGAAGTGAATTGTCAGAATGGTCCCAGAGCTGACTGGAAAGTTACCACATTCCAGGGATCATTACCAATAAAATGCTGATATGCGACTGTCCTGTTACCCGCAGCAGGTCAGTATAATTGTATGAATGTAACTAAATTGGTCATTTAGCCTCAGGGCCAGAGAACAAACCCTGGAATTGTTTAGCTTTCCAGTACAAGTACATCACATCTCTTCAGGAAGGCTTCTGCCTCTGGCCTGCATTCTTTCTTCTTAGGCATATGATATTAGCCAAAGTAAATCCCTGTTCGCTGGGATTTACTTAACAGTGGGTCCAGATCATCTTAAGTCTGCGTTAGCTCATGTTGTTCCTTTGATATTCACCTACCACAAATAATAACACTGTTAATTTTTATGGTTCCTTCTCTTGTTCACAGCAGAGGGGAAGGTTGTCAAGTTGTATAAATGAACATTTTCCTGAAGGATCTAGTAACACACTTGCTTAATAATTATTTCTCATTTTTAATTTCAGAGCAAGATTTATCAGCTTTTAATGCATTTAATGTTTATCATGTTGACTGTTATCATGTTTATTCTACAAGCCCTGTTATGTGTACTAACAGAAGTCAACATATTTATATTGACAATACCATCAAATTGGCAATCTTATGTAAAATATTAATTTAACCATCTGATACCCATCTCAAATATATATAGTTTTTAAAATTGTATTTAGCGTAACTCATATCAAATGGCTTTAATTATATCAAGTTCATTCAAGTCCTTCATATGTTTATTACTAATAATATTCTGTCAAATCTCTGGGTTGAGGTGGTTATGATTTATGTTCAATATTTATTTCTTTCATACAGAACAGGAGAGAGAATTATCCAAGCATATTCATAAAGAAAGTGTAAAGTTTAGGAAAGGTGAGTGATATCTGTATGTGCACTAGGTAACAGGAAAATTGTAAACCTTGTATGACTTCTGCTGAGCATTTTTCTTGGTCAGTCATATAATGCTGTGACAAACACTGTGACCTGGTTTTATACAATGTGACATTTCAGGAACTTTTAAGAAGTAGAGAATGCAATTGTTCAAAACAATAAAAAAGGAGGGGACTACTCTTCATATTATTATTATCCTTAGAATCTAACAATTTAGTAAGCACTGAGAACAAATAAATAACACATTATGAAAAGGCTGTTCCAGTCTTCCCAGATTTTTGGCATTTTGACCTAGTAAGGGCTTTGAGATAATTGTCCCATCGTGCTGTCTTTTTTACAAGCTCACTTTTCAGGCAACCACATCACCTTTGCATGTTGAGAAAACAGCACTGCTATTTCACAGAAAAGAAATACAGATACATATCAATTAAATGATTACAAGATCCCACAGTAAAATAGTGGCAGATGCAGAAGTTAAATATGCAGGGCATAATTCTTGTTGATTTCAAGGATCAAAAATTAACATGTCTCCTATTCCACATGATAGCTTCCCTTTTACCAAGGTAATGCTCAATATGAAACATCAGAGACAGCATAAGATCCAGAAAATCTCCAGATCAAAAAAATCTCCAGGACAAAAATGGGAATTTAGAGTTTAGTCAGAAGTCAATCTTTCTAATCAAGTATTCTTATTTATTTGAGGATAACCAGAGTAAAACCTCTTCAATGTAATTATACTGCTCCTTTGAATATGTAACCTGAATATCAATAGAAAAATATTAGTTAGGGCCATGTTGGAAAAAAAAATCCTCAGTAAGCAAAAGACTGCATAAACATGAAGACTTTATGGTTGAGCAATGTAGCCTTACATTTAAAAAAAACCCCAACAAACAATTAAAAGGAGAGAATGGAAGCATATAGCAAGTAACATGATACCTTCTGCATATATCTCCTGACATTCAGCTCATCAGTTCCTTAAAACCACAGTGAGACAACACATATGTAGGTTGTGGCATAAGTTGCCACCAGTCAGCTCCTCCAGTAAATTTGCTGTGAAGTATGCTGATGGCCCAAGTAAATGCAACGTAGTTTATTTCATAATGAAAAGAAGTTACTATGTGTGCCTTAAAAGATGGGAGAAAGGTCTCCTTGAGTTCAAGAAAATATGGTCTAAACCAGCTTTAATTTAAGAAGACTAAATTTATCTGAAAGTGTAATTTATTGCAGATCCAGCTGCAGATGGGAGACGGTTTAAGGTTCATAGGGGTTTTAAGACTCCAAATAATTGAATTGATATTAATGTGTCAGACATTTTTCCATTAAATTGAATGGACTTCTATGGCAGCAGCTATTCTTACGTGCAATGCTAGCCATCAGTCACATTTCAAACATGATTGCAAGGCTCTATTTAGGCTCTGCTAAGTAGAAACTGTTCTGCTGGACAGTGAAGTCACAGGCAACAACGGACTGAATGCCAGAGCCACCTTGATTTTGACTATACTGCATTCCGTGAGGTACTAAATCATCTAAAGACAGTATTTTATGCTTTCAAACCAAGTTGGGTACTTTTCATACAGCAGACTGCCTTTTTTATTCGTTTGTTTCTGTGTTAAACTCCGAGCTATTTAGATGAGAGACTGTCCTAAGGTACAGAGTGTGTCCAGCAGAGTGCCAAGCAATTCAACTGCTATCGAATCAGATAGGCAGCATGTCCTCAGCAGTGCTCTGGACTAAACTGCTATTAATTAGTATGGCCAATTCCAGCAGTTTTAGGAACATTGGAATATAGGAACATAGGCTGGGGGGAACACCCTGTTTAATCGAATCCCAAACTCTGTCTGTTTCCATCAACAATTCTTACCTTTCCTTCCTTTTTTGGATTGACATTAAAAGCAGGAAGTTCTTTTGTTTTTGTTTGTTTGTTTGTTTGTTTTGGTTCGTTGGTTGGTTTGGTTTTTGTTTAGGGTGTTCGTTTGTTTTAGGGTTTCTTTTACATCAGTTCTTACCCAGAGCTCCTGTTGAAAACCCTTTTCTCATTTCCAGCCACATTCATTAAAAGACAGCTTATTCTCCATTTGCTCTTGTGCAATGATCCATATTAAATTTTCTCCCTCCCTTTCATTTGTCCACCTGACATTCTCATCTCTCTCCCCTTTAAATATTTGTCCCAGAAATGCTCTTTAGATCAAACGGACATCAGAAGATGAAGAGAACACTCAGAATGCAAAATCTGTATCTTGTGAAACAAGGCAGCTCAAATGTCATGACAACAGCACTACTCCCAACCACAGAATCCCTCCTCCAGCCTTTTCTCTTCATCTGTGGAGCTCCCTGGAGTATGAATGCAGTAGGCTGTGTGATTACTCCATGAGCATTCTCTCACTCCTGTTTACCTAAAGGGGATCCCTTGCTAAGGAGTATTCAAGGAGCAGCTAATACCTGAAGAAATCTTAGAAATGTGCTGCTTGAGTTTCAGTGCTGTGACGCAACACAATCCTCACTGTGCATAGTGGCAGCAAAACGCATGAGACTGTATGTGTAAGAAAAGATTCACCATAAACTTTGAGGGAGCTTAAAGGGTCTTTTTTTTTTCCTCCATTATCCAAATACATTTCCATGTTGATTTGGATACAGGAAAGCTTCAGTATGAGTATAATTTCTCTTTTCAGACAAAATGGCTCTTTCATGAAACTCTTCTATATGTTAATTTATAAGTGCTTCTCAATCATAGTATCTTGTAGGACTAGATAAATCTGTAAAATATTAGTCTAGACATATTGTAGTCTAGAAGAGAAGGGCTTCTGAAATAACAACTGTGTTCAAATGCTTTGATTCACCTACGTGAGATTGCACAAGACAAACAAAAATGTCATCATTTTCATTTGTTGTTGCATGACTCACCTTCTAAAGAAAAGTCAAATCACAAGTGAAAATTAAACATTTGTCAAGGAAATAAAGAGTCCGGGCCACTAGGATGAATTGGTGATTGTTGATGATTGTTCTTAGACTTAGTTCTGTTATGTTGACCCACTTGCAGAGACTTGAATGTCTTTAGGACATTCTTAACCTTCTTTAGGAGGGGTTTGCATTCACATCTAAAAACTTGTCTTTAGACCCAAGAAGAGGTTTGAACTGACAATAACCATGCCTTTAGTCCACTTGTTATCATCCTCCCTGTTACTATACACTAAGAAAAATAGCACTATCTCAGGACAGGCATTTCACTAGGAAACAAAATTTGGCTGTGCCCAAACCCCAGGCCCCTGATCAGAAGCAGCCACTACCCTGAGGTTGTAGGTATGCACACACCATTTGTTAAAGGCTAGTCTGGAGCTCAGACACCTCAATAAATGTGGGGACAACACTGAGTTGGCCTGGCTGCCCAGATGATAAGCAATTATCTTTTGAGTGTCCAGTGGGTGGTTCTCCATCAGGCACTGCACATCCCACCCAGACCTGAGTGCCTGAGCTTTCCTGTTTCTGCTGCTGTTGTTACATCACACAGGCACAAGAAATCTTGTCATCTTGTTCACAGGAGAGTGATGGGGACTGGCTGTGGGAACTTGCCATGCTTACAGCTGGCAGGGACTTCTGGTTTTTTTCCACTTGTAAGAATATCTTCTCAAAGATAGACAGAAGGTTTCCACAGCATATGCTTATTCTTGTTAGGATTCTAATCTGAAAATCCCCAAAATGAAAGTTTCAGGTGTGGATTTAGATGAATTACTGTTAGCAAGAATTTCTAACCTTTGTCAGTCTTTCTCCAGAAATCATGGGTCATGACACAATTAGAGCAATAAGGCTGAAGTTAAAGTGAAAGCAGGGTAAGAAAATTCCAGAAGTTTTGAGATGTTTAGATTGTTTTTGAGAAGCATCTATAACTTTTTCCAAAATATTAATGAGAATGGGAAGGTTAGAAATAGATCCACAGTGGTATAGAGGGTCTGTGGCTAGTGATGGTTTCTGACAGTAAGAGCAGATATATACTTTCTTAGACTGCTTGGTGCTACTTCATCCTAAAATATGCAATAAAAAATATTCTGCATGAAAGTATCATAATACTTGCCTACAGGTCTGCCCCAGTGAGGAAACACGTTAGTCCAAATCAGTAATTGCAAGGCAGAACGCCTTCCTACATTTCCTTACAGTGAAATGATAAACATGAACACAAGATTCACCCTAGCAGAAAAATGTACAAAATCTTACTTTGTGACCAGATATGCAGGTGGTTCAATTTAATTCTCACTAGTTCTTTCCACAAAACTAAAAAAAAAAAAAAAAAATCTCTGAAGGAAGAAGTGCTTGAGTCAGCTTCATAGAGAACAGAAGTTTATCCTATTCACAAAGTGACATGAATCTTCTATTGAGATGCTAAGTGTTGTTTCATTGCCTTCCATACATCCTTTCCATAAGCTATAAAGAACTTTCTATGCCACATTTTTATTCATTGTGAGCTTTTTGCCCCTGGCTCACCAGCTGTTTCCTTGCTTACATCCTGAGGCAAGAACTGCTGAACTTGGGGAGCAAGAAGACTGAATTATTGACAGGGATGGTCTTATATACAATTTTAGAGAGCATGTATGCTGCGGAATTGGTTATCCAGATCTTCCAGGTAAAGGAACAAATCTCAAGAGCAGAAGTTATAACCAGCACAGACTGAGAGAACACAGAGATGTTAAAAGGGACCTTTAAAGTGTGAAAGTGTGAGAAACAGTATGATAGATAGTGAGACTATAACGGTAGATGGCATTGAAGGGTACTGAGTGATGAGTCAGGATGCTAGTTAGTGAAGAAAAAAGGAAATTAGTAAAGAACAGGTAGATTAAA
>JAWWLV010000121.1:55295424-55335207 GCA_035041135.1 Platyrinchus mystaceus
ATATCTGTTGTATATTTCCTTTTTGTCTATAAGCTGTTTTCCTTTCAGAAGAGGCTTCAGGTGGCCTCCAGTGGAATTGAAGTCTGGAGACCTCCGTCTCCACATGTTCTGTGGGTGGCATGTGTGCTTGCTGTATCAGCTTCATTTGTTCTACATCTGTGAGCTTCTCTGTGCAGCACAAGGCAATTCTTCATCAGTTGTCTACAAGCATAACTGAGTAACTCTACCGGGATTTTTTTTGTTCTCCTTGTCTATAATGTGGGATGAAGCCACTCCAAGAGATGTGCATTAGAACTAGCAAGGACTGTGCAGACTTGTGTCAAGTGTGCTGTGAAGAAATGCTTAGGTTTTTTTCAGTTGTGTGTTCAATGAATGTGCCAAAACTTTGCAAGATGCATGAGTCAAATATAAAACATAACAGGAAAACATAATTTAGTTTGAGAGCTCTTGAGACAAAGCAGTAGCCTCTTTATTGAGAAATACTGAGAAATATTAAACATTGTGTTTAATGTCCCTCTGTAAAGCCTCTGTTCCTACTTACCATTGCACTTAGTTGCACACCATTCAGGTATCAACAAGGAAAGACATAAAGTAGGTCTCTGACTCTCCACAGTTGTCTTAAATATTCGTCTTTTTCCTCAAAGGATAAAGATTTATTTAACTGTAGTAAATGTAATGGTTTTTGCTTCACGAAAGAGCTAGAATGTCAGAGGAATCTCTGATCCACGTTGTGAAATCTTGGAAACCATCAGTATGAAAAAACCTTATGTCTAATGCTTAAAACACAGATATCTTGGCAGTAAATAAAAATATTTCCATGCAGTTTTCTGTAAGTTATGCATTTTTTAAAAGATTCTGTCTCTGAAATCTCTTGAACCTAAGGTTTTAAGAGTACATTCAGAGATTTTCACCTTCCCCAGGATGACAGCCTCATCTTCACTTTGCTTCAAATTAGAGGAACTTTTAAGAGTTGACTCAGTGAACAAAGCATATTACAATGACTGGATGTTTTTGAAAGTCCTGTCTTACAGAATGTGTTGTATTTTCCATAAGGGGAAAGACAGGCCTCAGTCCATAAAAAGCATGGCTTGCTAGTAGTATTGTGCCCTAATTTCCAGTTTACTCACTCAAAAAAAAGGCTTCATTATTCTTTTATTGTAAAGGGGTTTGGAAGAAAAGATACTAGAAATAGCTAGGATAGAGATTTTAAAGCAACTGATTCCATATTACATACAAATATTATAGAATAACATTCTCTACCTTATGCCTCAATAGAATCAGCTTAGGCAAAAAAACCCCAGGATATAAGAATTTTGACCTGAAATGAGAGCTAGATAAGGCCCTTCAGCTGGAATATTTTGAATTTTATGTCTTGGGGGACTAAAAAACCACAAACCACCTCAAAAGAAAACTTGTTTCTAATTGTTGCCTTCTCTAAAAAGAGACTGAACAGTCTCTGATCCTAAACCTCCTCCTTAGCCTGGATGCAAAGCTCGGTAGCTTCAACTATATTTTCTAGTTTTATTGCATAACTTGTTTCTCCTCCCCAAAGCATGTGATGAAGCTGCACAATTGTCAGGACTGGATCTAGGCTAAACACTCCTGACAAAACAAAACAAACAAAAAAAAAACACCCACAAAAAAAAACAAACAAACAAAAAACAACCAAAACTAAAACAAAAAAAACCCACAGAGGGTTCTAGCTAGACTCGATATACTGGGGCTAGAAAGCAAGCCCTACTCTTCTCCTTCAACGCCCTTTCCCAGCAACAGCCTCCTCTCTTCGCCTCAATAGCTGAAGTAGCTCTCAGTTGTGGTTGGAAAAACAGGAATTTATTGTTCAGTGGTAGGTTGTCCAGCCAGGCCGTACTGCTCAAAGCTCTTCACATTCATCTGATTTCTGACTTTTCGTTTTGGTTTCCTAAGCTGATGATACATATGAGACCTTTCTGTGTCTTCCTGTCACTCTCTCTCCACTAACTTCATGTCATTCCATTTCAACCAAATGACAGGTCAAACTTTCAAAGAAAATTTCAAAGGCAGAAAATTAACCCAAGTGCCTGGGAAAAAATCCAACAGCCAAGTGAAGGAGAAAGGTCCTTCTAAAGCTCTTGTGGAGAGAATCACAGAATCATAGAATCATCACAGAATGGGTAAGGTTGGAAGGCACAAGAGTGGGTTATCTGGTCCAACCTCCCTGCTCAAACAGGGTCATCTTAGAGCACATGGCACAGGATTCGATCCAGATGGTTCTTGAATATGTCCAGTGAGGGAGACTCCACAACCTCTCTGGGCAATCTGTGCCAGTGTATGGTCACCCACACAGCAAAGAAGTTCTTCCCCATATTGAGGTGGAACTTTCTGTGCATCTGTTTCTGCCCGTTGTCTCTTGTCCTATAGTTCAGCACCACCAAGAACAGCCTGGCTTCATCTTCTTGACACCCTTCTTTCAGATACTTACAAACATTGATGAGGTCTCCTCTCAGTTGTCTCTTCTTGAGGCTGAACAGGCCCATCCTGTTCATATTTGATCTGCAAGCCTAACCTTTACTGCCCAACAGAGTTGGTATAAACCCAAGCTGCTGGAAGAGTTGCTGTGAATTAATAAGGTCCTCAGAAGGAATTGGTCTGTGAGGTTGCTGTACAACCAGGCTTTGTACCCAAGCTTCTTCCCAAGCTTCCCTTGTTCCCCATCCTCTTACAGATCTCACAGCAAGGTCCTACTTTCAAAGAGAGTTTGGAACAGGATTCAGTGTCCAAGTCATAGTACAGCTGAATGTCTTGGAAAGGGCAAATCGTGGGGAAGGTGGAGTTACAGATAGTTGGATGGGCCAAAAGTACCATGCCCATAGTTCTTTTTAATCCACTTATGCTGTCCTTAAACATACAGTCAACAAGCTGCCCAGAATTCTTGCACAGTTCTTTTAAATTAAAACATTACCTTGTCCTCTTATTATTACAGACATAATTTTTCTAAAATTCAGCAAAAACCCCTACCTAAGTATATTTCACTGGCTAGAGGATATATATGTATCTTTCTGCAAAGCTCTGTAGTTTTTTTTAACATTATGAAATACTGGATACAAGGATGCCTATGGACTTGCCTCCTGGAATGTGTCATCTGTGTGGCAGTAAAAAAGGACAGAGGGCTGTATTGCCAGTGAGCAGAGCTTTTATTGGAACGGGGTGCTAGACCAGACATTCACATCAAGCTTCACTCAGTAATGTTACAGCAGTGTTTCCAGAGGTCTTGTCTGCTGATCTTCAGGGATCTATTTATCTAAATAAGGTCAGTTTACTCTATCCCATTGCATACTCAAGTGGAAGAGCTACTTTACAGTAACATAGTTGGTGATTGCAAACCTGTGCTAATGCTCAGTGTAAGAGTAGAGAGCTAGTAAGTGTATGGATATGACTAGGCGTGACGGTTTATACCAAAATTTGCATGTTTCCAGAGATTTAAGTTTTCACAGCGTGTTTTCAGTCCCTTATGTTTTAGCAGATTTTTTTTTTTAATGTTGGTACAAAAATAGTCTTGGATTATGAAAAATCATGAACTTCATATTGTGGGAAAGTAGTTTTAAGTTCCATCCTTTAAACTTTAAAAAAAAATGAAGCGTTAAAAGTAGACCTTTTTATGTAAATCTGTTTTGTAATTCACTTTTAAGTGGTCTTCAAAAGGTTTGGATGTATTTTGCTCTTTTCTGGGCAACAAATAATTCACAATTCTTTTTTCATTCTTAAGCTTGGAAAAAATGTGGTAGCACCACAGTCTTCCCTAAGCACATATTGCTTCAAGTATACCGTCATACAAAGAAAATGAGGAACAAATTAACTTCTGGAATATTACTTGCTATTATTGTCTGTCCTCCAAAGTAAAATACCCTTTCCAAGAAGGAAAAATTATGGATTCTTTCTATGCAAATTTTTATTTAGCATTTGTAGACATTTTAGAAGAGTTAACTCACATGCTTGATAGTTAAAAAGAAAATTAAAAAAAAAAAAAAAAGAAAAACTGGTATATTGTTTTTTAATATGTTAAGTTTTCCATGCTACAATAACTGTCAGATTCTACAGGAAGATATAATTCATTCTTTTTTGTTGGTGAATATGAAAATACATGCACAGGTTGCTATAAAAATTTGTTTACTGGGATGGTTGGAAATTTTTATTTTTAAAATTGACACATTAAAAAATGACCATGGGAAGAGAAAAGAGAGGAGAGGAAATCACAATAGCTTTGTTTTATTTCTCTGAACCTTCATACATCCCTTCCAACGCACAACATGCTAACTAGTTTTGGGAACTTCTCACACTAGTTTCAAGCCCTCTGCCTAGGGAATCTCTATGAATTGAGAGATACCACTTTCCCTGTCAGGCATTTTCTGTATAATTTAGATATTTATGGCTTTCTTTTTCTTCATAATTGCATTATACCTCTCTCTTTAGGAGAGAGAGACATCAGGTGTCCACTACCTGATGTTATAAAGAACCAACAGACACAAAAATTTGTGATAGTTGAAAAGTGACCTGTGAGTACCTCTGGAGAAACCCATTCTTCTGGGCAAGCTAACAAACAAGACAGCTCTGGGGATTCAGGCTGAAGCAGATGCTCAAGTGATGAGGTACACAGCTTTCTACATGGGAATCATTCCAGCAAGGGAAGGGATAAAACCAGGACAGGGGAAAGGAAACTTGCTTTCTCTCACTGAAAAGACAGTAAGTTCTAGAAAGCTCTTGTAATGGCAAGGGGATTTAAGCTGAAAGTCAGGTTTTCCTTTTTCTCCACAAATCTCTTTTTATTTCCTGTGCTGCCTAGTGGTATTGAATTTTTATATCTTTGACCAACATAAATGTTGTTGCTGAAATATTTACATTGTTAACATATAAATATACTTCAATGCACACATTAGTTGAAAGCTCTGTGCCTGTTCTGCTGCATATCAAAAAAAATTTCCATTAAAAGTTTGAAGTCTTTCAAGCCACATAGCTTGTCATCTCTTTGATGCCCACTCTAATTTCTTGCTCCAAAATAGTTCTAACCCAAGATTTAGTCAGGTAAATTCACTTCTTTTGTCTTCCCTCCATATTTGTTTACTTTCTTCCCATATTCCCACTCTTGTCAGCTGCCCTTTTTATTCCATGCCAGTGTTTCCTGGTAACTTGCTGAATAACAGAAAGAGATAAAAGAGCCCTTGATTGCTCCTCTCAATGACTGTCCTGTGCTGGTGGCTGTGATCAGTGGCTCCTAGCTCTCTCTGGACTGATGAAGCTCCAGTCAAGTCTCAAAACCAGCAGTAAGAGACACAGAGCCTGGGCAGGCGAGAGCACCAGTCAAAGGGGTTAACAAAACCTTGAGGAAGCATGTGGCCACAGTATTCAGTCCAGCACATCCACAAACCATTCTGCTACTAAAGAAAAGGGCCACATTCATTTAGAAGTGGGAAACCCTCACATGTGATAGAGCAAGAAGGACGTAAAGCTTGGTAGCAGCGGATGGAAAAGTGAGTGTTGCTGCATGGGATGTGCAGGTAAGCCAAACAGCATTAAATACAGAACAAGCAAGTACAGTGAAAGATTCAGACCAGTAGAAATACAGGATTTCAGACAACAAACCTCCAAGCATGGGAACAGCAGTTGATTCTAATAGCAGGTGCCAGTGTGATGGAAAAGAGCATGTCCCTTGCACAGAGTAGAACTGGTCTCCTCTCTCTTCCCCAGACCAGCAAGCATTAGCACTAACTAGAGGAGGAGAAGTATTGGGAGCTTGCTGTAAGTTTAACAGAAGTAACATAGCTTGTGGGAGGGAAGTGGAAATTCATTGGTGGTGGGTATGCACTCAGTCTGTCCAGTCTCTGCCAAGGGCAAATATTCCTTTAGTTCTATGGTCATGAAATTCATAATGTGAATGTGAGTGTTCTGTAATGTGAGCACAATAAGGCCACCTTGGCAATCTCTGCCCCTGTGTTTTGTATTGGAAGCCACCCATCTACATGTACTGCTTGGATTCACCTTCTCTCACTGTTCCAAGCTGTCCAGAAAGACCTTAAGGCTGTTTCCACATCATGCCACTTTCTGCTCCTCTCCCTCTCAATTATACCATGTTAACCAAATACCTTTTCCCCATCATACTAATCTCTTGATTTTGTTTATTAAACTTTTTTATTATTATATTTGTGAGGATGGCTGAGGAAAGGAGGGCAGAAACACACAGAGATAATGTCAGATGATATCTCAGAAGTCAGTCAGTGTAACTAAAATCAACATGACTACCAAATATCCAGTTATTTCAAAAAACCTATATTAAGGAAACCTTTTTGAAGCTACTTCTGTTCAAATTTGATATTTCTATTTCAAGAAGCAATTTGAATAAAAATAAAGAGCTTTGGAAGAAGAGGATGCAAGTCTTCAGTTTACAGATTCTGTCATTTCAGAGACTAGAACCATGTCCACTGTGGTTTCAGAAAAGATCTTCTCACAATAAAAACTATTTTGTTAATGCCTTCCTTTGTCTTTCAGCCCATAGTAGCATGTGCACCATAAACAAAAGTTGTGTGCATTTATTTCATGAAATGCTGCCATTTCTGCAGATGAAGATTTTCCAGAATATCTGCTGAAAAAGTAGTTCAAGACATTAAAGCTTGTTTGATACTTGGATTGCACTTGCAAATCTGTTTGCTCTCTGTTGGCTACAAGTTTTTGTGCTAGGCCTAGGATTTTTTTCTTAAATTTCTGCTTAAATTTGTACAGAATCTATGCAGTTCACATGACCCCAAAATAACATCTGGTGTTTTACAGAGAGAAATGGCTTTGAACACGGGAAAATTTATTCAGAAATTACAGTGCTAATGCCTGCAGTAAAGCTCTCTGTGTTCTCAAGTGTCTTCTTAGTGTCCTCTTTATGAGGAATGTCAGAGACTTTCCTCAGAGACTGAACACTTCTTTCCAGCAATATGTCAAGATCTGTATTTCCCCACTGTGAGGAAAGTATCTTTTCAGCTTTCTAAACTGTACTGGCTTCTCGTGTCTTAAGTCAGTGGAAGCCATCCTAGCCACAATGAATAGGTATGTAGATGTAGTGTAAAACAGGTTTCTCAGATGTTTTTCAAACACATACCAATAAAAACAATATGCTTAAAAAAAAGATAAAAGGTTTCCTGATGAGTTTTACAATTTGCTTTTTTATAAAATGTTCCTGAAGACTGTAAAGTGCTCTTAATCATAATTTTAGTGCAGCTTCTTAAAAACCACATGCAACCATCTCAAACTTTTCAATAATGCATTACTGTCAGGCTTAATGTTTTGTTACTGAGCAGTAATGTCTGATTCATAAGTACAAATTCATATCTACTTGATGATGCAAAGATTTAAGCAAGACTTCCTCAGGATACCAAGTTCACCATATAATAATAAAAAGAAATCTCAAACATCCTTTATGAGTACAGAAGCTGTCTGGTAAAGTCAGAAAAAGAATATTTCTGTACAAGACAAGGATTTTATAGTGTTCAGCCAAATTGCACAATTTCAATTTAAATGAATATTTGCATAGCAGTGTTCTACACTAAATAATACACTTAATGCCCAAACACTTTCTGCCAGTAGTTCACACAATGTCATTTTCTTTCAATTCTATAATGGGTAAAATGTCCACTTTATGACTGTCTCAGAGCTTGCTTTGAAAGACTTCAGAAAGAGTCAGGCGCCTTCAGATCAAAAGACCTGACAAGATAAAGATGTCTGTAACATAGCAGTGGTGTACATGTCTTGAGATTTTTTGCTGAGTTGCAGTAACTAATAGAAGAGCAAGATGTTTTGCTGTAGATGCTCAAGTCTTCAGTTCTCTAAAAGCAAAATTCAGTAGGTGCAATAACCTGTTTTCTGAGCCTACAATTTCAAGTTGCTATCAGAAGATGGCCTGCCATTAATACAAGAAGAATGACAGCAGGGGGGCTGTGCGGTGTCTTGAGCACTGCAAGCTACTGAAGAGAAAGAAACTCCCTTTATGGTCTGCTACCTTGGTAATCAGTGTGGGACCATCACATTTAAAATCAACAGTTCATACAGCTTGATGTAGGTAGCTAGGCTTTTAAAATTAAAAACTATAACATATGCATACCTTTTCTGGGCTGAACTTGGCATGTAAAACACAGAATCTGTGTACTGGCCTGTATGGCACATCAACATGGGGTATACGACATGAAGTTCTAGTTACAAATATATGTGTCAACTTCTGTCTTGATTCAGACCTTCTTACTCTTCACAATTTTTTTTAACTTAGACATGGTGCAAAATAAAGTTTTTGAAGAACCCAGAAAAGCAAATCTGTTAAAATTTGGAGTTATAATTCACATTCTGACATGACTATTGTTAACCACAATAGTTATTAGAAATTGCCCTGTGCATTGATCTTGCCTTCCAAAACACAAATTCTTAAAATGCAAACATTTCAAATTTCCCATACTGCTTCAATTAATTGCAATTTTCCATGTAGACTGTATTTAAATCAATTAAGGTGCAGTTAAGCTTTCATTGTTGCCAATAGCTTCTAATTGTTCTGTGATAGACTACAGATACATTTAAATAAGTAAATGGAACCCAAGGTAACTCAATTACACCTCTTTTGGTAGACTTCTTCTTCTCTATTACTGTATACAAATTTATTTGTGAAGTACTGAGTGACTTTCAGGACTTGGTGGCAAAAAAGAATGTACCCATGTCATGGTTTCTCTTGTGCAGAGTGACTAGTATAAATGCCATTGCTCTATGACAGCTGTATAAGCAGTCAGCAGCACTTAAAAGGGTGCCCATGGTTCTCCTGTTTTGATTTCACTACTCACTCAGCATTGAAATGGGTGTATGGAAATCTTTTTAGCTCATAGACATCTGGTAAAATCTTGTGGTCCGTCTTCATTTAGCTTGTGATACCTTTTAAACACTCCTCCAGATGAATGAAGACAGCACAAATAAAAAATCAATGTTGTGTTAGGGCTATCTTTGCACTGCAAGTGCAGCACATTCATATGTGAGATTCTTTAACTGGCAGCTGCATCCAGACTGTGTTGCATTCTTTTAATCTAACATGTCTGTTCTTAAAAAAACTATGGATTTATAACATACATCATATCACACACTGGATTTAAAACAGATAGCATATCACAGATCATTAAACATATCAGTCACATTCTCTGAGTGTTTTTGCTTAGTGTTTCAAGTTAAAAAGAGGTCTGTATATTAAAAATTCAATAAGGCACTTGACTACTTTGAAAAAAACTCCCAACACTATTTCAGGGTCATCTCTGTCACTCTCCCATTGACTGTTTTAGGAAACTGAAATCCAAGCAACCAATCAAATTCTTGTAAAGATCACTCCAATTATGCCCACACAACTCATTAAAAAAATTAAAGGAAGTGCTAATGTAACTGTTCTTATGAATGTTGACATTTTCCAAATATGTGGAAAATCTGAAATGGTAGTTGAAAGTCTTGAATCCACAATATACAAAGCTTTCCAAACTGTAGGTTTTGGTTCTTACAATGAAGCCTGGATGGGGTCTTAAATGAATAGTGTCTACCCTAGTACTTAGGGCTTGAAGGCTTTCAAAATCCCCAAACTCAAAAAGAATTCTTGTTAGAAATCCATGTGCAAAGAGAATGCCAGTTAAGACAGTGGGAACATCAAGTATGGTTAAGAGATTTATAGAGTCACATCCAGGGCTGAAAAAAGCTGGTATAAGGTATGAATTTATGTAAGGTTTTGGTCCTTTATTGTCAAAGTCAAAAGAAGTAAAATAATGAGGAATAACTGATGTGATAGATCACAAAAAAAAAAAAAAAGATATTTTAAGCGCTAAGTTTCTTGCCTGCAGAGTAAATCACCCTCTATATCCTTAAGTCATTGACTGCACCTTTCTGATGCAAGGTGATCTTTCTTGCCTATTTCAGAAGTTCGAAAAAAGACAGATTGCTCTAGCTGATTCTGCACCAATTTTGTCCTGAAATCTAAGCCATTATTTGTCCTACCTCCAACAAAAGACAAAATGCCACTTCCTTGCTGTATAGAATGGTGTGTGTTTATCTGCACCCTTATATGATCTACGTTTCAAAACAGCCATTAGATAATTGTTCCAGAAGATATGATAAAAAAATTCTCAAACCCCAGTGTAATTTCAAGATGTTTTGCTGACTTCAGAGTGCATGAGCTCCTTCAGAGAATGCCTTCTCAATCCTGAGAGGGGAACAAAAATGCCTACAGGAGGGTCATGTGCAAGGAGAAGCTCCAAAAAGAGCAGAGGGAGCCAGATGAGACAATGCCAAAAGTTCAGACAACTTGCAGTACTGTAACAACAGACTTTTGAGGTCGGAGGAAAAAAAAAAAGAAAGGAAAAAAAAAAGCTTACTCTTGCTTCATCAGAAATGATTGAAATAATACAGCCTGTGTTTTTTACCATGTCCAACTCCGTGGGAATTTCTAGGGAAAACACTCTAAAACCTAGATAAAACCTAGAACAAATCCTGCAGGAGGTGGAGAGGCAGGAAGGTGCAACCATTCAGAAATTACCTTCTTTTTGTCTTGTAGAGGTACTGTATGTAATTTGAAAAGACTGTAGTCTGTATTCAATAGGACTGCCCAGGTAATAAACCTGGTTCTTCCATGAGTTGCTCCTTTTGAGCTCTCTTCCCAAGACAGTGCTCTGTACACAAGGAGGTTTCTGTAATAATTATCCCCGAGAACCCGGGGGTATAAGTGGTGATTGTCTGAACAAAAGAATAGATCCTTCTGCCATCATTTCCAAAACTGACAGGAAGCCTTACTCCAAATTTCAGAGGTGTTTTTAGTTATTATATTCTTCTAGCTCTATAAGATTGAAGATAAACACAGGATTGCACAGACTTTCTTGCTATGCGGCTTATAAGAGCCACGTCTCATAACTGATAAAATAAACAGTTGCTGTACCCCTGGGTTCCTCAGCTGCAGAGTATGGACAGCAGATGTTCTGCAAAATGAAGCCCTTCATGATTGTGAGATTACTCAAAGGGCCATAATATCTAGCCACCCCTAAGAGAATGAGTCAGACAAGCGAGCTGGAATACTATTCCTATTTCCTATCAGCACAAATGGATATCATAAAACTGTTAGTAAACCTTGCCACCAAATGGAGGCAAAGAACCAGATGCAAAACTGGCAGAAGAAACTGATACCTGTGATGTGATGGTCTGAAAGATCATATGTAGAGTACTAGGGAGAAAAACTGTCCCATTGGACAAAGGCCCACCTTCAGCACCCAGTGTTTTTGCCAAGCTAGAGGGTGTCAGGAAGAATGAAAATGTTGAAAATGCTAAAAGGCAAACTGAAATCTTGGAGGCAGTACGTACTGTTTGTACTATCCTAAAAGGTCTACTCAGTATCAGTTCATAACATTCTACTCCTTCACAATTTTGTACTAACTTTCACACTTAAGTACAGAAAAATAGTTCATCTCATCTTTAATTGCTGAATTAAATATTCTAAATTTCTTTTTCGTGCCTTGGACCAAGGCACCAAATATAAACCCTCTGCCTACAGTTCAGACTCTAAATATAGCCAAGAATTAAGATATTCCTGCTTCTGCAACCTAAATAATCTAATGGAATCAATTACTGTTTTGCATAGATGACATCTGGTATTTGCAAATAAAACATGAAATGTGAAATCCAATCAAAATAAGCATGAAACTAAAGCTTCCACCCATCCTACTTCATCCTCAGTAAACGTATTATAGCTTAGCATCACAGGGTGGATTTTTCACATTTCTTATAAACTTCAGCTTAGAAGCTGTTTGAGAGAATGTAACACAAACAGAAGAACAGCACCGATAACTTTGACTTCAGCCAGTGGTTAAGCCAGTGGAGTGAACATGTGCATTCACTGAGAACACTGTACCATTACTTGGACTTTCAGCCTCAAGCTTTTATTGATCAGTGCACCAGTCATGCCAAGTGAAATCAGTGTTTGCATTGTGAGATACAGCAAGGTTTAGGGGGAACACCAATGTCAACTGTGGAAAGGACAGAATCCAAAATGGAATAAATACAACTTTTTCCCACTGTGCCAGTAAGATCTTTCCCCATTATGCTTGGAAGCTAAGGATAGTCCTAGTACACAGTATCCATGTTTACAATTAATTTCAAAATATACCCCACTGCAGCACTTTTCTGGCATTGTAACTAATGCTTTATCATTCATATTACACGAGGGATAGAATGCAAACTCTCCTTGGATGTATATGCAGGATTTGGGGGAGTTGCTCACTCTTCCTTCTTTCCTTCCTTAGGAAAAAATCCTGTACTGTGAGGGTAGTGAGGCACTGGAACAGGTTGCCTAGAGAAGTTCTGGATGCCCCATCCCTGGTGGTTCAAGACCAAGTTGAATGGTCATTGAGCAACCCGGTCTAGTGAAAGCTGTTCCTGCCCATGTCAGAGGGATTGGAGCTAGATGATCTTTAAGATCCCTTCCAACCCAGGTCATTCTATGATTCTCTGACTCTATGATTCTTTTATCTCTTTCTTTCTTTTTCAAATACAGCCTAAATAGATAAATATAACTGTACATGCAATCAAGGACTGGCCTCTTTCCTCTCTAAGACTGCCTAACCTGTGGGCTCTGAGCGGCCTTGGAGGAAGCCATTTCTTCTGAAATGCTCTGCAATGAAGAGTCATGTTTCCTCACAACTCTGTCCTGCCAGACTTGCAAACCTCTGAAACAGTTTGCCATGGCTGTCCACACCACAAGATGAATGCTTGAGAATTTTCAGTGGTTGAGTTGCTGGGCAAGATTGAGGATGTGAACCATTCCTGTGAAAACCCACTTCTGACTCCGACCCCCTCTGCCATGTGCTGTGTGTTGGGAATTGCATTTGCAGATTTTACCTTTCTGCATCTGTACAACTCCCATCTGTTTCACCATCATATGCTGATGGTGGGAGAAGGAATGGAAGAAAGTGATCCCTATACTCTCCTTGCCTGCCTGATATTCTGTTTCTTCTCTTGGTGTGGTCCAAGTGGTCATATCTTTCCAAGGTGAACGAGACAGGGATTTGAAGCAAGTTAATTTTTTTTTTCCTTTCACCTCTGGATTAAATACCTCTGGAGAGGTATTTGTTTCAGTGGCAGGAGCATCTTGTGGTACGTTAAAGTTATTGTGAAACTACAGCGAAGTCACCAACTGTCATCAACATGTCTGAATGGATGACCCTCATGCTGGCCCCTTTATTTATAGTGCAACAAATTCTAGCCATAGTATATTTTAATATATAGCTAAAATTGTGTAAAAAATGCTTGACTTCAGGTACATGGGAGGAATGAATGGGATCACAGCCCAACAAATACCTAAATATGGGTAATTTGATTAGTTTTTGGAACTAATAATTTTGTTGTGGTTTTTGGTTATACAGATGTTTCTAGAATATCTATCTTGATTGCAAGAAACAAATATTCTTTTGTTTCTTTGCAGTCATTGCACTTGCTGAAGCAAATACCAATCACAGGCATGACACAGCTATCTATGAAATAATTTAACTGCATCATGCACAGTCAGCAGTTCAGTATTGTAATTTGGAGAAAGTGACTCCATACTGTCACTTACTCTCTGAGCTACATATTATGCTGCAACATATTTTCCTTATTTCCAATCTGTTGTAAAAATATGGGCAGCTTTCTAATTATGTCAGAGTATCCCTTGTTAACAACACAGGTTTACATCTGGTAAGAAAGAAAGGTGTGGGGGTTTTTTTGTATGTCATTTTATTCTGTAAAAGCAGCTATAAACTGTAAGAATTCATATCAATAGCATAAGCAGGTGTACCCAGCATGGGTAGTTAGATGGTTCTTCATCATTTGATTTGACCAAACACTCCAGAAATTACTTGATTCTACTCAGTGACAGTGTAAATGGGAAAGGTAGTAATTTCAGCACTAAGCTGAAATAACCACCAACCTTGAATTTTGAAGCATGAGTTCCAGTTCTGAAGCTTAGTATCCTTGTTACATGTTGTGTGAAAGCAGTCTAGAAGACACTATTACAGAATAAAATCTTCAGGAGTTTTAGCAACCATATAAATGCACACACTCACAGCTGCTACCTGAATGCACGTAGGTGGAGTGGCACATCCCTTGCTCATCTGTGCATGGTGTATCCAGGTGGCAAATCAACCAAGTCTGCCTTTCCCCAGCTCCCCTGGCTGTAGCAGGGTGCCCTGGAGGTGTGGAGCACAGAGCATGCTGCTCACACCAGACCATCTTCTACCCACTTCTGTTTTAAACCAAGCTCCTCCCCACAGTAATCTGTTAGTACTTTTTCAAAGGCAAAAGTACTAAATTTATTCTAATTTATATGTGTTTGTAGTAGCCATTACTCTGTGAAACTTATCGTTGTTGTACAAATATGTAAACCATTAGAAGGATCCTGACTAATCCTAAATAATTATTACTGTTATCCTAAATAACGTAACTTAGCACTAAATCTTTAACTTCTTTCAAAAATTAGATAATGCATGATATACTACTTCCAGCTGCATTTTTCAAGTCACTAGAAAGAAAAATATCTTGGCCTAATAAAATCTAGGAAAAGCTGGCAATGAGCAAGAGAAAATCTGTGACAAGAAAATTGTCTCAAAGTTGGAAAAGTATTTTAGAAATACATATTTATCATTAATTTTATTTACAAAAAAGTAGCAAGCCTCTCAGTTATGACACTTTTAACAATCTTGGCTCTTAACAGACAGCTATTAGTGCCTGTATAATATCACTTAGATTAATTTCATTGGTCCAGCACTGACTAAAAGAGTAAAAAAGTAAAAAATATCAGTTTCCAGCTCATGTTTAAAGTGAATAATCATCCCACTGTATTTTTAGTACAATGGAAAGAACTGTGATAGTGTTATGGTAAGGAACAACTCAGTCTTTCCCAAGTGCTACACAAGCTGTGAGCCTTGCTGTTCAAAACACTGATAATAAACAGCCCTTTGAGCCCAGCCAAAGCGATAATAGGCATGATTCAACAGCATGGTAGTGTAAGAGTGTCACTAAAATGTGGTTTTCTGGAAGCTGCCTTTAGCACAGCAGAACTAATACTTGGCCAGCCCTGTTGATGGTCACGTGCTTTTGTTGCCATGAGCTGTGAGAATCAGTTGAATCAGAGATTGCTGTAGAAATGTGAATGTCGTTTATGACGGTCTGTAGTAATTCTGTACATCTCTTATGTCTGTGTTCTTATAGCCACTTGGGCACTGAAGTAGCTGAAATGAGAAAGAGGCAGCAGTCACAAAATGAAGGAACATCAGCTGTGTCTCAAGCACCTGGAAACCAAAGGCCCAACAACACATGTTGCTTTTGTTGGTGCTGTTGCTGCAGCTGTTCATGGTATGTCCTGTAGTATATTCGGTTCCATATCCACCACAGGTAAACGATGAGTATGGAAAGTGTCAAGCACTGGGAACATGCAAACTTTTGGGAGAGGAGGCACAATTTAACTTTTCACTTAAAAATTTGATTTAAAAGTTCCCAAATTTGGTTGGACATCTTGTGAGGGGGGAAAAGGAAAGAATAGTAAGTTCAAGCTGTATTTACCCTACTTAAGCCATAAGTGAATGAGGAAATTTCAGTTGTAAAATTCCTATGTGTGAGAGACTTAATACTGAATATTTTATAGTTTGCATCAAAATATTTTTTTTCTGCTTGTACTTTTGATATTGCAGTTCTCTGCATTCAGAAGGATAAAAAAGAGATGGTCATAAATGTGCTTATGTGATGTCCTGTTATACTACTTAGTTACTGAATAATACATATTCTATAAATCTGAAAACACAAGCCTTAAATTCCACTTTATCTTGTAAATGGTGTGGCATAATTTTAGTGGAGGAAAAAAAAGGCTCAAAAATTGTGGCTGCTTGTCCCTTCCTAAACACAAAGTTCACTTGCAAAGTCAAAAATTTAAAGTCAGTTTCAGAAATAGCTTTAAATTCTTAGTGTCCTAAAATGCATCAGGTCTTTCTTATTTTTATGAACACAGTATTGAAATGCAAAGTAACTGACATGCAGTACTGTTCAGAGCCTGTACTTCCTATTACCTAGACAGTTCAGATTTTCTGGAGTGTTCATTCCCCTGTGTATCTGTGTTATTTTCACTTGAATCAGCCATCTGGCCCCAGTCTAAAATCTGAGGCTATTTGCCCCAGAATATTTTAAAATACATACCAGCATTTATGCACAAGGTACAGCTTTTTTCCAAGATGCCACATCCTGGAAGCAGTAGCAGAGTGTTCCTGCCTTGGCTGTTACTTCCAGTTTCATCCAGAGGCAGAGGATATTTGGAACAAGGATGAGAAAGAGCTCATGCTTTTACTAAGTTACTTTGCAATATGTTCAATCTATATTGGAAAAGAGGTGGAAGGTTATTAAATAGGAAGCAGAGAATGTTTTTCCACTATTCTCTCTGCTCTGGGACAAGGGCACAATGTAGGATTAGTGATACTTTTACAGGCCAGAGGTTCATTTACCTCAGTATGCTATTTCAGGAAGTGACCTTTATTGGATGCCACAAAGAAAGGATAAAACAAGTAGACATGTACCTCCTCAACCTACCCACAGCAAAACTCCTCACAACTTCTGGCTGTCTGCAACTTAGGGAATTTCTGGCCCAGAGTTCATTTCTAACCAGTGCGGTTTATGGCCCTTGATGGAATTTTCTTTCATTAATTTGTCAAACCATTTTCAGAAGTGACTTCCTGACCTCATCTAAACTTTTGGCATCTAGGATTTCCTGTAGCAATAAATTCTACAACAGGCCTGTGCACTCAATGAAGTATTACTCCCTTTTATTTGTTTTACCCTACTAGATACTATTTTCATTTGATGCCTCCCTGTTCTTATGATTGCGAACAACAGTGACTAATTGTTCCCAGGATGGTCAAGATTTTATAGAGCTCTCTCATGTCTCCCTTCAGCTGTTTTGTTCTTTCATAGTTTTCTCTATTTTAATCTTGGTGATACAGAAACTGACCCAGACCATGATTTATCCTTATCTGTCCTATATACCCACCTACCTTGTGTCTCTCTATGTGCCTTTCCTGTTCCACTATCTCCTGTCTGAGATCTGTGACTAGATCTGTTGCAGTAGTCAAGACATAGATGCACCATGTTTTCTGTTTCCTTTTGACTTTTATTGCTAATTCCTAGCACTCTGCTTGCTTTTTAACAATCCCAGAGATAACGTTTTCATAGAATTTTCCACCCTGACTACATCTCCTTCCTGAATGGAAACAAAGCCCATCATTGTGCATGTACAGCAAGGGTTGGCTTTTGCCTTGCATACTAGAATATGAATAGCCTTGAAAGCATCAGTCTAATTTCTAAAACTTAAAGACAACTGATTATTTTTTTTTTTTGTAAGCATGCTGTAGCTCAAGAAATCTTATTTGACAACTATATTTTGAAGCTTTATGAGCTTTGTGACACATGGAGTGCCTCCACTCCTTAGAATGGAGAACAGCTTATGCATAATAAATCTAAATTAGAGCAATTACTGATTTAAAACATAGCATATATCTTCATCTGCTTTGGTAATTGTTTTTACTGTCTTTCAGGTTTTTCAGGGCTTGAGGGGTTTTTTTGTTAAAGTAGATTAGACTGAGCATGGAAAAAATCTTGTCAATTTAAGCTAGTTTTAGCGATTAAGTCAAAGAACTGGTCAGAGGGGATAGATAAATGACTTGCATTTACTAAAATCAAAAAGCTAAAAAAGGTGATGTAATACAACTTCTTCAGCTCTATCTTCTACGATTTGGCAGTTTTAACTCTGTTAAAGGAGAGATGGGACAAAACTTTGAAAAAAGCAGTATGAAATGTTTTATAATCTTGCTTAAAATGAAGTCATTAGTTGTGATGCCAAATTAATTTTTTAAATTTGAACTGTGCAGGTAGAGTACAGATTACTGTTCCTGCCTCAGTTGTGTACTCTAAAAAACTACAAAAATAATTAAAAAAAATGTAGCAAACTTTATTATTCACTCATATATAGAGGATTCTAGGTAGTTAATTCTCCAGGGTATTTCTCTGTAATATGAAATCCTAATCAACAATTGTAACAAGTTCTCTGGACCTAATGTAATTACATGCTTTCCCTAGTTCCAAAGGTCTTAGTATTTGAGTAACATGAATTTCTCAAGAGATACCTGTCTGGAACTGTTGCTGGATTCATTAATGATGAAGAAAATGCTTTAACTGTCAGTATCAAGATTAGAAGAATTTTCTTCTGTTTTTCCAGCGATGTGTGTGACTGAGTATGGCTCTTGCATCACTAACCCCTTATTGCCTCAACTTCCTCACCATTTATAGAAATGTACAGGTTTTAGTAAGAAATTTTCACTCTTTCCTGTTTGAAGAGTTAGTTCAGTAGTTCATACATCCACACAAATCATTAGTTCTAAAAATATCTTTTGTGAATCATGTGATATTTGTGGTCTTCTGTTCTATCCCATGTTAAAATCAAAATAGGCATTAAGTCTTCTGTTTACACAATGGCATAGGCACCGTTGTTTGGGGAAATAGTTTCTTTCCTAATAGAGACTTGTTAACAGCAATAGGTTAGATTGAACAGTTATTCAGTAGACTTTATTACAGACCTTTTTTGTTTTTCTCTAATAATTCCTTCTTAAAAGTAGCAACTATTTGGAGCACTTCTCTATTGTTGTAGGATAACCCTGATAGGTAGCTCAGGCCCATGCAGACACTTACTCACTCCTTACCAGCAGGATGGGGAAGAGAATCAAAATAGTGAAAGTGACAAAATACTTTTGTGGAGATAAAGAGCTTAATTGATAAAGCAAATCTGTGTGCACAAGTAAAGCAAAACAAGAAATTAATGTACTGCTTCCCATTGGCAGGCAGGTGTTCAGCCATCTCCGGAAAAGCAAGGCTCCATCCCATGTTACTGTGACTTGGGAAGACAGATGCTTCAATCCTGAACTTTCATCCTTCCTTTTTCTCCCCCAGCTTTTTTCTTCATCTTTGTTTGCTGAGTACAATGTCTTATGGTATGGAATATCCCTTTGGTGAGTTGTGGTTAGCTGAAACTGAGAAAACCTTGACACTGTGCAAGCGCAGCCCAGTAGCAGCTAAAACACTGGTGTGTTATCAACACTGTTTTGGTCACAAATCCAAAATATAGCATCATATGGATTGCTAAGAAGGAAATTAACTCCATCCCAGCCAGACCTGGTACATCTATTGGCACTCATAATTGTCAGGACAGCAAATTGCTCAGTTTAGAAGGACAAAGCAAGACTGATTACCAAGGTTTGCTCAGACAGGAAAAGATGGAGATAAACAGGATTATTAAGATGGCCATTTTATTTTAATAGGTATGCTCAGGACATTGCCCAGGTAGCTTAAGTTCTGAACTTGTTTCTTAGCATCAGTAGTGAAGGAAGCAGTCCTCCTCAGTGGAGAAAATAAAGTGGTTCAGAAGTTCCCAGCAGGGAAAACTTGTCCACTTACACCAGAAGCAGATAATATATCCCTGTGGAGATCTTCTATAGGACCTTCCTCTCTTCAATGACCAGATATAGACCTTAGACACTCACTTCAGGAAGACTGCCTCATTAAAGTAGCTAACAGTTAAGTACCAGTCAGGTACCCAAGGTTCTGGACTGAATCTGATCCAGTGTCTTAATTTTCTGCAAAACTCCATTCCAATAGAGGACAGAAGAGAGTGCTTCCTTACTAGGTGTGATTTCAAAGACCTGGGTAGCCTAAGTGTTGCAAAATTTACAGTAAGACTCCTAACATGACAGTTTATAATTTCCTCCATTATGCTTTCTCTAGAGAGTTGCTAGAGAGTGTATTTAGAACTGCAACTTCATGGTTTTGAGCTCAGCTTAGCCAGGTAGGAGTTGTAAGCCTGCTATTTCACCTCCCAAACCTTATTGAGCAATCCATTACTCCAGCTTCCTGAGCAGAGGAACATTCTCTTGCAAACACTTGTAAATCACATTCTTCAAAAAAGTCTCCAGATGCTAGCACACGGAGGTTGGCATTTCTGCCAAATTTATTTTGCTTCCCCCTTTGTCTCCCACGCAAAGCAGGAGAAAAATCTTTTTATCCTTTCTTCCTTTCATAAGGTGCTCAGTAAATTTGAAAACTATGGGACGCTCTGATGCCCAATAATCCCTATCCTTCTGCTATACACAGAAGTCTCAGAAGGGATATAACATCTACCCTGCAAGTGACTTTAGCAGTATGGCAGTCTGGGGGACATGAAAAGGCTTCCAGGGATAAGTGAAGATGATCACTTAACTTTCCTTGTAGCTTGATTCAAATGAGTGAGCCTTTACCTGAAAGGGGACCATTAAAACAACTGCCGAAGACTTGTAGAAGAGTGTTTAACATACATAGGAGATGCCAGGAAAGATCTATCTTGTTCTATCTTGACAATAAACAAGAGTTACTCTTGGCAAGAAACCTCTGTCCTCCAGTTCTTATAACTTGTCTATGACTGCTGTGAGTTGTGTCTGAAACTTATTCCTGATGACCTCCTTACACAAATATTTTTCTTTATTAACAGGAACATTTTCCTTGCATGGGTTTAGCAATTTACTTGGGCCCACTAGATGTTTCTGTCATTGGTGTCATGAATATAAGATGACAGAAACAATTCTAAGAAAAGGTTTAAATTACATTAATTCTTTTCTCTACATTAACCTCCTCCTAACAAACAGAGTGTGCATGGTATTTTAAATGGAAAAAGAAAAAACAGCAAAATCCCCCACATTTTATTTTTGCATTTCCCACCACTCTAGCACTTTGAGAGGAATAATTTTTTCCTGGCATATTCAATGTTAGTTTGCTGTCGAAAAATTGTGTCTAAGCTTTGTGTGAGTCTACACAAGATAACCTCTGGGGGCTATAGTCATGGCTACTTTATCTTATTTAACTATGGTAGAAAGTTTGGGGGTGAGGAAGGCAAAGAAATTATGGGAAAAAAAAAAACAACCCAAAACAAAAAAACCCACAACAATTGAATGCAATGAATTATAGCCACACGTTCCGAAATATATGAAAAAGAAAATCCATATCCTTCTTTCCATGCCTGTCTGCAGCAGAACTTTTAGACTACAAACAGATTAGAGATGGGCTGATACAAAAAAAGTGAGCCAGGCTCCAGGATTTTGTTAAAGTTTTTAACAAGAAAATAAAATCCTTATCTTTGAAACAAAACTGCTGATTTTGGAAAATATATTTCGGCTTTTAATTTTATTTTTCATTATTCTTCTCCTTCCTGAACGCATAGGACAACACATCTGAAATAGATATACTCAATTCTCTGTGTTTTACTTTTTCAAAACATCACACCTGAGAAAAATCAAGTGTGGAAAAGTGCATCAAGAATTATTGTACTGTAGTGCAGAATACAGAAGTGCAGGGTACTGTATTCTATTTTATTGAAATAGAAGGTGATATTTTTAAAAATATTTAATGGGAAAAGATGTTCTGTTCTGAGCCTTTTTATACTTTAAAAATTCACAAGACATCTTTACATTTTTATCATTTGCTGCTCCAGAGGTCAAAGATGAAAACATTCCCAACTCCTTCCTGGAGAATAATTTATTCTGAGGGATGGTAGGCTTAGCTAGCACAGGAGCTCGTGCTTTGTGTGTCTATGGGACAGTATCACCTCTGTCATCACAGTGTGATGGGCAGCACTGGTGCTTTCTTAGGAAAGGAGCACCAGTTCTTCCGATGGGTAGTATTTAAAGCTGGATAAAATCCATTATCTGACCCATCACACAAGCTACTGATTGAGATATTCCTGAAAATCAGTCTTAAATCACCTTAAGTCCACATATCCTCAGTGCTGAATCCACGAGAAGAAGCTGGCAGATATTCTTCTTGTCACTGGAATACACCATGGGGTGAAGTATGGGCTAAGGATCTAAATACTTAGTCCTCAGAAATGGACCTCTCAAAGTTCCCTGAGCTACTTAAAATAAAAAATTGAAATTCTCAGCATTTGGAAAAATAAGAAGAAGACACTCTAAAAATAAATAAGTTCTCAAGTATTTTTTTCATATTTTTGTAAGTTAATAGTACTTATTAAATAATACTCAAGTAAAGCATTTCTTTTCCCTTTAAAGCAAAAGAAAAGGATGATCTATAAAGTGAAAAAAAAAGTCATAGCAGAGAAGCATGTCTTCCTAATGTGTATCATATTTAATAGGCTCATTCTTCTTAACAATTAAGACAGGCCAAGGGATTTTGTTGGCAATTTATGGAAGTTTAGGTCCTCAGGGCAGACTGGGGACAGGTGGCTCTGTGCATGCTTGTTTACACAACTCTCCAAGGGCATCACAGCCTGATTTGCCAACCTCTGGGTTTGTGCCCTTCTGTGACACTGGGCCAGATTGTCAGTGTTAGCCTAATAATTCCAGGAAATCTCTCTCCTTGGGCCAGAACACAAATATACCTCATAAGTGATTCACTACGCAGCTTATCCCAGAAGTGGTGAGTAAAGGCATCTTTGACCACTTCCTGCACCTCCCTGTGAAACAGATGTGAAACGCTACCTTTCAAAAGAGGGGAGCACATTTCTTCTAAATAAATGATGACGCAAGGTGTAAAGGCATGCTTGATGAGCTTACAGGTATATTAACTGCTGCAAATTAATAGTTTTTCCTTCATCTGCTTCTAAGGAGTAAAATGTGAATGCAGGAAAACAGTGTTCCTGGCATACCAAAAGGACTTCAGAAATAAATTTTATAGAAAACTAAATCTAATGTAAAAACAACTGAAGAAAGCTTAAAGTTAACTTGCTAAATCTCAGGAGAGCCTGCCTTGGTCACTGTTCTAAATTAATCAAATATATCTCCCCTCCCCTCATCAAAAAGCAGCTAAGAAATCCCTATATCCAAGCTCATTTGGATGAGAACCACCTCTTATCTTCCTCCTTTCTTCTTCTCAGCCCCCTGCCACCTATCTCCAAATTCCTGTGGAAGCACAAGCTCTTGCACAGCCTTGGAGCAGGGGCAAGAACCATGAGCCACCAGCTCCCTCAGCAGCAAGGGGTTTCTACAGGTCAATTGCTGTGCAGAAGTGGCTTTGGTGCAGGCCATTGCTTCGTGGGACATACAAAGTAAATCAAAATCATATAGTTCTCTAGGAGAAAGTTGTAAGCTACACACTGCATTTATTTTGGCAAGTGATGCAAAAGGCTAGTCAGTAAGGTGCTGCTGGTCTACTGTGAAATCATGGTGGAAGCACAGAGATACACAAGACACTACACAGATGTTCAGCATATATAATTAACTTCAAATTAATTTCCAACCAAGAACCCTGGTTTGAAAAAAACTTAACACCGTAAACTGAATCTAACTCCATGTAAACTGATAAATGTTTCTATTTTCAAAGGTATGAGGTAAACATGTTCCTCCCCATAATAAAATCACAAAAATAAAAGGCTAATGCTAAGAGCAGAGCAACAGCTTCTTAATGCTGATCACAAGGCAGTGGTAGAATCCTCACTGACATCAAAACCAGGCCTGGGCTTTCTGGGCCAAGCTTTCCTAGTATCAGAATTTTATTCTTAATAATTTAAACTTTGAAAGTTCATTTCATTTTGAGGAACAGATGGAGATTCATGTGTTTACTGACATTTTTACCCATCTGTGATAACACAAGCAGGTTAGAGAATGAGTAGATTGTAAACAAAATAAATTAGCAAATTTTAAATAAATGTTTCTGAAGATTTCACAAATGAAATGCATAGATTCCTTTGTGTGTAATACTTCTAAGATATGAAAACCTCATCAGTCTAACTGCAGAAAATAGTCCTATTTCAAGTAAACAATTCTGTAAAGAAAATTACAGTTAAAAAACAAAATCAGAACTGCAATCCTCCTAAATAGAAGAATAAATACATGTTCAGAGGAGATTTGGGATTACACAAGGCTCATTCTAATTCAGTGGTGCAAAAGATACCAACAGTAGCTCCTTAGAAGGAGATAGCAGGCTAAATCTAGTTAACTTTAGAAAATTATCTTGATTCTGTCCTGGCACAGCACACAAGAGTGTATTCAGGGACAGCTGCTCTTGAGGAGACAAGGGAGAGAAAGCAGTGGCAGAATCACTTCCACTGGGGAAAAGCAGCTTGATGCCTCCTCTGAGGCTGTTTAAGAGATGGATTGCTTCAGAGCATCAGCATCTTGGCTCTCCCCCACCCCTCATACCAGTTTTCCACCTGCCTGAGCCAAAATGCTATTCAGCTTGGTGTCTGTGGAACAGTGGCTGAAGGAAGATTCATAATGTCATGATAGATTATCTGTCACCAGCACAGCTTGACTGTTGCTGTGGAAAAAAAGAATAAACAGAAAAATCAGCAGTGCTGAGAATGCCTGAGTCCAGCTTATGCTGTGATTTTCAGATATTAGGAGTTTGGAGCCCTTGAAATCTCCCCTGATAGGGTTTAGGCTGGTTTTTGGTTTCCTTTTTGCAATTTTGCAATTAGATATTTACACAAATATGCATTAACTCAGGAGTCCATGGAAAACTGCAGAAATGGAGAAGTATGTGAAAGGTCAAAGTGGGTTTGAGATCAAAATATAAGCTGAAGTTAGACATGTTGATAGATGGTGATATTTTAAAGGCACCAAGGTGGCCTCTGAACTTTATCCATTGTGGAATAATAAAAAATTAAATATTTAACATTGCAAAAACAACAACAAAATACCCTTATCCAAATTAAACACACTGGCTGTGTCTATACCAGTAAATTAAGAAGCGTCTAATATGGGCTGCAGTCAGCCTGTACAGTTAAAATGATAGAAACTGTTAACTCTCTGGCAGAAATTTGGCCATTGCCAAAGTGCACAGTCTCAGGCAATGGCCTGTCTCAGGTGCAGAAAGCCTGGGTTTTGGGTATGCGCTTTCATGGACTGGCTACATGGTGCCAGTCAGCCTCAGGACCAGAAAACTCTCCCAGACCATTTTATCTGCAAGAATAAATGCAGTCTGTAGTTCCAAACCAAAAGGGGAAAAAATTAGGCTGCTAAAGTCTTTCAGCGGCAGAATTTCCATTTTACATAGGTTTATTTTTTAATCATGTATAATTCCAAATCGGTTTAAAATGTCAGTTAAAAGAGGAATAAATGTCTGCTGCTGTTAAAAGAAAAAATAAGAGAATGTTTCATGGAAATGAGTCTGAACCCCTAGTAGATAAAACAAGGTGGAGATCCTCTCACTAGAAAAGTGGGTCAGACATTCGTTATGTGAGGCAGAAAGGCAAAGGACATACGAGTCTTGTCTAGTCACCCTTAATAATTCCATAGCACATATATTTGTCTAGATGTCAACTGGTTCTTCTGGAGTACTTGATTGAGGGCCTGATACTGGGAGATGCTGAGCACCCATTATGAAGGAATGTATATCTTCAGTTCTTGCTGACATCCGTGTTGAAAGTGCTTCCCAGATGGAGGCCTTATCAGACAGAAAACCTGGAAACCAGCACCAACAAAACAGATGCCTGTAATAGACTGGCACAGAGGTTCTCAAACCTGTTTGTCATCTGGACAGATGCTAAGTGGAAGATCCCTATCTTACTTGCTGTGATAAGCGTAAACTTGTTTGCTCCAGGCTAATTTCACAAAATATAGTGTTCATAAATATCATGGTAAGAATTATCCTTTACAATTTCCTAAAACTCTTTTTAACTGGAGAACTTTACAACACCTTATGAAAAGGAAAAATGTGAATTTAGTATGAATGTTTGCAGGCATCTCTTCCCATTTGGAAACTACATCCTTTGGAAACTACCCATTTGGAAACTATGGAATCAAAGGAATGACCCTATGCAGGCTCAATTCTTTACTGTTGCTGCTATTTTAACCTCTGAAAAGTAAGAATAATAAAAAAATTCACTACAGAAACTGAGACTAGGCTCATTATGAGAATTAATTGATACCATTAGGCTTGCTTGCTAGTGATTTGGAGGGCTTTTATTCATCTAGCTATCCTTTCAAGTAATACAATTTCCATTTCTTTGAACACTACAGAACTGCCACTTTAAATTGTCTCAAATATATGAAGGAATTGTTTGCAAAATAGCTGTAGCCAGGAGTAACACAGAAGGTTCCTTCTGAACATCAGGAAACACTTTAGTAACTGTGAAGATGTCCTGGCTTAGGAGTGGTATTCCTCAGTTTAGTACTTCCACTAAAAAGAAAACCACAAACTTCTCCCCTCCCTGCTCCAGTGGGAGAAACCAAAAGGCAGAGATTATGGGTTGAGATAAGAACAATTTACTGGAAACAGCAGTAACACTAATGACAACAGTGTACAAAAGAGAGGGTGATTTACATGCAAAGTGCTCACCGAGCTGAGACTATGAAGGATGGCAGATGGACTCTACACCAACCACCCTTGCCCAGGACTGGCAGCCACACCCACCTTCTTCACAGATGCGAGTTCTTCCTTCCGCCCCCCGGAGATGGTGTGAGTGCTATAGAATAACAACCTAGATATGCCCACCCGGCTCCAGGCTGTACCCCCTCACAGCTACTACGGAAAATTTAAACCTGCCCTGGCCAAAAACCAGGACAGAAGGTTACTGTCACTGGTTGCCCAGAGAGGCTGTGGACTCTCCATCCTTGGAGATATTCAAAAGCCATCTGGACACAATCCTAGGCAGCCTTCTCTAGCTCTAGCTCTGCCTTGGGTGGGACAGGGGCATGTGGCCAGAGTGCGGAAAAGACGACCTCCTCTGTCCCTTCCAGCCTCAGCCATTCCGTGATTCTGTATGTCTGTGATTCTGTGTTCAGCTTGGCAAAGACTGAACTCAGATCTTAAATGTTTGCAAAACATTTTTGGATATATTTGTGGGTATCTTAGAAGAATGCCCCTTTTCTCAAGGGCTTTCCAGCAGGTTAGTTTTTCCACTATGAATACACTTCTAAACATGTTCTAAAAGAAGAAAGAATCAGTATAAAATTTACATCAAAGATCACATTGCAAATAGTAATCTGTGATGGAAGATGTATTGACTTGTGGATTTCTGATTCTACAAGGCTTTGCTTTCTAATTATTCATGGGGTCCCAAAGGAAAATGTAGAGTTTGGACAAATTTGACTACTTGTCTGCCAAGCATATGCTGAATTCAACTTTTATGGAAAATACAGCAGGAGAATATAACTTCATGGATTTAGAAAGAGACTGTTAATCTGATTGTCCCTTATGAAGAGAAAGGTTACCAGATTTTAGATCTATTCCATTTTAAATCATTAAATACACAGGAAAGGGAAGAGAGTGAAACACTGCAGATTTGCTAAAACCTTTTTAAGTACTTGCTTTACCAAGCACATCCCTCTATGACTTCCTTTAGTTTAGCATTCATATTTTGGTAAGGATGATCTACCTTCACAGTGGCATGTGGGATGCAATTTAATAACCTTACATAATGATCTTACATAAACTCCGAAATCTTGGCCAAGACTTCCCATTAACAAAGAGATGATTATACTCTTAAGCACCAGATCATTTAGGTTCAATTCTCAAGCTGAGGACTAGCACAACATAAGACTATCAGGACAGAGCTAAACGTCTTAACTGACTAGACCTTAATAGCCTGAGGTGCGCCGGATATCTTAAACCTTATTTCCACCAATCTACTTTTTCTTTTATGGTTTATAGTTGAATCTGTAATGACTGACCAATTACACTGAATCCAGGATAGTATTAAGAAAGCACTACAATAGAAAAGCAGGAAGAAATCTAAGCCATTCTCCCCCACCTTCAAGGTATGGCAGAAAGATACAATCTCTCATGAACTGAGAAGTTTCTTATTTTTCATGGGGGAGTTCACAACTCTGAACATGGATGAGCTGGCCTTACAATAAGCCTTTGAACAAAAGAATTAACAGAACTTAGTCCAGGTTTTCACAAGGAAGAGAGGAAGGACCCCATTCATCCATAATATTTTTAAGCGTATTTCCTTTTAAACACTTAAATATCTCACAGGGCTAAAAGCTATTCCTTCACACGGAAAAGTCTAAGTAGCACTGCAAGAGAAGCACTATAGAACAAAGACAGGAGAATTAGCAGTTATTCTTTCAGTCACCCCTGGGTTGCTGCTACAACATTGGTGTCAGAAATACAGTAGTGAACAGGCCAAGACACCCATGTGTAAGCACAGGAAGTCTGACTCCATCTCTTCATTCTTTTGTCCATATACTCCACAGCTATGCCATCAATGCTACTCTTCTAGAAATCTCAAGACTGTTTTAGGGAAGTAAGCATACTTCAAATAAAAAAAACCATGCAGTTTTTGTTGTGCTTTAGAATTTTGATATGTAAGGCATCGCTCTTCATGCATCTCTCCACAGTTCTTAGTATAAATGTCATTCTGAGTGAAAGGTAGAGGTGCTGTTTGCAGGACTTTGAGAGATGACGCTCTAATAAATACTTTACATATCATGAAGTTAAAAGTTATACTTGCTGGATTTTCCAATGAGCTGTTTTCTTAACAGAAAATCTCTTTCCTTCTGATTAGAAAGCCTACTGGAAAAAACATCTCCTATGACAAAATGTATTTTTTCTAATGAGCTTAAAGTTAAGCACAATATTTCATTTAAATCTAGTATTTTATTACACTAACTAGAATTACTCACAAAACACTAGTTAAAATAATGGTAACTAACAATGAATAAAACCAAGACAATTGATTATTTCATTTTAAAATGTAATGATAATTATCTTTAAAACCATCAAAACCAATTATAAAATTTCATTAAACTTTTCCACAAATGCTGTTTTGATAGAAATCCAATTAATTTTAAATGTCAAATCTGTGCAAAACACAAACTCAGTTCCAGTCAGCAATATTCTCCATAAAACCCAATGGAAGTGCCTGTGAAACAGCTTCTGCACCCATCCAGGTTAGCAAAAATCAGACCAGAAAATTTACACCTTGAGCTCCTGCTTTGCTCACAGAAGTTATGGCATGCAAAAATGTGGATATGGGAGCCAGAAGTCTGCCTGCATTTACAACAACTGAGTCCAAGTTTGTTTGTTTTTTTCTTTTAGAAACAATTTGGATTATACATGGCTCTTGCACCATCTTATCACCTAAGGCAAATGTAACTCTGGCATGCAGGAGACTTAGCACCACAGGTACCTGGACTTTTTGAAAGGAGTTTATAGTTTCAGTGGACACGGCCAAGTAGGCTGATTATAACCTTATGGTAATTGTTGGCTTCCACTCAACAGACTGCTTTCCCATGTCAGTTTGCTAAACACAATCTCCATCATTTAGTTTTAAGCACAAGACAATTAATTTTTTACTCAGAGTAGGATGTAACTATTTTTCATTAAATTCTAACTTATTTTCAGTATAAAATTTTACATCCTACATTTCTTTACTGAATTCAGTGAAGATCTGAAAATCATATCTTCTTTAAAAACTAGGATGGACACTAACAACAACAAAAAAAATCTTTCACATTTTTTTGATCTTTGTTTCATCTTTGTAACAAAAATTATCATGTTATACTGAGTTAAGACCAGATTCTGATCAGCTTCTGATCAAGTAAGTGATTCCCAAGGCTCTTGACCACCTTTTCCCTCCAAAGTCTCTCAGAGACTACCAGTGCAGACATATGGGAATACTAAGTTTGCAGTTCTTAGTGTTTCACATCTTTCTGTGGATGAACTGCACATCACTTATGTTTGCCTTGCAGACAGGCAGGTGTCCACCCAAGCCTCCACTCTAGAATTCATTTAATACCACAGATTTGGCTGAAGTTTGCTCTGCATTTCTATGTTTTGCATATACAGGTATTATTACAACAGTTGTAGAGCTTTAATCTGTCCTTTTATTCTTACAAGGACATGAATTCTCTGAGGTCAGATTAAGAGATGCATCCTCTTTCCCTCTGATACAGCCAGGGGCCTGAAGTATACAGTGCAAGTTTATCCTGAGCCTATGAAAATGTCTAGTACAAGGCATCACTTCTTTATAAAAATAATGATTCTAGCTCTAGTTTTTCTCATAGTAATTATTCTGGATATTATTCACTTTTATTCTGGATATTATTGACTTACTGTAACAAAAAAGTTAATTCTACCCTCTGCTCAGGTTACAAAAAAAAAAAAAAAAAAGGTTATTCTTGGATAATATTGTTCATGTAACATTTCATTCTCATGGATACCTATTTTTGTGACATTAAAAGAGAGATAGAAGATAGCATTACTGACTAGACTCAAAATGATTTGAGATTACTATAGCTGTATTGTTCATTATGAATGGATCAAAATAATACTGCAGTTATTTTTCAATATTACTGCTTTGCATAATATAGCAAAATCATCATTCTCCTCTGTTCATAAACAAACACAGCCCTAACTAGTATTCACTGACATCAGGCTTAAATATTCCATCTGTCAGAAAAAAACAAGGTGTCAGAAAATAATTTGGAGTCGTAAAATAAATAAGTTTTCATAAAAGAAATTAAAGAGTGCTGGTATAGTTGTCTTTTGCATTATCATATGAGATGTGGGGACCACATCTATCTCTGACATCTACCAGAGCACGCTTCAGCATGTAGGAGTGAGCTTTTGAATAGAACTGTGCAAACAACTGATTTTTCAGTGACTGACTGTTGAACCACAGTATTAAAGACAATCTGGTCAAATTGAACCACAATCAAAAATGAAAAAGATACTAGAATGCACTTTTTCTGCATCTGAATTCAAACCAGGAAAGAAAAGTTTCTGTTCATATAGCATGTTTTAAGCCAGTCACTTGTAATAAAAGTAAAGGAATCAGAAAGCGTGGAGATCAGCAAGAGCACCACCACTTTGAATTGAAGAGTGAAGGTATTTACCCAGCTGGTGAAAGATGTAGGGTTGTTGCCCATCTTTGTCTTGGAGTTTTCAAAACCACCTTCCCCGCACTTCAGGAAAATGCACTAATCATATGTTCTTGTTTTCGTATGCAGTAAAGTTTGTTTAAAAGTTTTTCCTCCTCCAAACAGCCATGAAAAAATATTTCCTATCTGAATCTGTTTGGTAAATTCGACTTGTGTTTGTCAACACTTCTGTGGACTGGCCATTTTATATCATCTACCCAGTGGAATTTTAAAATCACAATTACATCTTGGGATTTTTTGTTGGGGAGAGTTGTGGGTGTTTTTTTAAGAAAACTAAAAATATTGTGTCTCTTGATCTGATGATTATAAAAATTCCTAGGAGTAGGACAGGGTAAAGTGTGGTGCCAGTGAGATATATTCTTTCAAAGGGTAGATCAGTGAAGGAAACATGTCAGAACACCTGTTATCCAGAGAATCTTAACTGAATATTGATTTTCACCTGAAAACTGAATTCTGCCTTTAGATTGTATGTGCAATTGACTTAATGTGGCCTTTAGGCTGGAATAAGGATGGTTGTTGTGTTACAGTGGTGGCCTCAGGGCTCATGGCCCTCCTATGTGACACACACAGTTTCAGCCTCACATGCAGCCTCAAACGCTGTCCAGCAGAGCCTAGCATCTACAAACTTCAGCTAAGAGCTAGAAATTGAGCGCAGATCTCCTGAATGGCCACCAATAACCTACCAAAGTAGTTCACCGTGTCCCAGTCTGATTTCTACTCCTTATTTTCATGACAGCATAAAAAACACCACCAAGGCAAGAGGTTTTAATAGTCACATTGTCTTCAGTGCCAGACATAATTGCAAAAATACTGCGGTGATATACTGCATGTGATGCACATAACTGAGAAAATACCTGAGTATAATTGGTGTCAGCCATACATGGGCTGAATATTAATCTTGGCATCTGTCAAAACGGCATGGTTTTCTTCTCATACTGATAACAGTCATTTCACCGATTCACCAGATTTAGGCTACTGGTACATAAGAACCTTGGCCCTTGGGAAGCAATTAAATACCATTTGTTTACTGGATATACAGAGAATGAAAGATCAGGTCCAAGTTCTAAATTACTTTCAGTTTCTTAATGGCAGTAGAGGATAAGTGCAGCAGTAGGGGTGCGACTTACAAGAAAGCTAAAACCACCAGCTGGAAACACCTGGAGGAAGAGTCAGTGAGATGTTTGCTCTTAAATTAGTTCAACTCTCCTGATGATTTTTCCAATTAGCTTGGTTTTTTTACCTTCTCATGCACCAGAGTGCGGCAATACTGATTTAGCTAAGTAATTACACAACAGAAGAATTATTTAATTGCTGAACATGAATATTAACAGCCAAATAACAGCAGCTAAACAAATAAAGATTGGCTTTCTGAATCCCAGCATTTCCTCCAAAAACACATCATCTAGGAACCTGGACCAGTTTAACTTTATTTGTGTTCATTTGTTCAATTTGTGTACTTCTTCAAGTAGTCCCTGATCATTAAAATTTTTACTTATAAAGTGTGTTAAGTTGAAAAATAGAAACACACTGACTCCAAACAGAAATCTGTCATAAAAATACTGTTGCTAAAGTTAAAGTAGTTAAAGAAACTTATTGATTTTTTTTAGCAGTCAGGAACCCAAGATATATTTGAAAGGTACATCAAGCTCAGGCCACTGAAGTATTTTTTACTATACTCTCCAGAGCAATAAAATCAGCATACAGGTGGGCAGAACAAACCTTCCACAGGAACAGAAAACAAACATGTACTGTGCTTTCCATTTAAACTCTGTCTTTAGACATCCCAAACTCTCTCTTTTTAAGGTATTAGTAGTTTTTTTTGTGCTTTCATCATGGGAAATTTGCATCTCTAAATTTGAAAGATATCTGCTGGGTGTATTCCAACTAATAAATAATAATAGCACCATAGGTGTTAATTTACATCAGATGTCTCTCTAGAACACTTCCATTTCATTGAACTACTTTTTGATAAGGCATATCAACAATTTCCTCTTCTTAAAGCCTTAACTAAGATCATTTTGTTAATCTTTAGCCTGTTACTTTTAGTCTGTTTAGTTTTACACTATACAGCATAATTCTTCTGACATAATCAGCTAGCTTCAATGATGGATTAAGGTATCAGAGACATCAGGTATGCAGGATGCCTTTTTTGCTGTGGACTACTTAAATTCCACAGAGAAATGTGAACAGATAATGTGTTTCTAGTTAAAGATAGCAACACATGAAAGAGCAGTGCAGTGTAGTCATTTTGAGTTAAAAGGTAGCAGTCTGTTATTGTGATCAGTTATTTAAAGGCTGGTTTCGAGTTAGCTTTGCAGTCACAAATGTGTAAATATTTAATTTTTTTTTTCTGAGAGAATATGAACCAGTTCCTTGAGTGAAAACAGAACATGTCTGAATTGAATGTACTTCTGTATAAAAATGATGGTTTCATTCACAGGAAAAACATATCAAAAGTAATGTATCCAATGGAATGGATCTGCCTTGACAGATGTAGATAAATAAAAGTTGAAATGTAGTGCTAGTGTTTGTCACTGGAAACATAATGCAGAATTTAGGCCAAGATGCATTATAAATTTAGCACAGTTTTAAATGCAATACCCAAACGTGAGAAAGTGTTCCAACCCAGTATAACACTTCTGTCTTTAGAGTCTTCCCTCTTCTGCAACTCTGACTAAATTCAGCTATTAAACTCCAGATATGAATGCTGAGATGAAAGAATCAGGGCCAAGTGTGTATCTTATATTGTCACTCTGGTATAGATACCAGGAAAGTGATACAGTGTTCCAGACCCACCATCTGAACTTTTGATTGAGACATAGTCTTGCAGAAAATCAAAATGCATAATGCTTATCTGTTACTCCTTTGATTAAAAAAAAAAAAAAAAAAAGTGCAATGAAGTTAACATGGCTTTCTTGTCTGTTTTCCTATGTCTCTTGCTCACCACTCTCTACTTCACTGTTTCCCCTTCATCAACGCATGATAGTTTTCCCAAGTCTAGCAGAGAGTTTGCATGAGCAAAACGAACAGTACTTGATCCCAGACAATAAATCAAATTAGCAGTGTAGACTGACTGCTCTCAGATGAGTCACTTTCTACTTCCAGTAAGACTCCACATCCTTGGACATCTACTGCCCGACAAGTAAATTATATCAGTACAGCTTAGCTGCTGCTCATGTGATAAAGGAATATAAGTAGCTTCATTCTCTTTTAGACAGACTTGGGTGAACACCCTGTTACATTCACAACATACACAAGCTGTTTCCTCTTCCGTGGTGTTATTCTTCCACGGAACTAAAGGACATTCAGTTCTCTGCACCCAGCAGAGAAGACAAATGCTGCTCTACCTATGGACTGCAAAGGAGGGAAGGAGGCAGGGAGAGAGAGAAGCTTTGTGCCTTCCCTGCTTCTCCCTCACCCCTGCTTTATACTCTGGCCAGATGCAAGGTGACCCTAAGCAGTTACATGTGTGGACTTAAAGATTACAAGACAGAAAGAAAGTGGATGGTCCCTTTTTTTTCTCCTCCTGTATACGGAACTCCTGTTGTCTTTCCTGGGTGCTCCCTCTTTAGACTGACGAACAACAGGTCAGAGGAGACAGAAAGGCTTTTTACCTGCCAACCCCAGAGTTCAGGATGTGTTGTTTCTCCTGCAGCAGTTGATGACACCCTAACACCTTAGCAGCACTGGAGCTGCATTCCTACGCTGTAACAGGGGAAGTAGGACCAAGGGCCTGAACTAAGGTCTTGGCAGGTAAGTGAAGGAGCAACCAGTATCAAAGAGCTTCATTTGAAAGTGTACGTCTTTGTAATGTTTAAGTCTTAATATGTGCTCTGCTATACCTGGAAGCCTAAACTTCCAGTTTTCAGAAGAGTGTTTGAGATCACCTATTAAGTCTTCCAAATGCTTGAAAAAGGTTGAAGAAACTCATAAATACAAAGGGTCTAAAAAGTAAGGTTATTTGTACTAGAAGTGTCTCAGAGCTGGGATTTCTTTTTAGAGCTGAGTGCGAGTTTTTCAGATTAGTGGGGGAGGGAGAAGCTTTATGCTACCAACATATTTTTGTATAGCAACACTTAAGGATGACTGAGAGCATCGCTGTATGGTGAATACTCATTATTCAAAAGATGAGCTCTCTTGGGATTGGGAGGGGGATTTTTTGCTTGGTTGCTTGTATTCTCTCTATTGGATACATAGGGAACACCTGATAAAGGGAAATTACCATCTCCTTACTACGTTCCACTTCTTAAGTTTAACTTTGGAACCAGGTTTCCTGTATGAATAACTATGTCACTGAAAACATACTTTATTTCAATAGTTATCAGGAATTGTGGGTTTGCTGGCAATACCATGTTCCAGAACATTCACAGAGAACACACACAGAGGATGCCTCTACCACTAAAGCAAATCCGATTAAAAAGGTATCTGCAGAAAAATAAGTGATGCTAGTTAGCAGCTCAAAAAAAGGACAAAAAAAAATTTAAAATGTCTTCACATAAGTCTTTCTTTTCCTTGCTTGTGGTAATATGAGGGTAATGGACGCCTTTCTGTTCAGAGGCCTGTAAGTTTTACTTTTCAGAATGGAAAACAAATTTAGGTCAGAGGAGGAAATCATAAGGAGCTGCCACATGCTAAGTTCTGTATCTGAGCCATGTACTGTCACCATATCCTGGAGACAAAAAAGGAAATGTTCATGAAGAATGAAAAGCTATCCAGAACTGGTGGGGCATTAAAACCCTATCAATGTCCAATTCAGATATTCTTATCCCCACCTACCCTTATTGTTACTAATATTCTCAATTTACTAAGTGAAATCACTCCAAAAGTGACGTCTAAGTTTTTGCATTTCAGCGGATAAACTGTGAGCTTCTAAAAAAATGCACATACTGATAGCAACTGTTAATTAATATTCATCAGAATGCAGGGGAAAAGTCATTATAAAAAAGATCTCTCCAAAATTTTAGAGGCAAGAGTGAAAAATGATACTTCATATATCTTTTAAAAGTTGGCTTTACTATAGTCATTGTTTTAAATTAACTTTCTCTAGACAAAATAAAGTGTTGTACTACATTGCAGCCTCACTGTTAGGAATGAAGACAGAGGAGACAATGCAGGAAGGCCAACACATACAACCAAACTGGAGAGTATCCAAGTCATAGAAGAATGGTAAGTTGGTCAAACTGTTGTCTAGTAAATGTTTTCATTTGCCTTTAACTAGTTTTAAGAATTGCCTTGGGTTTTGTGCTTTGGGAATGTCCTTTTAATTGCTTTTCTTACAAAAACATCTATACAAAAAGAAGCAAAATTTGTCCTGACAATGAAATGACAACAGAGACATTGATTCTTAAGTCAGGTTTGTTTATGGTTTCTTATTTGTGGGGAAGAACTGTGGGGAAGAATGGGAGGTGAATGGATGGTTCCATATGTGAATCTCCATAAAAAGCCTCTGCTACCTGTCAGATAATTTTCTTCTGTTTATCCAAACAAGAAGAAAAGCTAATGGGCAAGTGTACTTCACAATCAGATTTTTAACATTCATAAAACAGCTTGGACAGTGGTTTCACTCAAATAAACCAAAAAGCACATACCTCAAAAATTGGGTTAAACACACTGAAAGTCTGAGCTCCTATTTCTGTCTAAAGTTTGGGCCAATATTTGTTGTGTGTGGAAAAAAGCCAACCTGTCAGAGGCTCTGAGTTCTCTAATCCCATAAAAAGCAAATTAAAACTTTGGAGGACATGTCTGATGGTAAAAGCAACCCAAACAACTCATTGTCTTCCTTGCTAATCACTGTCTTTTATGAGAGGACAAGATCAAAAATTTCCACAAAATACTGTAGTGAAGAGAGCTTCCCAACAGACAGTAATGGAGTACAGGTTGCTTGTCAGCAACATCCACCCGAACAGGTTGTTTGCACTCTCCTCAGAGAGAAGATTTTTCACCTTCACATCTATGTTTAAACATTTTCATTCAGATTATAATTATTTTGCAGGATAGTTTAAATGTCAAACCCTTTCTGATTTATCATTTATCAAAAAACTAACTTCCCATCATCCAGTCTGCCTTTCATGCAGAGTAGCACTTGATAAATGGACCTGAAGGGAAATTATATAGACAAATGTCATTTATTGTGCATCATGATTACACAGAAACTATTAACAACAGCTAGCAAAGCTCTTGTGTTGGATCAGGAAGGGGAGGATGGGCACTCAGAATTAAGTTTGAAACTGTATTTAATTGTGAAGCAAGAGTATTACCTTCTCAAGCTATTCATTGGTACATTAATGGATCAGTGACGCAAGTTAGTCTTATAATCACTTATCCACTGCATCCACTGTTAAAAGCCACGAATAGTTTCCTTCAGGAAATGGGAATAAGGACTTTTTCCCATTTCTTCTCTTTCCAGTTTGCCAGCAACATCCATCACATCTCATGCCAATAGATCATCATTCAGGTCAATAGCACCAAACAGAGTGAAGCTTAGCAACCCTTAGGTACAAGTACAGAGAAAAATGCTAATTTAAAAGCTCTCTGAATTACTATTTTGTTGGGGCTCATTAGTATGCTTTTGGCTGCCAAGAGGCTTTTATTTTTCTTTTTCTTCCTAAACCAAATTGTGTGGCAGCCAAATTTTGGCCAGTCACCGTCAGAAGCAGGCAGGAACATCAGGTGTCATCTAAACTCCTCATTGAAAGAGTGTCTATTTCCAGCTTCCTGCAATCACATCTTCTTTATCTGCAGAGACAGGAATTCAGTGCTGCTGTGGGATTTTGTCTTTGGGTTGCATGGCTGAGAACAGTAGCAGAAAACTAGTAGAAAAACTAGTAGAAAGCTAAGTGCATGTCTCATAACATTAAACATGTTTAGTGGGCTATTGAGATAATGAATGCACAAGTGAAGGGTGAACAAAATTCCCCTTTCACTGATGAAGCCTTGTTGCTTCCAGTTGTCACTTTGGACTAAAGTGCAGTTGAAAGGAGAATTTTTGGATGAATGTATGAAAACACTGTTACAAAAATAGAAGCATATTTGTAATGATATTTGCTTTTGCAGCCAAAACCCTACTGCAGATGAAATTTTGTCTTGGGCTCAGAATTTTGACAAGATGATGAAAACACCAGCTGGGAGGAACCTTTTCAGAGAGTTTCTGAGAACAGAGTATAGTGAGGAGAACCTGCTTTTCTGGCTTGCATGTGAAGATCTAAAGAAGGAACAGAACAAGAAAGTCATTGAGGAAAAAGCAAGACTTATATATGAGGATTACATTTCTATACTATCACCAAAAGAGGTAAATCTGTAAATGTAACATTTGTGTTTTCTGTTATTCCAGAGGAGAAATTTTATAGCCTGAATTGCCAGGATGGGGGTCTGATCTGTCAGATGAAAGTCCTAGTATGGACATTAAATCAGGAAAGGAAGGGACAGAAAAAGTAGAGACATGGGTGCTGGGTCATTTAGTATCACTGACCACAACACATCTAAGTTCTCTGTAAGAAGAAACTCAAGAAACTCCAGTAAGAGAAGGCTGAGAAACAGGTATGCTTCTTTAGTAATGCCACATATCTGTCAGAGAGAGGAAGTAAGTAATACAAATGGATTTCTGGAGAAAAGGCAACAAAATTAAGGAATTTAAATCAGAATCCTTTTTGGTTTATGTGCTGCAACAGCTGTTTGGGAGAAAATCCAAATTTGCACTTGTTATTCCTACGTGAGAGTCCCAGACTGAAGACCACATATTTTCTCTAATGAAACATTTAATATCTAGGAAATTATATTAGATTTTCTTCAACCCTTTAATCGAAACAGACATTTTGAAATTATATTCATCCAGAGTAAAGAAAAAGCATGTCCTATCAAACCATGTTTTGGAATACAGAGATACATAAATAATAAGCACTATGGAAGAATGTTTCTTAGGCCACATAATGTACCTTTATCACCTTTGCCTTGTGTCTGTGCATTGCATTTTACTTCCTACTCAATGGCTAATTTATGCTCATTGTGGACCTTTCTTCCTGCATTTTACTTTGGCACTGCATTCAAGAATACTTTGCAACTTCATTTATATGAATGAAGCCAACAGCAATTTATAGCTCCATTACCTTCCCTTGTGCCATAGTATCTACTTTTGCCTTGAGTGAGATACAACTATCAATACAGAAAGCTAATAATGAGTTTTTCTTCTAATAAAATATCTCTACTGTATATATATGTGATGAATGCTCAGCAGTTAAAATTCAAACACTAACTAAGGGTTTAACAAGCCTACTTACAAACTTGGTGCACTGGATGGGTGCAGATCTCATCAATCCAGTTTCTCCTGCCCATACTGGAAATCTTAGAAGGCAAACAAGAACTGTTTGCAGTGCTTTAGAACAGCATGGGAGCTGAAAAGTTCTTTTCATCCAGGCATCCTATTCCAGATGTTACCTTTTGGCATAAGAGCTGAAATATTTAGCATTACTCGTTCAGGGATGAAGTTATTGAGTCAGAAGGTCTTAGTGTTCTAAACAGACAACCTTGTATTCATCTGTTTAGCAAGAAAATACCTTTAATAATTCCAACTAGTTTTGCCATCTGGCTTTAGTGAGTCACTGAAGAAATAGAATGCAAATTAATGTTCCATAATTAATTTTTTTTTTCATTCTATAAGTGCTATTAACTTTTACTGTGCTCAATGGCCCAAAACCCCATCAACCTGTCAAATTTGGGGGGTTTTTTATCCCAACTGTTATATTTGATATTGACTAGCCTGTAACTTTGACGGAGGGGTTCAGGGTACAGATTGTTACTCGAATCAATGTGATCCACAAAATGTCCGCTTTATTAACACAAATTG
>JAWWLV010000121.1:55350071-55360939 GCA_035041135.1 Platyrinchus mystaceus
TTGTTGAGACTTTGAGAGGAGAGATAAGAGATCTAATTATTTTTTAAAGTCTTCAACTCAAATTTCACAGGTAATCGACTTACAGCTTGATGCCAGTAAAAGATTTTCCTCCTTTCTCCCTTTTTCTTACTGCATCTCTGCCTCTCTGAGCAGTCCCACCTATTTTTTTTCTGTCTGTTTTGATGTCCTTTCACTAAAACTGACAAAGACTTTTCTTTTTGTGACTGGGGTTTTTTTTTTTTTGCCTTGTCAGTGTGTTAAGCCAGTTCTCATGAGCCTGGGAGCTAGCTTAGGGTAAGCAGCAACAGAACTGAATGCAAGGAAGTGGAAAAACTGGATCTTCTGGTGATGATGAGCTGTGAATTTGGTTCAGGAACAATGTCTATGAAGAGGTGGGGATTGGTAGTTTTACAGGACAAACTGAGGCAGTGGCACAATAGTTAATTTTAGATTAATCCAGATAGTGTGTAAAGTTGTTTCACAAAGATCTTGCTGTCTCTGCACTGCTGCTGACTACTTTGCATTGGCACTTGTGATTGTGCATCTTTGTAGAGTCTCATCACCAAGTCAATCCACATGAAAAATAGCACACACACAAAAAAAATCAATTAGTTTTCAGATAATTGGCACCAGAGACGAGGAGAAATGCACAAAGGGGTGCTGGAGGCAGAGGTGTGTGGCTGCTGGTGGTGGCAGTGAGAAAACCAGGACCCTCTTCCTGCAGCAAGAGGTTCAGCAAGCTTAAACCCACTGTGAAACTGCAATCCAAAACACGGCCAGCCACGGCAGGGCTTTTGGGTTTTGACTGACAGATTGCTAGCCATATTTCTCAGTAGGATAGATTTGTTCAGTCTGTCTGTGTTAACAGATCTACAGCCTTAGTTATCCATGGTGTCATAAGTAAAGCTAGCACATTTTGCTTATTTGGGTATTGCTGTGAAGGTAATGCATATGTCCTAGTGGGTGTGGATCAGTAGATGGGCACTTATGCAGCTTACTGCTCCTAGCTCAGATTGGTTATGAAACTTTATCTCTGGTCATATTTCATCTTTTTTTTTTTTTTGTGAAACTTTGAGAAATGAGAAAAGCTAGGATGTTAGGATATGCAATCTCTCAGAAAAACTCTAATATTTTTTCAGTCAACACAATATAATTGCAGAGAGATTTTAGCAAGCCTTGAGAAATGTGAAGCATCTTTTAACACTCCTTCTGTTTACTTACACCATATTTTGGACTCAGTGATATTTCCAAGTATCTTGAACCTTTCTGTTTCAACAGTGTAGAAACACAGCAAATATTCACAACTCTCACAGTTGAGCTTCTCATGTCAGTGAACTACTTTCCCCTTCTAATAAAGGTCCTTCTGTACCCTAAAGGAGGATCAAAAATTGGGCTCCATGGAAGAAGTGCAGTTGGATGTTACAAACTGACAACTTGAAAATCTAGGTGTAGAATTGATTTGTTATCTGTATTCACACTTCAAAAAAACGGAAGCTCTTGTCTATGTCTGTATTCTATGGATTTCGCTTACACTTCTGGGTTCTTAAAATCTTTACTAGTATTGATTTTAAAAAATGTTGTGTCTGTAAAATGTCCAAATACCTGCTAAGAACTCTAAAGAAAAGTTATCTTATTTCAAGTTGATAAACATGAACTGAGGTTTTCACAGTATCAGCATACCCTTTTAGAGTGACTGCTGACAATTCAAATAATACACTTTTTTCCAATTTTATGACACTTGAATTCAGTATTGTCTATTATCTAGCTTTGTTACTATTAATAAACTTTTTGTATTGTCAAGAAGTCATTTGCCAAGTAAACTGTTTGCTCAGTTCAAGTGGAGGTAGGGACAAGAAGCTTCATTTTACAGTGTATCTTGTGGCTGAAAGAGCAGAGTCATGTTCATCCCCATTCAGGACCAGGCAAACACTTTGCCAGGAGCTGAGCCAGTTCAGCTTTCAAAGCCAACAGGAATCTGTTTACTTGCTTTTTTGAAAGTAAATGGAATAAGCATTGTACAGGTTAGATGGGTATAAACAGAAAGAGGGAAAGGTCTGGGTCTTCTTTTTATCATGTATAATGGGGAGAGGAGTGTTGCCCTTTTCATTGAGGCAAGACTTGGATCAGGTAAACCCCAGCAGTCACATACCCTTCACCTTCAGAGCACAGTTTCACAGTCAGCTTAAGCAAGGGCTGTCTCACCTTCTAGCCAGCTGTATGTTTCTTCTCTCTCAGCTCCAGCAATTTTGAGGCCCCAGTGCTAATTGGATCAGTCCACTGATTTGGCTTAAAAGTCCTGTTATGGGATAGTTTTAAGTCAGGTCTGACTCAGCTTGCAGTCCTATGATTGGAAGAAAGGGAGTTGGGTTTGGCTACCTTTTTGGTGAAAGCTGAGTCCTTGGACAAAGAGCCCATGACCTCATAGGCGTTCTCATTAATGCCTTAAACAGGAAATTGAAGTGATATATTAACCTAGTGTATATCTACCCATATTTTCTCTTTTAAAGGGCTAGGTTTTTAATGGCTATATATTTATTTTAAAGTGTACTGTTTTGCTGAGAGCTTACCTGTGCACTGAAATTAATGTCTAGGAAAGTAGGATGTAAATTTTGAGAAAAATAAAGACAGCCCAGCTTTTGCCAGCCTCTTATGTATTTTCTGGTATTGCATGACCACGTATTATCAAAACAGATGCTAGAAATAAATTGGGAAGTAGGGGCACTATACATGGCACTGCCAATGAAAGGCAAGTTTGACCCTCAGTTTCAAATTATCTACGCTGTGCTGAGTGGAGATAAGGATGCTGGTGGCACTAGGCTGTTGCATCCCATCCGCGCTCCATTTTTATCAATTGCAGTAGCAAGAGCAAGGTCCTACAGTTAAAATGTCAAATTCCCTCATTTCTGAGAGCTCCTGAATCTGACTGAAATCTGAATGTGAGCATGTGTGAATGAGGGGAATGCTAAATAAAGCTGCGGTTAAAAATTGGTTTCAGTCTACTCTTAAATTACTTTATTGACGTACTCCAAGGGATGCCACTGTGCAAAAATAGCATACTGAAAATTTAGTGCACACGTTAAAGAACAAACCCATGTGTTGTTAGTTATCCACTGCCTCTCACCCTGTAGTGGCAGGTAGAGACACAGATGTGGGACTTTGTCTCAATCTGGGCATAAAATGCCCCATTAAAAAATTAGTACAAACACCCTTGTTTTGTGCAGATCAGATTTCAGGATAGAGTGGGACATTTTATATAAAAGGGGCAAGCACATAGTTAGCAAGAACTAACTATATTTGACAGGCCTACAGTTATTTTTACTCCTGGCATAACCTGGCTTCTTTCTCAAATCTCGAGGTGTCATGTGATCTTTTTAGTACTTGCTTTCATATATAAAGGAGCAAGTAAGATTTATTACTTAACTACGTTAATTATTTTAGGTTTCATAAGATTCTCTTAAAGAATAAATCTTTCATTTATTCAAATAGTGTTTGCATAGAAGTAGGAAGATTTCACACTACCTGTTAGAATTAAACTTCCCAATCTAAAGATTTTGAAAGATCATATTTGTTAAACTACATTCTCTATCATCAGATTTATTCTAAACATAACAGACTCATCTTACAGAATTGATAGTAGACAATGGCTATAAATTACATCACTGAAGCATTAGGTATGTTGAACAGTATTTGAATCAAAGTGGTACAGTTTTATACAAGTAGGAGAAAAATTTTAAAAGTCATAAGGACAAAAACTACATGGAATAGAAAGGAAGAAGCAGTTTAGGCTGTTTTTAACAAACATGACTGTAAAAGGAAATATATTTTAGTAAAATAGGGAGAAAATGTTAAATTTCTCTAGAGTAAAAACATTTGCAAACCTTGTCCATAAAGATGAAAGAACTGGCCCTAAGTTCTGGCTGTGAAGGCACATGGGTAGGATGCATAGAGGAGAAAGGATAATAAGAAGAGTATGAATAATACTCATCATTCAGTTATAAGGAACTGGTTCTTTTTTCCCATTAAATGATTCTGAACTAACAATAAAAAAATTGCTGTTTCTGAAAGCAGCTTTCATAATTTGATCTTTATGTAAACTTGCTACTGGTGTTAGAGTTCTGTTGTGGTTTATGATTTTGTATGTGTACGTGTATGTATATTGTTCTTAGGCACTCTTTTTATGTATATAAAACAATTAAATTGAACTCTATAGAAGGAATCAGACAGTCCTTTACTTGAGACAGTGTGTGAGTATGCATGTGTGGCTTTAAGATTTCTCTTGCAGGTGTAACACTGCCTAAGTGTTTAAATGGTAAATTCATAATTTTAAGGAACAAATGACAATGATGTGTAAAGACACCGTTTGAAGTATAACAGCATAGCACCAGCAGTCCTTATGGGTCTACAGTTGTGTTTCTTCTGTATTTAAGGTGGCCTAAGACATGCAGTAGCCAGTATAGCAGGTCTTGAAGCTTACAAATACATGAAGTTTGAAGGAGGAGTGCATCGTGTTCAGCGGGTACCAAAGACAGAAAAACAAGGACGCATTCACACCAGCACAATGACTGTTGCGATATTACCCCAACCCACTAAGGTAATATTTATCTTCTAATATAACAGACTTTACCACGAGCAATGTTTGATGCCCATGTGTTTTTGTCTCTCCTTTTATTCTCACTTAACTTTTTTTTTCTTCTTAATTTTAAACTAGGTCACATTTATTCATTTATTTTTAATTTTTATCACAGGGGTGAAATAAAGAATTTCTGGTTTAGCTCATAATCCTGATCTCAAGAAAGTCACTGACAATTCACTTAACTATAACTTGAAAATTCCCTGTTACTCTGTCTTGAATGTTTTGTGAAAAACTACATTTTCTACAAAGTAACCAAAGACTGACTTATTTCATAGGGCTCATAGACACTTCTTTTAGCACTTCCTCTTTTCCATTTTTGTACTGTCCTCCCTTGCCCTTTCCAGAGTGTATGGGTGATAATTAAATCTCTCTATATTTGCTTGGTTAAAAGCAACTGGCTAAGAAGTAAAGCTTTGTTTTGATCTTTGTTTCATGTTGAACTAGCAGATTGTCAAAGATGTTACTCCTCCCTGTACGGTCTTGAAGTTCTCTCGCTCCTTCCCATCTGCTCCGTTCCAGAATCAGAAAATGGAATATCTGGTATCAAGTTGAAGTATTGGTTAACTCTGCTGGAAGAAGAGGGTACAGGGCTTTCGGAAGAGGGGAAAATGAGTGCTAAGGGATAGTTATGTGTTAAGCTGCTGTTTGTCTGATTTCCTGTGTTCCATCGTGTTGGAAGTCCAGTCTGACTACGAAGATTTGTTAATATGTTTACAATAGGATGTGAGCTACCACTCATAAACTTTAAAAAGTTTAATCTTGCATGAATGTGCCTTATAAAATAAACTGACTGTGCATACTTGATACCTGTATGGAAAGAAACAATATAAATACATTATTTTTTTGGTTTTCTTTTTTCTTTTTTTCTGTATCTCATGACAGATGAACCTGCAAATTAATCCAAAAGATCTACGGATAGAAACAAAGCGAGCTAGTGGAGCTGGAGGCCAGCATGTCAATACCACAGATAGTGCTGTAAGAATAGTTCATATTCCAACAGGTGCTTCATTTTTTCCTTAGTACAAGATCTATATTGCAAAACTGTTGTCAGAATTTCTTTTGAAACAATGGTTGTATTTTCAAACCTGGAAGACAGCAGAGCAGAGTTTTCATATAGTTTTCATGTCTGTTCATAGTACTCTAAATGCATCATCCTGTGCCCACTCCAGTTTTTAATAGTAAGGACTACTGGCTTCAGTAGGTAAGCTATCCATTTGCCACTAAATATAACACTCTACAAGCACCCAGATCAATTTCTGCCAAAAAGTTATATTTAAGCTTTCAAATAATTAAAATGACACTGAAAAATGGAGTAGGTTGAAATCTGATGATCTGCCATTTCTTGACTAGTCTCCAAAAGAGAGATTGCTCTATTTCCATATTAAAATGTTGCTTTTAATTGCAAAGTCTACTCAGGATGCCAGCTTCCGTTTGTCTGCTGGCTCCTTTCCTATAGATGACACACATAATTAGGAGGCCCATCCCTCTGGCTCAGGTTAGAAAACATAGGAGGGATATGGTACACCCTCAAATGCTACCTGATTTTAGCTATCAGATATATATATATATTTATTGCCATTCCTAACCCTTTTACTTCCCTTTGAGCAATCCTCAACAACTGCCTTGACTTTCATGGCATTTTAACTTTTCCTCTTCTCTACCACAAACATTACTCAGGCTTTACAGCCTCAGGGTAATCCAGAGTGCTCTTTATCTTCACTTATGCAGATTTTTGCCACTGATTTCTTTGTATCTGTTTAACACATTGATCCGTTCTGCACTTTTTGCATCACCTTAGTAAAGTAGAAGATAAACAGTAGAAAGGATAAAATTCTATATACTACTGTATTGTCACAAAAGATACTCCATATTGAAAAAGTTTTGGATTGCCTGCATGTATGTTTGGATAAAATCACAACAAACAGTTGATCTTAGTTTTTGCTGAATGCAGGTATTAGGGGATGTTATAGAAATCTTAAAGCATATTGCAAATTTTTTTGTGGTTATATATGGCTAATAGGGGGATTTATATCTCACCTTATCTCTTCACTCTTTCCTGTTCCACCATTCTATTCTTCATTCATCTGATCTCTCTTCCCTTACAATTATCCTGTTACTTCTTCTATTTCTTTCATCCTAAATCTTGTTTAAATCTTCACTGCAATGCAAAAGGTGAGACTTATCTATAAGTCTTTCATAAAGTAGTACTATGTAGTCTTATAAAACATACTTTAATATTACCAGAGTTACTTAAAATAGATCTAAATAACAATTTAGTTTGTGCTGTCTTTTTCCTGTATTTCTTCTCCCTACCCCTTCCTTAGGCTGTTCATTTCTTGTCTTGAATTATATGTTTTGGGATGAGAAAACACACTTCTTGTTGTTGTTGTTCATAAAATAGTGCCCAGTTTTTTATATTCTGATCATATTCTATATGCTCTTTATCTCATGTATTTTACTGCTCCTTAAATCTTACATTTCCTGGAACTGTGGCCAAAAATTACAAGTATTCAAGGTGTCTTCTATAAGTCAGTTCATATCACATATCTTTTATTTCATTATCCACCTGTCATCCAACATGCAGAATTAAATTTCTTGTCGTATGGCTTAAAACACCTGTACAACTCAGCCCGCACTTCTCTCCCAAAATGTAATACTAGACATTAATTAGTAAGTCTGGACTTCCACATTCCCAGTCCAAAATACATATGGAAGAAAGAAACAGTTTAATGTAACATAATAAAAATCTTTTAGAAATTGCAAAACTATTTTAGTATGTGTTACTCTTAAGTGCTAAAAGTCATGATATTTTTGACAGGGATTGTGTCTGAATGTCAGCAGGAAAGATCTCAAATTAGAAACAAAGAGAAAGCTATGCAAATGCTATCTGCAAAACTATACAGTGCCAAACTAGAAGAAGAAACTAAAAAGAGAAACAGTGTTCGGAAGATTCAGGTAAGTTTTGTTTAGTAAAAATAGAATTCTGTACAAGCATATGTTCTTAGGGTAACCTCTGTGTTGAACTGCAAGTAGTAAATGAAAATATAGAGGAACAGGAGCCCAGGAAGTGTTTATATGAGGGAAAAAAAAATAGTCATAGAATGGTTTGTGTTGGATTTTAGAGGTCACCTAGCTCCACCCCCCTGTGATGGACAGGAACACCTTCCACTAGACCTCCCCGAAAAACAAAAAGTTGTGGAGTCCACAACTTCTCTGGACAATAAAATTACATTTTACTTCAGCAGTAGAGGTCGTGTATTAACCAGACTTAATATTTCACTAGTACGTAAATTCTAGAGATCCAGTGAAACAAACTGCATGTTTGATTGCAGCATGCAATCAAGAAGAACCAGAATAGTATTAGAAAAAGATGGAGTAAAACTGTTTTTTCATATGTTTGAGAACAATTACTGCAACCACTGAAGGGATCTGAGTCATATGTAACTATAACAAATTTTAGATAATCATGGGAGGAAAAGAAACCTTTCAGTTTAGATGCTTAATCAATATTTCATAATTTTTTTAAAAAGATGATGATAAACTGATTCTTCTTGTTCCATAGGTTGGGACTAAAGGAAGATCAGAGAAGATCAGAACATACAACTTTCCACAGGACCGGATTACAGACCACAGAATAAGCAGATCAGTGCATCATATTGAGTCTTTCATGCTAGGGGAAGAAATGCTAGATGAGATGATACAAACTCTGAGAGAATATGCTGATTTTGAATCTTTAATGGAAATTATTTCAGAAAATGAAAAAAATAATTCCTCCTGAACATTGCTGTTTCTCAGTCTGTTAAAACAGATGTTGTAAGGTCTGCAAGGAAGCTTCTTGGAGTACTATCCAGAAAATGGAACTGCTTTTCATGAAAAACACCACAACTTGTTTCCTCATGACTAATAAACAGTTTTCTACTAGCTGTGTAAAAGACTTTATTATCTTCGTATGAGACATTACTGCTGCGGCAGTCCATTTGAAAAGTAAATTTGACTGCACCAGAAGGAACTGCATTTTTAATTTTCTCCACTGAGAAGATACTGATACACCACTCTCGAAAGGTATGCACGCATTAAAAAATGAGATATTTGTAGTTCCAGTTTTCATTTAAACAATAGCTTAAGTGTCACTACAGTGTCAAATAGCTTACGTGAGAGAACAAAAAAAAACTTAATTTCTTTGAGTGATTCTACCTATATATCTGTTAATCACTTAAAATGTCATAAGAGGGAGTCTAAGTGCATCTCCATCATGTTTTCATGTCCTTCAGAAGTCTAGAAATATCTCTTTTTCCAGAAAAAAAAAGCCGTGGAAGCCAAGTGACATCATATGAGTTGGTTTTTGAAAGAATGTTTCTGTTCTTGAATCCAAAGTGAATTGTTACAGTATTGTTCAGCTGATACTTGGTCTCCACTTGGCTTTGCTTCAGTTTCTCCTTTATGCTTTTAATTCACCCTCCAATTTATTGATTTTCTAAAAGTTACATGGTGTGACAGGCATCTTAATGTTTTTGTCTATCTATCTATCTATCTATCTAACAGCATTGTAAGGCATTCCATACCTTTATCAGCTTTGTTTTTTAGTAAACACTGCATGGTAACTATGATTAGGTTCCAAACCTTTTAATTAAAGACCCATACATAAACTTCAGATGTAGGAATATCTATATGCATAAGGTGAGGCATATATATATATCCTGTTGGTAAGCACGAGACCTAGGTCTAAGTTTACTAGTAGTTTTACAACTCCCAACTGGCACATAAAAAAGTAAAAAGAAACATTGACTCATTAGATAGCAATTGGTACAGAAACTAGGGCTGAAGTCTTTAATCCTAGCAGATCAGTACTGCAAATGGAAGAGTACAGAGCACTTGTGAGAGTCTTATTGACTTGACTTAAAGCCAGGCTCTCTTACATCCAGTGATGGATGGAGTTTGCAGTTCTTTCTAACTTCAGTTCCGTATTCATCCAAACAAATAAGAGCCATCAGCTGGGTCTGAGCACTGGATTACTGCATGAAAAACTTAAATAAACTTGCAGCCCGTCTGGCTAAATCCTGCCTGGCTCACAGCCTCCCTATTCTCATCTAGTTCTTGGACAGACACTAAAGGTGGTGTTGCCTTGCGAGTGACCAGCCTCTGACCAGTGTGAGAAAAAAGAGACATGATGTGGTTCTAGCAGGAGGCTGACCGAGGTATCCTAAAACTGGCATCTGACAGGACTTCACTGTCCTCCTTGGCTTGTCATGGCAAGCCTTACTCTATATTAATTTTAATGCAAGGGATCTTGTCTCTGAAAATGCAACTTCCCCGAGCTGTGAGCAGATTGCATTTCCAGCAGCAGCAGCAAGGATCCTTGCACTTGTGTCCAGTCAGCCTAGCTTCCAGTGGTGCTCCTCCTCACTCTGCAACTGCTAGTAGCATTGGTCATGCTTTAAAATAAATACAATTCTTTGATGGGAAGGAGCCCAGATGCAAGATCCACCACCAAACTTAAATCACAGAACCACAGAATGGTTAAGGTTGGAAGGAGCCACAGTGGGTCACCTGATCCAACCTCCCTGCTCAGGCAGGGTCACCCTAGAGCACATGGCACAGGATTGCGTCCAGAGGTTCATGAGTATCTCCAGTGAAGGAGAGAATCCTTTCCTGGCAGAGGAGCTTTGCACACTGGGAGCCTGTCAGGATTATGGGAGGATCCCAGGCTCGTCCATTTAAAAAAACCAAACGCAGATGTAGCTGGGTGCCAGGCTGAGCTTAGGCGCGTGTCTCTCCCGGGGCAGGGAGGGCGGCAGTTCCTTGGGGAGACAACCGCGAGGCCGTGCGGGTGCCGGAGGGCGGGAGGAAGGGGCGGGCGGGACCCGCGGACGGGCGGGAGCCGCCGCCGCGCGGGAGCCGCGACCGCGCCGCCCGCCTCCCTGGGAGCCGCCAGCGAGGGAAAACGCCGGGCCGGGCCGGCGCCGCCCCCCGCGCCCCGCATTGGCCCCCGCCTTCTGCCCGCCTCCCATTGGCCGCGTCCCGGCCGCGGGCGCGGCGCGATTGGCCGGCGCGGTTTTGGATACCAAATTCAAAGTTTTTAAAAAGCGCCCGGCGAGCGCGGACCACGCACTGCCCGCCGGCGCCGCAGCGGAGGTGAGCGCCGCGCCAGAGGTGAGCGCCGCGCCACGCCGGGGTGAGCCATCCGTCCTCCAGGCGGTCCGCGGCGGCTGTGGGGCTCCGCGCTCGGGGCTCCGCG
>JAWWLV010000121.1:55361039-55394469 GCA_035041135.1 Platyrinchus mystaceus
GGGGCTCCGCGCTCGGGGCTCCGCGGCAGGACCGGCTCGGGCCAGCGGGGCTCCGCCGTCAGGGCTCCGTGACCAGGGTGGCGGGGACTGCCGGCGTACTCAGCGACGGGACTGGGAGTGCTGGCGGCGCTGCGCGGGGCGTCAGATGGGCTGGGGATCGCCGGCAGCCTCCCGGTCCGGCTGCCCTCCGTAGGCTAGTCCCGCAGCTATCCCGCCGGCGGGACGGGATGGGACGGAACGGGACGGCGGCACATGGGCGGCCACGGAGCTCCCCGATCCCGCCAACGAGCCGCGTGTGGGGTGCTCTGGGCTGCTCGCCGCACCGGCGGCGCCGGGCCCGGGTCCGAGCCGGGGTGGGGAGCGCAGGTCGGCTCCCGCCGGCGGGCAGCGCGGGCGGGGTCGCGCCGCGCTGTCTCCCGCCCGCCGGGCCACGCCGCCGGAGGGGGCATCTCCCCGGCGCGCTCCTGCCCGCCCCGCCACCAGTATTTTGGGGGGAATCCTCTAGTGCTGGGGAAAGGGGAGACCCCCGAAGGCGCAGGGTGAGGGTCCCGGCGCCGTGGGACACGGTACAGCCGGGACCGGGTCTACCTGCCGCCGACCCGGGCCATCTTGAGCGCTGGGCGGGAGAAGCCTGACAGCGCCGCGGGGGCCCGCGACTGAGCCCGCTCCTTCGGAGGGTCGGGGCTGGCCTTGATGGGGGGACATTTTCCAGTTCACTAGAATTTCAGCCCAAAAGCTCCTCTGCTCGCTCGCAAGGAGTAGGAGGAAGGAGGAGGCTTACCGAGGGCTTGCATCTCTCACCTAACTCACACTACTCAAAGCCATAGGCGTATTTGCTCCTTTCTTCCACTAAACCTAGGTACAAAGAAGGGACTTTTTATCTATATCGTTCATGAAGCATTTTTCCAATGCTTCTTTTCAAAACTGCTGGATGTGCTTAAATCCTTTAAAATTCTTGCTCAAATGGGGGAGTTTATATTTCCTACGGATTACAAAGCATGTTGAAAATTGTTTCCCCTTTAGATTTCACAGGACAGCGATGGCTTCCTTCTCCCCTTCAGCCTTCGCCCATCCCCCCGCAATTGTTAATATAGATAGCACCGTATTTCGGGCGGGAGGGAAAAGGAACAGGGCAAGGAAAGCTCAATTTCCCTATGATATCTATCGACCTCTCGCCCTCTTAAAATCATGCTTGTAAGTAACCTTTATTTCGCTCCGGCCATTGTTTAAGGGTGGCTGCTTTTCTTTGTAAGTTACACATCCATGTGAGCACTTAAGTTTTTCGTGTGTCATCCAGCTTCTTCCCGTTTTAAAAATGCCAGATACCTGGCTGCAGCAGCAGCATTGCCTCTGGTCTTGGATGCAAACTTTAGGCTTCTCTGGTCCGGATATAACCCTGCAGAGGACTGCTATCACTCGTGGACTCGCTGCCACTGGTGTCCCTTGCAGGGACTACAAGTGTCCTGACTATGTCGCTGCATTTAGGGTAGGAAGTGGAGGCATTGGTGTGTCTAAAAGTAAATTATTCTGGTGGAATGGTGACAAAATAAATCAATCAGTCAGTTTCCTAGCCCTAGTTATATGAAACATAGAACTCTAGTTTTGAGAAGATCTTACATGCATTGAATTAGTGGCTCTTCAAATCTGTAGTCTCACTAATTGTATTTCAGGCACTAGAGGGTGAGTTAGATAACAAGAAGAATTATTTCTGATGTAGTTTACACTGTGTTGTAATACTGTCCTTGTTGTTTCTTGCAGTATACAAACAACAAAATGAAATCAAACCTTAACCGCTCTTGCAAAATGAAGCGTGATTTTGATTGTGCATCTCTTCGTGCTGGGTTTGCACCACTGAAATCTTGTGTGGAGAAAACAAGACTGGAAAAATCCTGCCCCTTGAATTACACGGAAGGCTTTTGTAAAAGCTGTGCAGAAGAGCATCAGAAAATGCTCTCTAGGGACTCATATCATGCAGCCACCAGAAATCTAGAACTTGAAGATGGAGAAAGACTGATACATAACAAAGAAAACAAACAACTAACCCAGAGACTTGATGAAGTTATCTATGAAATGGAGGCACTGGAAAACAGTAAACTTAATGAAGACAGTGGTTATTCCTCTATGTTGAGTACTCAGTATGCTGATGCAATAGAACATGAGGATAGTATACCTTTGGCTGGGAATCTCTCTGGTACACCAAAACATTGTCTCATGAAGAACCAAAACCAAGAACAGTTTTCAAAGAAGACTTTATTGCCAGTAAGCCATTATGAAGAAATGATTTGCTCCACTTTGAAAAAAAATGGTAAAAGAAATCTCAAGTCTTGGGCTGCTATAGACAGAATTGTTTTTAGGGGAAAAGTTGAACTTTGTAACTTAATTGGAAAGAAAATGGGACTAGATAGAATAGACATTCTGGCCGAGCTTTTCCAAAGGAACCTGAAGCATATATTAGCAAATATTTTAAGGCATCTCAGCGAGGTGGATTTAATAAAGTAAGTATGTTGATCTCATTGTATTTCATTGGGAAAGGAAACAGCCTAGTCAGATGGCTTAATGTTTTACATATAGGGTTTGTGACATTTACTGAATGTTTAGTATTATGTATTAGTATGTTAAAACGTGAACTGACAATGTAAGCCATGATATTTATGGCAACTATCTTCTCCAGAAAAGGCAGTAAAAGACTACAACTGTGAATATGTTCTATCTTTACATGAAAGAAAAAGATTACATAAAATATTATTATATTATTGATCATTAAATTAATTATTAAATAAATCCTTTCCTAGGAGGCAACTGATATGTTTGTATTGTCGTTGCAGTTTTGCCAAAGTCAGCATAACATGGCGGAAGATTCTACAAGAAGATAAATGGATTTTCCAAATGTATAGTAAAGCTGTGAAAAACCTCTCTGTAAGTTGCTGCACCTGTTAGATAATTTGTGCCTGAACGTTCAGTGTCTTTCTGCTATTTCAGGACTTAGCCTTTAGAGATCACAGAAGAGTTTCTTAGGTTGAAAACTGTCACTGGAGTGTGTGAGCTTGTCCTGTCAGGATGCCCTGTATCAAGTGTTGCTAGTCACATCAGTGTCTTTGGGGACCCTAAGGAAGGTTGACTGAGAAGGTGACCCTGAGAAGGGTAGGAAGGAGAGTGTCCCTTCCAGCATAGCCCTAGAAACTCAGTAGAGGCTTGCTTACTTCATCATCCCCATTGATCCAGAAGGGAAAGAGACTGAGATAAACCATTCAGCTGGCTGTGCAACTCAGGGTCTCCGTGCTTTCTAGCAGCAGTGTCCGAATTCCAGTGTGCTGGCTACAGAAAACTAAAAAGCATTTTGTACTGTGAGCTATTCCTAATGCCTCTCTGTCCTGTGAAATAAAACATACTAAATCCAACCACACCGACACTGCACTTTATGAAGTCAGGATTCTTTAAACACTGTGATTGTCTTTCTTGGGAGATGGAAAGACAATGAAACAAGGCTTAGGATCTGTCACAGGATAAGGTAGTCAACCAGTTTGAGTTTTTATTTAGTATTTTACAGTGCTAGCCTGTTGGGGTGAAACACTTGGACGCCACTGAACATTCAACCCATAGAATTAGATTTCCTCCCTGCCACTGTATGCTTTTTTGTTTAACCTGAACTGGAAACCTGGAAAATTGGTGGGAGCAGTTTACTTTTCATAATGAAAGCTTCAAGCATTCCTATTCACCATAAAGAATTAGAAATACTGCTTTGTGCTATAAAACATTGTGATGAATAGGTTACATGCTCTGCCTAAATAATTACTGTGTTAATAGGAAAGTAGGAAGACATAATAGATTGTTGTTTTGATGGTCTGAACTAGAGAGCTGTTCTATGCATTTGTAACAGAAGTGACTGAGAAAGTAGAGGTAAAATCGGTAACATACTCCTTGGTGTGATGCTTTATTAATTGGAAACCAGGAGGATGTATCAAAAATTAGCTGTTGATTTCTATTAAGCAAAAAACCAGTATCAGGTGAGTCTCTTTTCTAATTTAAATCTTGTTTTTCTTTTTATCAGAATGGCATGAAGGCACCAGAGCATGCCGCAACAAGGGAGTACGTTCTCTACAGAATGTCTTTAGCTTCCATTCAGAAAGCAACCCCACCAAAAACCTTGAACAAAAAAAACACCAGATCCAAAGCATCTAAGAATCCCAGCAGGCTCCTGGAGTTTTCTGAGGTAACTGGTGGTTTGCATTCATCTTTAGTTTCTCACATGTTGTCTGGCACACGATCAGCTTGTAAAGTGTATTTCTGAAAGTAGTATCTCCTATTTCAAGGGCTTGTAGTTCTTATTAGTATGGCTGCCAGTTTTTTGCTTAGTAAGCCTATTTTAAATCCCACAAAACCTGTCAATTTTGCTTCAGAACTGATGGACAATTAAAAGGAAAAAAAAATGGGGGGACCAAAGACTAAATAGTTCCTATTTTTAAAAAAAAACAACAATGCATACTTTTTCTGTTCATTCTATGTTAGTTTTTTTCCCAGCTAATTATCTGGCATTAGAATGACATTTTTAGCTACAAATTTATAGTTGTCAACAAGTGCAAACAGCCAGTTTCCCTTCACCTTGTTATTTTTCTTAAGCTGTCTTTTTTTTCCACGTGTAGGTGCAGATCTGTGTTGCAAGTACTTTATAAGATTTTTAAAAATGTTTATTGAAAGTTGTTGTTTATTAATAAGCAATAGATTTTCTTAACTAGAAAAAGGTTTTATGCTCAAGCTCAAAAGTCTTACTCTGCAAATTGGTGCGATAAGAGAAGATATAATGGTATTGTAAAGTATGATAACTAAATCACTGCCCTTGAATGGAGTTTGGAAGATTTAGGAGGGCTGTTTTTCTTACTGCCTTTGACTTAGCCTGTCCTTCAAATTTTAAATTTAAAGAATTTGAAATTGGCTACCTCTACTCCAGTACAAAGTATATAAAAAAGTTTGTAGAAAGTTATAGTCTGATTATTACTGTTCAGTTTCCATCAGAATTTGATACAAGAATTAGGCTTTTTAATTTATCTCTCTAGAGTAAGAGAAGTTATAATACATTTTGTGGCACTTAGATAACATCAGGAAATGCTTAGAGAGTTTACTATTTTCTGTGTATGCTTTTTCCAACAGGCTGCCAAGACCTTGAAAAACACTGAAAGCTTTAAAGCCTGCCATCGCTGTGGCTCACCTGCAAAGTATGACTCCTATCTTCAAAGAGCAATGTGCAATCGTGAAAGCTGTGGCTTTGACTTTTGCACAAAGTGCATGTGCAGCTACCACAGCTCCAGTGACTGTATGAGCAGCAAACCAGTGAAACCCACCTCTATGCCAGGGCCACTTCCTGGGACTAAGAAAAGCAAACAGAATCTAAAGAGATTGTGATCCATGCCTCCCAATACAAACTGTCAGATGTGCCATAATTTTTTTTTTTATTCATCCACAAAGAAAATGTTTTCTGCCATTCTATATTTATAAAGAAATTAATTCTATTACTCCTCTGTACTCTTTAATAGCCTTGTTCAGAAGTCTTTTAGAAGCATTTCTAGTGCTGTCAAGTGAGGTGAGTGAAGCCCTTTTTAACTTCAAATTATGGGGGAGTCTAGATTTTATGATTTTTCAAAGCTTTGGCTTTGATTTTTAAATGTGGACATTCATAATACCATTTTCTCTGATGGTTTCTCTTATGTGAATCTTAAATTTCTCCACCTTCATTTCTTCATTCATAAAGCTCAGGTTTTCCTTGAACGGAGGCAATATCTTTTCCAACTTTAAAAAAACCAGTACTGTATGTTGCCTATACTGCTAAAAAATACTTGTTCTTTTTTTTTTTTGTGAAGTTATAATATTAATTAATTTTAATATTTGTATATATTTGTAAATACTATTCATGTTTGTTTTGTAAATGTGAAAATAAATTGCTGATCTCAACAACTTCTTTGGCAAATCTGAACTTCCTATTTTTCATCCTAGAAGATTACTTCTCGTTCTCTTTTTTCAAGTTTGTAGTATGTGCTTCTTAAAAACGTTGATTTAACAAAGTGCAGGTCTTCTGGTTTTGTGTAAAATGTACTGAATCCATTCTCATGCTGTGTTCTGCAGCTTGATTCCATAAATATTTTGTCTATTCAAGTCCACTTAATGATATTCTCAAGACTGAAGAATGAAGGGTAGAAGGCTGCCAAGTTGATTAGAGGGCTGGAGCACCTCTCCTGTGAGGAAAAGCTGAGAGAGTTGGGTTTGTTCAGCCTGGAGAAGAGAGGACTTCAGGGTGACCTAATTTCAGACTTCCAATATATAAGGAGAGCCTACAAGAAAGATAGAGAGGGACTTTTTACAAGAGCATGTAGTGACAGGACAAGGGGGAATGGCTTCAAACTTACAGAGAGTAGGTTTAGATTGGGTATTAGGAAAAAATTCTTTACTCTGAGAGTGGTGCACTGGAACAGATTGCCCAGAGAGGTTGTGGACTCCCTGTCCTTTTCCTAGCAGTGGAGTTGTAACTGGATCTTTAAGGTCCCTTCCAACCCATGCCATTCTATAATTCTGTGATTCTATTATACCTCGTTCTGGTAATTAGACCGTACCATCTTGATATGCATGTAACCACAGTGAGTCTGTCAGGCTAAGCACTGATAAATAAGAAGTATTATAAGCAGAAGTTTGTTATAAAATTTTCATCTGTGTCTACTGAAATTCCTCTGTCCTGAAGAACACAGGTAATGTGATCTGAACAGAACTGCTATTTCCTACAGCAATTTAAAGAAATGTGGTACAGGTATTCACTCTTAGATTGATGTTGTAGTGTATGATACATTTTGAATTAAAACTTCCATGTCTGTTTAGGAGCTGAATATGGCTGTTACAAGCTTACTAAGGGGAATGCACTTTCTAGTAGGCCTAACAATTTGTACACAGAGAAAGTGGAGAACAGCTGTTTTTTGGTTTTTGTGGGGTTTTTTCCCATTTTTCATTGTTAGCTGTAGAAATTTATCTGCTCATGCAGAATTTTGAGAAAAATTCTGTGTTACCCCTAGATAAGATAAGGGAAGAGTTCGACTACATGGCTTCAGTGGGCACAACAGGGGATGAACAGTATGAAGAAAGACATTTTTTACCAATTTGTGAGTGCTAAGAGACACCTACCTTCTCCCTGAAACCTTGTTGGAAAGGTCGAATTATTTGACTTTTAATGAAGCTTTGGCCAAGCTGTAATGGGTCTGCTGCAAACCATTGTGGTTATTTATTTTGCCCAATTATTTTTGTTTTATATGATCCTCAGATCTTTGTCTACCAACTTTAGTTTTAATAATTAGAATAGACATTTAAGATTACAGCCTTCATCAGGTGGGTGACAGCTCCTTAAGGACCTTGATCTTGCAATTTTCTTAAGCAAAATTTCTAAAGCATGGGGATCTGTGGTGCCCACACAGCTATTTCCTTCTTTATGGTAACCTTGCCTGGCAGTTGAAACCTTGCCCAACAACACTGAGCACTGGGCCTGTATAAAAACAATGCATCTTATTGAAAGGCACATGACGGTTGGTGTCCTCAAAAATGTGGGCAATCAGTCCACACCCAGGCATGCTAGGGTCTGCTGCTGAGAGAGAAAACAGTTCCTCGGGGAGTGAGGGTGTTGAAGGTCAGTATCAGTAGGTGCCCCAGCTGGTGCTAAGGAGAGTGATTTATCTGCCAAAGGTGGAAATAGATTGTTGTTAATGTCTGTGCTGAGTGTATCTTGGACCTGCCTTTGATATGTAATGAGTGTGAGAGTCATACCTAGGGCAAGAGTATAACACCTGCCATATGGAGATGAGTCGTCCCCAGGTACTACAGCTGTTGTCAAAAGCCACTTTCAAACTCAACCTTTGCAGGAATGTGATAAGCTTCTTACCCACACTACATATGCCTTTCAGACCTCCAGAAGGTGATAAATAGCTGCAGGCTGGCAGAGTCCCCTGCCTGAATGGTGCAAGTACAGATTTCTTCCAGTTACTTACTTATCTCTAGGAATGGCTCTGCATGTTGAGGAAGGGTGGGACGTTTCTCTGCTCTGTAAATTGCTATGGCCATCAGCTGTTTCTCCCAGCTTGAACAACTGTGGAAACAAATTATTCCTTTACTTCATCCTGACCCTAGCTGGGAGACAAACAGAAGAAGGTGTTTAGGAATTTCTGAAATAAATATTGAGTTTTGCAGCTTCTCTTTCTTGCAGTTATGATGCTGTCCTGAAAAATCCAAGGAGCTGCTCAAGACGCTTACACTTCCTTCAAGTCATTAAAGGCTATTTCAGCTGTCTTACCACAGCAAGCAGAGAAGCTGAAGAGAAGTGCCAGACAGTGATGATACAGTCACTTGCACAAATAAGGACAAGTTTGTATGCACTTTAATTTATCCTCCAGCAAAAGCCCTTGTGCTCTGAGGACTGTGGAACATGTCAGAACCAAAATAAGAAAAAACAACCCTCTTACTCCAACTCCGCAACTGCTGGCACCTTAGCACATCTTGTCATCCAGAGCCTGATTTCCAGGCACAACTGTGGCAAAACATGTGGCAAAACTGCAGCATGTGTCAGATATGCTGTCACTAGCTAAGGGTTTCACTGCAAGGAAGCAACATCTTAGCATGTTGAATATTTTGTTTGATTAAAAAAAAAAAAAAAGTAAAATTCTTAAATAAAACTCTGTCAGTGACCACTCTCAAAAAAGCTCTGAATATTTAGCCCTAAAAAGATAAGGTCTGCACTGACTTGGAGAGTTTTAAACTAAGGAATCTAGATTAAGATTGTGATAAGGTTTCCTCCCCAACTCCCAAAGCCAAGGGCTGACAACCCCTTTGAGGGAATTATTCTGTATTATAGAGATTCTTTTAAATTAAATCTGTTCTGGAAAGGGAAAACCACGAGATGGTGCTCTTGACCCACTCACTGTATGAAGCCAGAATAATTTAGTTTCTTTTGCTGTGTTCATGGAGAGTGTACTCCCTCCACCTCTGCTGACTGTAGCTATATATCTAATTACAGTGGTCATGGGGAATGAGATTAAATCTGCAACTAAAAGAACAAAACACAAACCTTGAATTCAATTACTGATTTTAACATTTGTTTCAAACATATTTGTGTAGGATATGTACATATTTGCTAAACTTAAAAATTTATAGGTGCATTTCATAAAGGCTTTATCATGATGCTAAGTGCATATGACTTCTTTAAGGAGTGATTGGCTGCTCTAAACATGACCTATATTTTGCCCACCTTGTGCACCTGTAGTTTTAACTGGAGAGCAAAGTCACCACTCCAAAGCAGTTGGTGCAAGCCGTCCATCGAGCCCACAGCGCAGGTCTGGAGCAAGCAGTGAACAGTTTTGCCTGGGGTTGGACATTGTGCTCCGGATTTACAAAGGTTTGGTGAACACCTCAGCTGCACAACAGCTGTGGTGTCACTTTGACATGTCTTCTGGCAGAAGCTAATTGTGCTGACTTGCAAAATATCTAAAAGGCATAGCATTCTTATGTCACTTCTTGTAGAGTGCCTCCACTGTGGTGGTGTGGAGGAGCTGGTGTCTTGAACTGAAATGTTATTACCTGAATGCAAGGATGGACCAGGCAGTAACTGTGATAGATGCTTGAGTTTGGAAGCTATGATAGAAAAGATTCCCCTTCTAGTACATTTGAAGTTTGGATTAGAGAATGAGGAGTTACAGAGATGGACAAACTGCTGGATTGTGACTCTTTCCCTAAGGATGTACGAATTTCCAGGTCCACTCAATTTTAACATAACCTTGTCAGAACAGTTTCTCCTCTGAAGTAGTCCAGGGGAACATAAGGATACAGTGCAAAACATGGTTCTGATATTCCCACCACAAAATAAAAGCAGCTAGGGTCTTTCTGAGTCTTCCGGCACACGCAGAAATGCTTGCAAGGTTCAAGTGAAGAAACAGACATTCTTGTAGTTGCCACTGAGGTGGCTCGTCAGCATCTGAGGGTTTGTCCTTTAAGGTTTAATATTGCTCTACGCTTTGCATTAAGAACTGCCCTCATGGTACCTCAGTCCTGCACTCAAAAAATCCAAGGGCGTGGGAGGCACCTTGAAAAATAAAGATGCAAAAACAATGCAATTTACTGACTGGTCTGTAGGTTTTGGTTCAGTTCTGGGGGAATACAATCAGCTCTCTGCAGCCCTCAGCGAGCTGCAGTCTCAGGGTCTGCCCATGGCCCAAAGAACAGCCTGAGGATGTCCTCTGGCTAAGAAGGTGCATGGCTAGAGAGAGGGAGGGACCCCTGCCCCTCCACTGCTCTATTTTCCACCTCCTAAGTGCTGGCCTAGGTTTTGGGAGGTGGCAGTAGTACTCTTGCCCTTGGTTGGTGCAGCTGTGCCAGGCCAGGGGAGCAGGAGGGCTGGTACTGGATGGAGCAGAGTTTGCTCTGGGGCATGGTACAGGACAGAGGAAAGGTTGGGGATGTCAGCTGAGAAGGCTGTAAGTCCTTGGATGAGGGGGCAGTCTCTGTCCAGGACTATGGCTTTTCAATAGTTAACATAGCATGTCTCGTGTGTGCGTGCTTGCTGAAAACCAAAGACCTCTGGGCTTTTGACATTAACTTACAGCCAGACCAATATACTAATGGTAAATGCTGGTGTTGGGTTAAAAGGCCTCTGGATTCCTCAGCCCACAGTGTCACACCCACACTTAGAACATCACAGGGGACATGGGTGTCTCCAACCTAAATTATTTGCTCTGGGCATGTAAAGCTTAGGCAGCCCTGAGCCACTGGGCAGAAGGATTGGACTCAGAAGACACCCCTGCATGTTTCAGGAGGAGGTACGACTCTTCCAGGGCTAACACAAGCTACACCTTCACATGAGAGGCTTGGGATGGGTACAGCTGTGCTGGCCACTACCTTCCAAAATTCCTCTTTGCTTTCTGCAAGTGCTAGCTGTGCGCCCACCAGAGAGCGCAGTGCCCCTGCTCAGCAGGGTTGAAGGCTGCTTCCAGAGGCTGCACTGGAGCTGGCTCATGCATGAATCATAATGCAAAAGTGATGACACAAGAGCGCTGAGACTCACCTCTTATGTTTAGTGTCATTTTATGAGGGTTCAGCAGCTCAGTTAATTACATTGTACAACAGATTTTCGTTAGTCATATGTAGATCTAATTTTCAAGATTGTCCCCAGGTACCAAATTAGTAGAGAAGACATCAATTGCAATTTGCTTACAAACATACGTTAAACACCATCTGCTTGTAAAAATACACATAATATTTTAAATTAAAAAGCTCTGTGTTGCCTTAAAAATACTTGCAACACTACATTTATTCTCTGCAATGCACTTATGTACTCATAGATAAAAAATCTAGGTGCCAGTATGAAAGCCAAAAAGTTTGATTTCCATCATGTCTCTTTCTTTCTTTATGGCACATTGTGGATGTGTAATAAAATGTAATGCTAAACTGTAGTAGGAAGAACCCTCTCTAGCAGGGTGAAAAACCATGTAAGCTCTCATATATTAAAGGTAAGGAAATCAGTGAGAGTACTACAGGACTTCCAGTCTCACTGTATCCATTTTAGAAATAGTTTTGGAGAAGTAAGCTGTTCATATTTGTTCTGGCCTCCTCACCTCTATTAGACAGCAATTATATTCTCAGTACATGATATACAAATGTTAAATATATAAAATGTCTTAATGTCCTACATCACTACCACAGCCCCACCATTCTACTATGAATTAACCAGGTAGGAGACAACAGGTACAATTTTTAGTATTTCTATTTATACTCTCAGCATGTTAATACTCACAGTAGTTATTCTCTTGTCAGTACTCATAATATTCTTCTCAATACTCTTATAAATAGTTTATACTCCAAAGCCTGACTTTCTTGACAAGACGAAGACAACGCTTCTGTTTTGCATATCAGAACAGGAGACATGTTCTCTTTCCTTGGAGTTTCAATCAAGAACAAGGTTTTCACTGTTCACAAAGAACACCTTTATCTTTGCTATAGCAAGGTTTTCTCAAAGTTTCTGGTATAGATGGTAATTCACTATGTTGCTTTATATTTACATGACATTTTTGAATATGATTAAAGTGCTTTCAGATTCCCTATCCATACATATCAACACTGAAGCAAATTAAATGCCTGTATTTTTTTCCTTATCAATATCTTAAGTTCTGGTGATGAAAATCAAATGTACTGGTTGTGCCTTAAAACTTGTTTTAAGAAGTTATTGTGTATGTGGCCCTTCCTCTGGAGATCTCAAAGAAAATATTACAATGTACTAAGTAATAATAATATTATTGAAAAACACTGACTTGAGAGACAGCTAATGGCAATCTTGATTTCCAGGAGATGTACCTCTTTGACCTGCAGGGTTTGATTTAGCTTTTTTTTTATTTTTTCATTTTTTTTGCCAATGCATGATGTGGAAAAAACAGTATTCAAGGACTCCATGATCTTTTCTTGAAGGTAAAACTGGATCTTCATGAAATATTTTCCTCCTGAGCATTCATACTAGGCAAAACAAATCCATTATCAGCACAACATTTTTCAAAAATGGTTTTGAGCAGGATTTAACAATACCTAAATCACGTCATTTTCTTATCTGTAAGTTGCAAAGAGAGATGAATATGAATTGCTTGGTTGGTGATCATGCAGTGATTTAGTTATAAATACAGCCTGGACTTTCTGTCCCAAGATTCTGGGACTACGTCTTCTTCTCTCCATACTGCTTTCTGTAGTAATTTAAGTGGTAAATCAAGATTTGTATTTTATATACTTATTGCTCAAACAAGCAATGAAACTTCTAGGAATGTGAGGGGTTGCCTACCTAAGAAAGATTAGTGGTTTTAATTTGGTAACATTTGAGAATGGGTTACTCATATTAATGAAATAATATATATATATATATATATATACAAAAACAGATATAGATATGCAAAAGAGGTTGTATGAAATGATAAAACCAGACTGAGCTCATTCCTCAAACACTTTTAAGACTAAGTGAAGATCAGAGATAACAAATACCTTTCTTTTTCTTTCTGAGCTGGAATTTACCTTCTGAAGCAACTTCTTACTGCGGATAAGTGATGTACACTTGTACAGCCCTCCTAAATCTACATCAGATATTCATTGCTTGTGCAGCTGATAAAACCAGAAATTTATGCTCCTGTATAGAACCAGGATAAACATTTGTCACTGCCAATTACTAAGTTGAAGTCATTGTCACTCCAAGTGAAATACCTGTGACTTGACCAGTGTAGTAGGCTTCCAAAGTTTAAAAGATGTTAATTATGGAGAGGATGGTAGAGGGTAAATATAGCTTTTCCTTTTCTATCTTTCCTGAATAAAATAAATTTATAAGTTAATATAGACTTATAAGGATTATAAGCTAAAAAGAAAAAGCCATCAGCTATATTACTATTTATTTCTGTTCCTTTGATCTTAAATTAGTAGTTTTTTTTCAAAGAAATCATTAAATAAAATTGTAAAGTTAAAAATATTTCTGAATGTTTTAATTGCCATAGGAACAGAATTCTTTCTTATATGCTGACTAAATTTTTATTCAGGGAATAAGGTTGAAGAATTCTCCTATTTTAGGGTTATCTGTATACTTAACTACAGTAATTATGCACAGAAAATTTAGTAATTTCAAACCCTGTTACACATAGAAACTACATCATCTGCCTAGACTTTTAAACTTATACTTTTGCTACCTTCTTTGTATTTTAAAGTGTATTTTATTAAAGCATATTTTTAATTTATAACCTCATTAAAATATATAAAAAACATGAATGATAACTGCAGGTATATATATATATCTGATAAGTTTCATTTTTGAATGTGCATTTAGCCTCCTTTTTCACTTTTCTTTTGCCTCAGACCCTTTCAGAGAAAGGGAGAGGGAAACATGCCAGCTCTGTGTTCAATATGTCCTCTATTTTTATTAGAATTTAACTGACTTTTCTGTGGGAACTATGCTGAAAAAACATCTGTTGTATAAACTTGTGAACAGCAAATAATGAAAGAATGAAAAATAAAATATGTATACCATGGTTTTGTTTCTAATTAAAAAAAAAAAAAAACAACCATACAAATTAGAATTAATGTGATTTGGCTTTCAGTTTGTAACCTGAGGTCCTAATGCTACAGAGGAAATACATAGTTATTATTTATTATGCAACTTAGAATAGTTGGGAAAGTGTTTAATCCAGTATGATAAAAGGTATTTTCTTTAAAAAATCATATTTTAAACTCGTGTGTGAGTGAAAGAAAGGTGTTCTGTTTTAGGCTACAACAAATATCACAGTTTGCTGGTAACAAACTGTATACCTGTTAGGAAAAGTTTGAAGGATTAGGAATTAAAAGAAATCAGCATATATTTTGGTTACCATTTCTAAGACTTGTTCAAAGCTGGGAAGAAAGCACATAGTTTTAAAAATTAACATGGCAGGAACCGTGATCCAAAAGGCTTCTCTTTAAACTTGCCCTTAAAGGCATGAAAGAAGCTCAATACAGGACTGTGATACACAGCCTGTGGGCAAGAAATTGATCCATAAATCTTTGTAAATTAAGCCAGTATTTGTGTTACTGAAAAATAGATTTCTTCTGCTAGTGAACTCAGAACACTCGTAGGAACTATATGTCTTCTGTATTAATTTGGTTTGGAGATGCTGCTGTATTGTCTTAGAAGCTGCTGCAAAATTTCCACAAAAAACCCTACTGAATGTGTTTCTACTGTCATTCTAGTCTGGATGTGTTTTGCAGGTAACAAGCATGAACTCTGAGGAGAATGAAAAAGCATTGTTATCCTTTTTACATTAAACATCAGTAATCACTTAATTTTGAATTCAGAGTAGTAGTAGCATGCGGTTGTTTTATTTATGCTAAAATCGAAACAACATGAAAGGAACATAGAATATATAATTTGGTAAATCTGAGAGATCATAGATATTAGTCTAGGGAGTGGAGAACATGTCCTTAATGAAGCTTTCTTGTTTTCCTTACGTGCACTGTGTAATTTTAAATGTGTTGATTTAAAACATTGTGCAATTGTAATATAGTCTTCTGCTTAATATTTCTTGATTTTCATCACCTTACTCCTGCAATGATGATGACAAATTTATGTACTTTCAAGAACATTTCACTATCTTTCAAGCTAAAACTTTCTGAGTCAGCAGACTCAACCTCACAAGATCCTCTTACACAATGACCACTGGGGAACAACTCAAAACGAAAAAAACTTACTTCCAACAGCAGAGAAAAATTTCAGTAAACCTTTCTGCCCTCCAGAGAATGTAGAAATGCTGAAAAGGAACAAAAGTTGCAATTGAGAAACTTGGTATTTGCTACTGTGTGTCTGTCAGTGTAATGTCCACATCATGAATGCTTGTGATGTTAAACACGCTATGGTTTGAAGGAGGCCTGAGTCAGGGCCTGATGGCTTCTTAACGAGTAGGTGCTTGTCCAAGAGATTCTTTTTGCATGTAAAACTAGTCCTCAGATACCTCTTTTGCCTTTGGTATGAGTGTGTAATGAGGGCATGCCTGTAGAGGTTTTCTCTTTTTATTTTTCCAGATAGACTTGTAATATCTCTGCCTGTGCTCTGAACCAGCAGGTATCATGACAGCTCCTATCCAAAACCCAACATGCAACTGAGTTAGCCCCATCCTGAGTGCAAGTGGCTGAGTTCAGAATTGCCCTTTGGTTTAGCTCTTTACTAGTATGACCACAGTGATGCCCATGGACATACGTATCATGTGCACTCCCTGTTTCACTCTTGTCCCATTGTTCACACATACAGGTACTGCATACACACGTCTCCTGCTCTCAGCTTACATCACTCTACCACACAAAGTTCACAGCAGAAACACTGGAAATCCCTTATTTTTAGCCTCATCAAAGAATGAGAGTGATAGAAGGCTTGGTTCCCCTCTTAGACCGAATCATGTTCAGAGCAAACAAGAGCTTTTTAAAGAAAATTGTAAGTACATTTGCATTCCCCCATTTCTGGCCAGCCTAAGGCAGATGGGAGCAGGCTGACAGGGAACAGTGCTGTTTTTCATTGCTGTTATAGGCAACATGGTATAAACATTCCCACAGCAGTGCTTCCCTGCTCAGGCCACTTCTTGCTTGGCAGCATGGGAAGTGCAACCACCCACATTCACACCAGTGGAATCATGGTGTCCACCCCATCTTCTGAAGCAGCTGGAAACTACATTTTTTTAGTTTAAAATACTAGTATAGATATAAGCTTTCTGACTTTTTTCTTTTTTTTTTTTTTTTTAAAGCCCAGTTAGTGTTTTTACATTTTACATCAGAGCAGAGAAGACAGAGCCATCTTCTTACCTGCTTTCTGAAGGGATTTAAAACAAGCAGGTGAAAGCACTCACATACAGTTCTTGATCTTTGTCCAGGGCAGAGTCTGTACTCTGTTATTTCAGATTATTCCTGTATAGACATTCCTTGAGGAAGTTCTCACTGATACAAACTTACAGATATTGTTACAATACCTCAGTGGTACTTTTTTTCCTGCTACAAGGTTTGCTGTAAAAAGCATTAGAGCTCGTGTCATTGGTGCCATCCTACATCCTTGGTACTAAACTTGGCCCTGATTTCAATTTTCTATTATATTAGTCTTTCCATGATGCCAGCAATCACGCCAGTACCCACGCATGCATCTCAAGTAAAGGTCCTCTACTAAAGAGGAGGAAGGCAAAGAAAAGGTTGCAAAATGAAGTGATTACCAGAGATTTTTACCTTTCATTAGATATTTGTTATGCATAATGTTTTTGATTCCTATATTGACATAAATTCCAGCACAGTGTTCCTACACTGTTGATTATCATTAATTTCCAAAAGTAATGTCAGAAAAATATCAGAGTTTAACATAATATAACATAATTGAAATTATCTGTTTATTGATGCATTCATGAGTGCTTTTTAGAACACATATATTTCTTGGGTTACTACCTTGGTTTATAGCCAATACTGTTTATTTTTAATATTACTTCACTGGAGTTATTTCAAGTCTTTCAGCTTCTAGTGCTTCCTGTCTTAATAAGAATGTAAAGCCATTGCCCAGTATACAGACTTCCAGGCATGATGAGCTGGATTCAAAACTAAAGAATATTCCTCTTAATTTTAACCCCTGAATATAGCCATGATGTTCTCCTCCTGCAGTGTTGAATTATAATGAAGTTGGGGCTGGTTTAATCTGTTGATCCCATTGTCCGTGACTGCACTGCTATATTATTAATTGCAGACACAAACTACATGTGCATACTCATCCCTTTATTTCAAGAGGAGATACTTTTCAAGCTTTATGTAATAGAGCCATGCTTTTAGCTTCTAACTCTCACAGCTTAGGCTTTCTAATTAGAGTATGTTCTTAATTTGTCATGGAATAGCAGTTACCATAACAGCAATATATATTACACTAAAAGGCATTCATAACATAGGGTATATTTTAGGCATCAAATGTATGAGTATGTTAGAGGCTTAAGAAAATATTTGCTATCTGCTGAGCATGGTAACAGTCCCAGGACTCAGTCTTAGTCCTGATTTTCATGGTGCACCTTGGTTTAAAGGCCATCCAGTGGTGTTCAGAATAATTCTTCCTGCTTTGCAATATGAGTGGGCTAAGGGCATACATGCAGCTACAAGCCATGTTTAAGCTGGCAAAATAAAAGTGTCCAGAGATGTTTATAATAACTGAAGCTAACTAGTAGAGAACAGCCCATATCTATGCTATCGAATCCTCTTCTCCTCCAAAAGCAGTTGGCTGTGTGCATGTGACCTCTTCGTGACAATGTCCATACAGTGTTAACTTTTGAACATACCCAGCAATTATTTGGGAAAAAGTTAGTTGGTACAGGCTGCATGCACAACTCTAACATTTCAAGGCAGATTATTCCAATGCCCAGGCATCTTCTCAGGTAACTTATAATTTGCTTTCATAGAGCCAGCCACAGTGGACCAGCTAAACTGCTGTAACACTACCAGTTGAGTTTTTAGAATACAGGATGATCTTTAGTGAATCTATGAGATTTTAAAGGTGATTAAAATTTGGCCCACACTCTTAATTGCATTTATGACAGAGAGAGAATTTGATGGATAACAATCAGTTCACATTCAGATCTTTAACCAAAGGGGTAAATTTAAGGGAAATCTCTGGAACTTAAGCACTACAATGAAGAGAACATCTCCTGGTAGTGAGTGGCAAACTGCCTCATTTTATTTCTGTTTCCAGTAACTGAATCCTGTTTAAGAGACAAATAAAAATGCCTTATGCACATTCCTAATGTTGTAAGCAATGTGTACAATTTCTGTAGCTTCCCAAGGGATAGTATACTTATTTGATTGATTGATTGATTGAGAGATAGAGAGAGACAGAGAGAGTCAGAGAGAGTCAGAGAGATAGATGGACTATAGGAACTTAATAAACAACTACAGTGAATAAATTACCATGTATGAATAGACAAATCCCCCTTCTCAGGAAAGATGTAGATCCCTGTCAGTGCCATGGAAGAAAAGCACTGGAATGATACACATCCTCTGATAACAGAGCTAAATTAACAGGACTCTGTTCTGCTTTGCCCCAGGCACATGGAAACAAAAAACTTCATCCTGTCCTGGAAGGTGGAAACAGAGAGATAAGGAAAGTTGTGTATCATAGTGGGAGGGCAAGGGGAAAAGGCTTCCAATCCTGCGTAATGTCAAGAAAGTGGAAAGAAAGCCCCTTTTCTGAAATCCCTGCTACAGTTTAGGAAGAAGAGATGGTTGAGAGCTGAAAGTATGGCTCAACTTACTGAATTTCTTGTACTACCTATGCCTGAGTATGACTTGCAATATTCAGCAAGTAAAGATTTTGTTTGATAATACACAGACTCTGCATGTGAAAACAGGACATGGATTTCATGTCAGCTGAAGCTTCCCAGGGATTTACCCCTCAGACGAAGCCTGTAATTTATGTTTGGTCAGACAGATTTTTCAGCTGTTGTAAATCAAAACACCTACATGATTCACAGCATATGAGGATCTAGTCCAAATTGTGTATAGATAATTTCTGTTATACCAGAAGGATTCTGGGCCCTGATTTTTTAAAAATCCTGTGAGCATAATTTTGGAATAACTGCAGTGAACATAAAAGCGTTTTTTTCATTGAGTGAGAAGTGAATTAACTCCAATATGTGCATTGCAAAGACATAAATGCCAAGTCATGTTTCATTTCTTGCTATCATTGTCAACTTTAAAACTCAGCAGGCATATATTTATGTTCATGATAATCATGTTAAATTGAGCACGTCATAGTGTTAAATATACAATAAATTTGTAGTTAAATCATAATAAATTTAATTGATTCTTTCTTTTTTAGTGCTCTTCCAGAGAAGAACATGGATTATTCAATTTAATTGATGATGTTAAAATATTGAGAATTCTGAAAGCAACAAGCCTTTTTTTTTTTTAAGCAGAAAAGAAAAGCAAGTAAATATGTGTAATATTTTGTGCTGAGAGGTTATAGTTTTAAAAAACTTAGCAAAGAGTTGTCATCAGATCTATGAAAGATTTTTATGATATGTTTCCTTAATAACAGTGTTAGGAAATGGTGTTCCCCTGCAGAGTGCTTTTAGCAACTGTTGTACTGTTAACAGCTAGTGTTTCTGTCTGTACAAGGAGAAAAATTTTCTACAGTAGCACAGTCCATCTGAATATTTACAGCTAAATCCATATAAAATGGATCTAGACTCCAGGATACTGCTGCCTAAGTCTCTATTGTCTCTTCAAAGGAGCAGTTATTCAAGTAACATGGGTAGTCCTAGCGATATACCCAGAAGACCCCCAGCACAGCAAGGCAAGAGGGCAAGTTTGTCACTGTGTCACTGTGGGAGAGTAGGTGGAAAGTGGGGCAGATGCTGTATCGCACCTCCATGTGCTCCACATTTAGACTTGCTTATGGAGCAAGCCAGCCCAGAGACACATCTCTCATCTGGGGTATGGCCCTGGTTCTGATGGATTTTGGACTACTGTCTGAAATGTAATTATCTTTAATGCGTATAACTGAGAGCCCGTGAGAAGATATTTGAATGTTGCTTTCCAAGATGTTTATGAAGTGCTGGCATGAGAAATCACACACAATAAAAAGAAGAATGAAAGGCTAAAATAGAAGTAATAGACATTTATTAGCCATTTGTGGAAGGCATTGGTCATTGTACATGCTAAGTGGTGATAATGATGCACTGTGATGGTGTGATGACTCAGAGCTGACTCCAGAAGAATGCAGCAGTCTGCTGTGCTTCCAGCTGTCCTTTTCTCCACTGCTTTGGGGAGCTGTGCAACTGGAGAACCAGCAGGTTTGCCCGTTCTGCCCAAACTAGGAGCATGGAAGCTGGAGAAGAAAAGCAGGCTGTCAGGACTGCCTCATTGTATCATCTCTTCTCACGGCAGTAACTCCCTCCAGTGACTGAAGGAGCAAAGGCAGATGTGACATTTCCACAGAAGGCCATCTTTTGTATCAGGGTCTCAGTTGAAGCCACCTGTAGCCACCCATCCCTTACCTGTGACTCAGTAGCTGTTGCCTTGGCCAGGTCACTCATCCTTCCACCACAGGCAAGCTGAGGAGGTGCCAGTAACCTCAGGGGTTCAGGACAAGATGTAAGATTTCATGCTCCAGAATTTTAATGAATGTTGTTATTCACCATAGGTGGGGTCTGCTTTAAAATATGACAGGCAGCTCTTTAAAAACAGATGGAGGTGGAGAGGAAGGTGGAGGAGTATAGAATGAGCTACTTTCTTCAACAGGTAGAGAGAGGGAGTGGGAAGGTGTGTGACACTGAATCATATCTACACTTCTTTGTAATGAAAAACAGACTGAAGAAAGGCTCTACTCTTGATACAGGCCTTCAGCCAACAGGTGCCTGTGGCTGTTCAGAGCCCATGAAACCATCTCACATGGCTTCCTTCCATTAGGGCACTCCTGTGAAGTGCTTCCTGCTAGGTATTATTCTGTTATACTTTTTTAATTATTTCAGGTTTAGAAACTGAGGCCGGTGAATAGCACTTGCACTTTAACAGGCCTGGGGTACACAGGGCTGTTCCATGGCTTCAGTGTGTGGTACCTCTGAATCACAGAGTCCCTAGAGCAGTTCTCTTTCCCATTCTTCTTCACAAACCTCTTTGATATGGTGGCATTTTCTATCCTTCATATTTAATTTTTGTAGAAATAATTATATGCCAACATTATACATAACATTGCTAACTGGCAGCTGTAGGTGCCCATCATCTCATTTCCATCTTCATCCTCCCTCCCTATAGACCCCGTGCTTTGTTGCTGCTGCTGCTGCTGCAGGTGCTGCTCATTTTCTCTTTATGAAGTACTCAGAACACTTTGGGGTGCTGGGGAAAAACATTAACATTCTCCTGGGAGTTGTTTTTGATGGCAAAACTGATGCCTTTCTTAAAGGAGAGGCAGTTGGGTTTCAATTACTAAGCCATATCTGACTGAGGAGGGTGTGCTCACACTTTGTCAGTACACATTAAATGTGTAAAATTATAAATGGTGCTGGCTGTTGTGAGGACACAAGTTTTTCTGTTGGCAGTATTTAGCCCTAGGCTGAAATTTTCATTATCATCATTTCATTTCAGGGAAGTCTTTACATTCACTAAGGTAATTATTTAACATAGTAATCTTCAGTGAATAAAATCCCAAATGACCCCAAACAAAATATTTTTTGTATTGTGAACTAATGTAAACTCATATACCAAAAAGGAACTTTCAGAGCGAAGTGCTGCAGTCACTAGTTTGGGTATGATGACAAATGAGCTCAAACTACATGTGAAATTGTGTAACAACAATACAAGAAAATGTGTCTCACTGCAGCCCTTGGATGCTGCCTATTAAACCTCTGTAACTGTCTTGGAAAAGCTTTCAGTGTTTGATTCCCTTGCAAGACCAGGGGATACAGCAAGGGACCAGAATGGACCAGCATCCCGAGTGGTGCTGTGGTTGACATGGTCATGGATAGCCTGGGAGGGGCTGCAGAGTCAAGAGGGGACAGTTACATTACTGAAATAACAATGAATGTTTTGCCTCATGAGCTCTGCACTGGAAGGGGTGAAATAATTGATGCCAACTAAATCCTTCACTTCCTAGGCCTTGCATGTACAATTGTCTTTCTTGCTACATTTCTTTTATGTATACGTACTGAATTTATTTTAAGTTCAGGAGTTTTAAAGCATGCTATAATCATATTAGCTCTCACAGAAATATAATCTATTTGCATTTCACAAATGAAGAGTCAGAGTCAAGAATTTATAGCTAGCCAACAGCTCACTTTTAACTGTTTTCAGAGACAGGATTATAGTGCAGGAATGCCTGACTCCTACCCTCATCTTGGTCATTCATTATACAGCTTTATTCCCCTTATTTTAATTGTTCCTTGCTAAAGACTAAAACTCTGTCATGAAGGCAACAAAGGTTTATGTACAAAGCTTGAATCAAGACTCAATTAAAACATCTGATTGTGGAAAAGAGTTCATCTGTATGCCCGCTAACTCTAGCAAATGTTTTGGTCATTTTAATGACTTATGGGCTTAAAAATTACTCAGTCAATCTTTTTTAGATTTTTTAGTAAGAAAGAAGAAGCCAAGGAAATCTGCAAGAGATGAGATAATTTCCTACTTTATGAGTTGTTTTACTGACATTGCTTCAGACTTCCTGAGAAAAGTTTTATTCATTACTTAAGCCAAAATTTCAGGTAAGTAGGTTTTGTGTGGAGGGAGATGGAGTTTATTACAAGGAACTAAAATACTTTATTTGCAAATATTACAGAATTCTCATACAATTATTTAAAATCAACTAGCTTTTGTCCAAAGTGAGAAAATGTAATTTCTCTGGGTTTTTTTCAGGGTACAATTCTGCTGATTTCAGTGAAAATATTTCAATTTACAGTTACCTAAAAGTGAAAAGAACAAGACATCCCTTTCTAATTCTTCATTCTTTCTTCTCTGATAGATGATTCTCATGCTGGTTTTCAATGTACACTGAGGATGAGGTAGATATGCTGTAGTGTTTGAAAAATTCTGTCCGACCTCTGCTGTTTGTCTGAAAGCTTGCTGAACACAGCTCTGTAATGTCAAATGTCTTTGATTTGATTTGGACTGGACCAGATGTCGACAAATTGGAATTTAATGTTGTTGAGACAGATGACAACGTAGGAAGCATAAAGGGATTCATTGCAAATTAGAATTAAAGAAAACATGCAGTTGTGCAATTTTTGTACACCACAGCTTAGATCAATTAGAAAAAATATCAGAAATCCTGTTTTTCTCTCATTCCTTATAAAGAAGTGAATGGGAATTTAGGACTTATATTGTAAAGCAGTACTATGTCTTTTTTTGTAGTTGTTTTTATCATAATTGTTATTTTTAAAATAACAGTTCATGGTATATACATATGGTGACATTCTTCTTTAGCACTTTTAATTTATATACACTCCAATTTGTCCAGCTGAATATTCAACAGAAACTCAACAAAATCTCAGTGTTAAGGAGCAAAACCCAACCTTTTTTAGAGTTTCAGATTTATCTACAGTAGTATAGATACATAAAACTGGCAAGGATCTTTGCTTTCTTCATGCTGACAGCAGCAAACATGGAAACAATGGTATTTTATATGCAGAAGTGATTGCAAAGCAAGTTCTAAGTCAGAAATGCACATAAATTAACTGTTAAAGCTACCTGTGTGCATATTTGCCGGATGATGGTTAACTGTTGCTTAAGTATCTAGTAGAAAATACAGAGAAACAATGAAGAGACTCTCCCTGCAGTAGGAAAACTTCCCCTGCAGCATGACATCTGCCTGTCTGCAGGAGAAAGTTCCCTTCCTCTAGAATTTCAGTGGTGAAACAGAGGTTTCTTTTTCCAGCTTTGACTTATCAGTAGCACACCTAACTGGGACCTCAGAGACATGTTTCCTTTACACACCAGCTCTGGCCTCAGATTTTCTTTAGGACAGAAGGTGGTCTGGCTTTCAGGGCTGTGTTATTGACTGATAAAGTTTGGGAAATTCGAAGGAGTCAGAAAGGGACTGGGAGCAGTTTTCTTGAATCCTGAGAAGAGTCACAATCCCTTCCTGGTGCAGACAGTGTGGTGGGAATTGACAGATATGGATGGAGAAAGAAAAATCCCCAAAGAGCAGCCTTTTCTTTTTTCTTTCAGATGACTGAAAAAAGACATTGGCCAATTTCAATTTTGGGCTTCACGCACCTTCTAGCTATCACTAGACGTTGCAAAGCAGTTGATAAACCCTTTAAGAACTTTGCCAAGAACAAGTATGTCTGAAAGTGGTGTTCACCAAGATTTTACGTGAAGTAAAGGATAAGTAAGATTGGATCACAAGTAAAATCTGCCTCATTTCCATAGAGTGACCGTTTATCAAGAGAAGGTTTTTCCCTACAGGGCTAGTTCTTCTGTTTCCCAGAAATACAAATTTGGCCTGAGAATGATCTTGAAAGTTGACTAAAATAGTCGCAGCACCTATTAAATGTGTCTGGTCTGGTAGAATCCAGTAAAAATTGACTTCAGATGCAAGTGATAAAATCAGCACTTCTGAGATTAAACCTGTTGATGGGCATGACTTTATTCAGTGACTGTGATCCTGAACCTAGGAGCTGCAATGCTTACACTTGATTTTGCAAGAAAGAACAATTCTTCTGATGAATCACTGCTAATTTTCTTCCTCCTCATTTTTTGTTATTATGTTAAATATAACCAAAGTGTCTATCTTGATGTAACTAATTTTATAGGCAATTTTGAAATTATTTAAAGCATATTCTGTTAGTACCAAGGTAAAATAGCTCCACAGTTTTCCTTGCCAAGTAAAATCAAAGCTTGAATTCTCTCTTTCAGATTCCCTTTTTTATTTCACCTGATCTTTATCACATCTCCAATGTTTTAGAGTAAAATAAAACCCTTTATTATTATTAGCTCAAATGTATGGAACAGCAAGCAGGACAGAAAATACTAGGAAGATAACACAAATAGAAACAGAAGGCTATAAATGAGGCTTCATACATACTCCAGAAGAGTGAATGGCTAAGCAGTAGCATTTGAAAGGAGCAACACATGGCAGTTGAATCTCTTGCTACAATTTAGGGTTATTCCTACTCATGACTGAAGCAAAGAACAGACTATTTTTTTGCAAGAGTCTTGCAAGTCTGCTCTGCTTTATTCATCCCAGGATGATTTTGCTGCTTTGGTAACAGCAAAACATTGGTAACTCATGTCAGCTGTGATCTTTTCTACTCTTCAGCTTCTTTTCTGGGAACATATAAGATCACAAGATGAATCAGGTGGGAAGGGACGTTGAGGTGTGCATGTCTAGTGCAACCTCCTGCTCAAGGCAGGGTCATCCGAGCACTCAAACCAGGTTGTTCAGGCTTATCTCCAGCCATTATATCTCATCTTCTTGGTGTGCCCTGCTGTGAAGTGCCTGAGTCCATCTTCTCACTTATCTTCCTGAAGTTGCTGGGGAGCAGCTGAAAGGTACCTAAAAAACCATCTGCTACAGGCTGAACCAGCCTTGATTTCTCAGTTTACCCTCATGAGGTGATTGCTCCAGTCCCTAACTATCACGGTGGCCCTCCACTAAATCCACTCTATTGATGTCTTTCCTGTATTGGGAAGCACAAAATTGTATGCAATAATGTAGAAGAAGTCTAAGGAATGCTGTGTAAAGGAAGTTGATTACTTTGCTCCATTTCTTCTAGTCACACAGCCCAGGATGTTCCTCTTTGCTGCCAGGGCACTCTGCTGGTTTGTATTTACTTTCTGTTTGCCAAAAGATGCCCCACCATCTTTCCAACAAAGCTGCTCTCCTTATCAAGCCCAGCTGGCACCATTGCAGGGCAATCTTCCTCCCCAGGGGAAGGACTTTGTCCTTGTCCTGTGCTAAATTCCAGGGTTTTTAAAAAACACACCCTATGTTACTCAGCAAGAAAACCTCCCCCAGATTGCAGAGTCTGCATAGAGCTGATTTGCTCAAAGGACTTTTCAAGTGAGAACCATGGGCTTTTTTGTTTGTTGGTTTTGTTTTGTTTTGTTTTGTTTTATTTTAAATTCTCTATAGGGAGCAAAAGCCTATTACAGTGCTTGGAGAAGCAGAAATAGAGCTTCAGTGAGCTGGTCTTGTATCCTTTAATTAGTAAAGCAAATTTTTCTCTTTCTGTTATCTTCCTCAGAACAAAATTTATGGGGCAGCCAATATATTCAAACAAAAAAGCGTTTAATATTAGAATTATATGTATGTTGGGTTGGAAAGAACCCATTAGGATTGAGTTCAGTTCCTGACCCTGAACAGTGCAGTTCTCAATGGAGATAATTTTTTTGTTCTGTGATTTCTTTAAAATTATATGCTAGCACTTTCTGGGTAATCTGAGCATTGTCTACAGCCACATCTAAGAAATGGAGTCTCACAAAACAGGCAGGAAAAACCCCTCTGATCATCTTTCCCTCTGTTGTAGAATTCATCATTGAATCTCTTGGAGAAGAGAAGGTTGTATGGAGACCTCATAGTAGCCTTCTGGTATCTGAAGTGGACCTACAAGGAAGATGTAGAGGGACTCTTCATCATGAACTGTAGTGATAGGACAAGGAGCAATGAGTTCAAACTGAAAGAAGGGAAATTTAGGTAACAATTGAACATGTTGCCCAGAGAAGTTACGGATGCCCCATCCCTGGCAGTGTTCAAGGCCAGGTTGGATGGAGCATTGATCAACCTGGTCTAGTGGGAAGGTATAAATTCAGTTTGCTGAACCTTGAAGTTATTCCCAAACTTATAGGTAAGTTGCAATAATGTGAACTTCTCTCAGAAAATTCCTCTTTGTCCCTTTGTGTCCACAGTTTCGCTGAGGTTTGGAAGCTGAAATTTACCAGATTGTCTAGTTTATTAATCACTTTGTACCATGCTCATCACCATAGTTTCTGAACATTTCTCTGATAATTAAAGCTTTATTGTGTTTCACCAGTGTATGATAGGGAGAAAAAAAGAGTTCTTTCCTATTTTCCAAGCTTTAATCTTCAAACAGGATGCTAAAACCGGCTAATTGCCTATTATCCATCATCTCAAAAGAGTACTACATAATGGTACTTCAGCTCTCACACCTTTGTGTAGTGTAATTATAATTATATTACTGGAACCTGCACAAGTGCATTCTAACCCACCCAATGTAACAAAAACTGTAATCTTCGGTTATTACTTCCCGTGCTTGTTGCCTTCATGTTCCTTCTGCGTAGTACATTGGATCATTCCTGCATGAAATTAACCTCTAGAACAAGATAAATCACCTTTTACTTTCTAGTTAAAATATGTTCTTGCTTTGCTATTCATAAACACTTTATTTTAAAGAGGTATATTTTTGTAGAATGACTGCAAGGCTTAAACATTTTCAAGTAGCTGCCTTTTATCCAGACATGGGATTAAACCTGCTTTCACTGACCTGCCTCGGGTAAGAAATTGGAGTAACTGAGCTCCCTTCTAACCTACATGATTCTGTGGCTAGCCTGCATATCCTTGCTATAGGAGATTTTATAGTATTTTCAACTTCAAGAGATACAATAAATTTTTGTTATACCATGGGAATACTTTTGATTATATAATCTCAGGATCAGCTCATTATTAAACTTTAAATTCCTGAGACTTTCAGAAAATACTGGAAAACATTTGAAAAAGGAGATATGAAAAAATTAGATCGAGGACCTGCAATGTCTTTTTTTTCCTTAATATTTTTGAATATCACTTTAGATTTAGAAGCACTTTATTCTGACTGATAAAAAGTACAAATATGTAGAGATACAGACCTTCAGATTTTCAGAACTTTTCAGATTCACTTGTGGAATATTTAATTTTTTATTTGATTGATGTGGTGTTTTTTTCAGCCAGGATCTTGTAATTATGAAAAAAAGAACAACACACTGACATGGTTTTGCTTGTCCTGTGGTTAATCAGTAGTAACAGCATAAACAGTTCAAAAAGAAGTCAATGAGAGCAAGGTGAGAATTATTGCTGCTCTTATTCTGAAATTTACAGGAATACAGAAGCTACTATGTTCGAGATTTCCCTATTAATTAAAATGGTTTTATTAAAAAAAATGGTTTATAAACTTTCTGGCTGGCTTCTGGAAACAAATATATTTTTAAATTTTTATTTAAATTCAAGAGAAAGATAAAAATTAATATTTAATTTTAGTGGGTTAAATCTGTGTTAACCTTAGTAAGGAGTGACCTGTAAGTTCAAATGTGATAATAATGAAAAGTAAAGAAAATTTTTCAGTATTTGTTTTGTACTATGCCCCTCTCATCTTTCCTCATCTCTCCCCTGGCTAGCAGACAAAATAGGATTCTGAATACTGATAAGTATAGCAGCCTATAAAGTATATGTTTTCCTCCAGAAATTTCCTACAAACATCTTTTTTGTTCCTTATTTTCTTTGCATGCTGTATGTTTGCTTCAGCATATCTCTATTAAGCTTTAAAAATTTACTACTTATTGTATAATCCTAAATCTTGTTTAACAACCAAGTATTTCCTAATGGTTTATTGTGCCAACTGAAGTCTACCAGAAACGAAATTAAAGCCATTAAAATCTATGACGACAGTGGCACAGAAATTGGGAAAATCTTATCCAAACTGTTATAAAACACAGCTGGTCACTGTTTGAAGTAGAACTTAATGAATAGTTTTCAGAGGAGGTCACAATAGCATGATTTCAAGAGACATTCTACATACAGCAAGAGGTATCAGACAGCATTTTACAGCTCCAGACTTGCATTAAACTTTAGGAACTCAATTCATTTGCCTGGACACAAGTGTTAGTTCCACTTGTGAGATTCCAGGATATCTCACTCAGGGCCTTGAGGAGACCCATGTCCTTCTCATGCAGCAGTTGAAGGGATGTGAGGATGTACAAGGCCATGCCAAAGGGCATGAGTGCCTCTCTGGGGGTAACTTCATGAGTCTGTGCTGATTCTCAGCTTACTTTCTGCAGGGGGTTCTCTCTAAGACATCATCAGTATTCCAGGTATGCATGGAGTTGACAGATCCATGGGAAATATGCACCATTCTGTAGCAGCAGCCAGACAGCACGTGAAATATAGTGGATAAGTTGAAAAGGCACTAAATTACTATGCCTGAATAGTGGGATCCTGCCTCAACTGCACGTGCAGACAATAAAATCTACTCATTAATTCAAACTGTTCTTTAATGGAAGAAAAAAATGTATATCTCACTGATTATACCTCAGTGTTAACTTAGGATTCCCATAAACTAATTTTGTTTCTGAGCATTCAGAGGATTTTTGACAATTACTTTTTGCAGTATGGAATTAACTAACAGCAACAGAAATTCAGGTGGTTTGTTTCCATGTCCCCAGAGCAGACTCACCTGCACTTAAACTGCTCCTGATGGACATTTATTCTAATCCTTTAAATGATGGAGATGCTGCAGTTCCAACAGACTACCTATTCTATTAAAAACTAATTTTCTCCTGCTACAATTTAAAGCATTACTTATGCTATTCAGAGAAAATAAAAAAAGTTTTTAAAAAAATAAAAATCCCAAAACATTTATTCATTTCTTCTTTGAACCAACAGTCTAAATACTCAAAAATCTTTCCTAATAAATGGCATCATTCAGATGTTTTATTGTCTGCAGCTGGTCACATCTTTCCATGCAGCACATACAGTGCACAAAAGCTTTTCTCCTCTGGTGTCCTATTCCACTAAAGAAAGACCTTTATGACGGTGTTCATGAGCATTGAAATCAGAGATCATCTATATTTGAGGAACATTATCTTTCTCTGCCTTTGCTTTTGAGGAATATTCACTGACATTAAATTCTGAGATATCTTCAAACTTTTCACAGCAATAATTTCTAGTGACCTGGGCCTGGGTTGTCTGGGAGGCTATCTTTTTCCTCAGGTAGTAATTGTGCAGCCTGAGTTTTCAAATTTATGCCTTGCCTGTGATTTAACTATGACTAGATGATATTTAGTTTGAAACTGTTAATTCTGCAGGTGCTCTAAGTCCTAGTGCAGTGAGGGCACAGCAGACTGAAGCACAAGACCTTTCTAAGTGCTAAGTAGGTCACCGACAATTTTAGGCTTAACTTGACCCTCTTCAATGTACATAGAAGTTAGCTAACTTGCCTGTACTCTTGGTAACTTGCCTATAATGCTCTTGGACAATAAATGAATTAGAAATTGAACAAAAATACCCTTCCAATTAAATAAAGAACTACCAATGTACCATCCACAGAAATGCAAGGCAGCAGAGGAGCTTGGAAGTCAAATACTAAAGCATTTTGTCTGAAAATTCTTCTACTTGTTCTCTGGAGGCAGACACAAGAGTTTTGGCATGTGTGAGTCTCAGTAATTTACAACAGCGTCATCTGGACAGAGTCTGGGTCACTCTCTTGGCTTCCCTGACTGAGTGGACATACACCATTTAGATCAGCCGACTGCCTGTTGTTCCACGGCCAGAACCCAGAAAACCATTTTGAAGAATTCTACAGAAACCTTTCAAAGTTACTTTTTTTTTTTTTTTTCCCCAGTGTTTCTTCCTCTTTCAGTCACTGGAGCTTAATGCAGAGAGTAGAAGATGAGAGTGGTAGAATGTGACTTTAGGAGCACACAAACTGGGTGGGATCTTGGTAACCGGGATATGTTTGTCACTAACTTTAAAGTGATCAGATTTTGTCATTATTTCTGACAGGACGGGTTTCAGAATACAGTGTCACTTTAACAGCTACACAAGAGATAAGTCTAGTCAGTGATCAGATGAAATATTGAATTAATTTGGTGAGCCTGGAATATATAAATTACAAGGGAAATAGACACAAAAATAGTTTGTCAAATTATGGATGAAGATCAGATGAAAGAAATAAAAAATAGAAACAGAACAGCCTTTGGGACGTCAGTGGGATCTATCAAAGTCTAATCATTATACAGCTCTGGCATTTTGCTTCAGTGTAGGGGGTCCCCCAAGCACTTCTGGTTGGTGGCTTGCTGAGTAAATGTCAGTTTAATGTTGTTTGCCTGTTTTTGTGAAAAACTCCTGTAGGGTCTCTCATCAACTAACCAGTTGTATTACGTCTCCACTGCCTCTAGTCAAGCATAAATGTTAGTTCTATATGTAGCTGTTTTCTTACCTTGTTTCTATTTCTCTCAGTGGCGTCAGGTTTTTTAGCCATTGAAGGTCTAAGACCAGCTGTTTTTGAACCATGAACTATTGCTGTCTTTGAGGCTTCTTGCAAATAACATCCCTGGGTGCATGTCACTGTATTTGACATGCACACCGTTATGACAGTTACTTTAAAAATATTAGTTCCAGTTTAAATGTTATCCACAGAAAATGCAGCCCATTGAGCACATAGGAAATAGCTTCAGCTCTTCTTTCTCATAAGCACCAACAAATAGAGAGGCTTGTGTATGTTGTTGTGTTGCATATGGTGTGTGTGGGCAACACTTGTGACTTCTCAATTTGCAGGGTGTATGTTTGACCTTCTATGCCATATCTTTTCATTTAAACATGTTTTACTCAAAATAGGAAGAAAATATTACTGTATTAGTTAATTTAGAAAAATGTCATCACCTAACATTGAAAGTAATGCAGTTCATTATTCTGTTTTAAACCCTGCAAGTGTCCATAGTAACTTACAATGTGCCATAAAAAGAAGACAAACCCTGCATCACCAAGCCATTGCAGTCTAAATGCATGAGCAGGCACAGTATAGTGACCTTTCCTTCTTCATCTCTTTCACTGGCACTTAATTACCAACAAATGTATTACATAAAAAAATATAGAGAGAATAATTAATGTCATTAGAGATGGGCAAAACTAGGGGAGAGGGCTCATTTTCTGACCTTCTGTTACAATTATTATTTAACTTGGTATCAGAATAGGAACCTTTTCATGCAGTAGAACAGTTTTCTCTGAGTGGAGCATTGAGAGTAGAAAGAGTTTCAGTAATGCTGTCAGACCTGGTTGGAGAAGTTACAGACTAACCTTCATCATACTTTTTGTTTATTTAGAAAGCCCTTTCTAAGGGAAGATGCAGGCATGGCAATGCCTTGACTCACCCGACTGTTCTCTGCACAGCTCCCTGTCAGGCGCTCTCAAAGGTTAAACTGTAAAGCCCTGAGCCTGTGTCCATTTGTGAGCCACAAGGAGAGCAGAAGCTCTGTTTTTAGACAAATACCATGTTAGAAGTTTGTGTTTTCACAGGACATCAACTCACATGGTTCTGCTAATAGTCAACAGAAGCTAAGGTGAAGTTGCCATAAGATCTCTGGTTATGCTGAGGAGTGAATCTGTGATAAAGCAACAGATCAGACGTTTAAATTTGCAGTGTAATGATCTCACCTCTAGCTATTACTTTCTCAGCATAAGAGAGTAAATTTTTTAAAAATAAGAAACCATCATTACTTTGAATAACTTTAAGTTACAGTCAGACTCTTATAATGTTTTTATGCTGGAGTTTAACACATAAAATATAAATGAAAACAGCTATTAAGATTCCGCCTTTTTATTGCATCGTAAAGTGCTGCTATTTTTAAATAATCATTCCTTAATGCATCACATGCTTCATTTTCATTAAATAAACATTTTAAATGTGTAAAAGTCATATTCATTAGTATTGATTTTAGTATTAGTAAGCAAATGGACATGGTTCTTATAAATAATTAATATTTAATCTCCTTTTTCATATAAAGAATTAGTTACATTAAAATGGTGATGGTGTTTTTTCTCATTTGTTTAATTCTTCTTCTCTTTTAATCTTCCATTTATGGTAAAGTAATTCCAGTACACTTAGTCTTTGTGCCGTTCCCTCTGTTTCTTCTCGGCTCTAAGGCTCCAGCTCCAAAGGGCTGAGAAGCTGCAACCCTCTACATAAGCTTTATATGAAATCCCTCCAAGACAAGCTTTACACATTTATTCTCAATTTTGTTGCTAGACACCCCACTGTCCTCTCACTGTCTTTGTGCCCATTTCTGTCCCAGGAATCCTCCCCCAAGAACTTCACCCCTCAACACTTCTTTCTGTTCTCTACATTGCTGAAGCTTCAGGAAATACGGACTTTCTTTCATTTTCTTCTTTTTCTCAGTTGGCCTCAGTTGTGTGTAACTAGGGGTTTGCAAATTACTCCCCATGTCTCCTCAAATCCCACCTCATTATCCAGACAAGAGCACTATTTTCTGTTTGGCCTAATTCTCTCTGTAATATAACAATTAAATCTTGATCTCTGTATTTCATCATTTTTCTACATTCTGTCATTCTACATGAAATCAATCCATTACAATAGCATTCAATGTCATGATAATTTACAGTACATTGTTTATGCTGTATGCACAAAGTCTTTAATCAGCTTCCCTTCTG
>JAWWLV010000121.1:55406120-55440491 GCA_035041135.1 Platyrinchus mystaceus
TGGCCTTAGGGGCTGACGAGCTCCATCTGCCCGGGGGATTGTCCCTGAAGCAGGATCGGGAATCGAACCTGCGACCTTGGCGCTGAGAGCACCGCATCTTAACCGCTAGACCACCAGGGGTCCCCAGTAAAGAGATAATTGTATTATAAATACCCTAAATGATAAAACTTGTTTCATTTATGAAAAGAATGGACTGAGCTAAACATATTTTAATTGAGAAAGAGTCATCATGAGCCTTATATATCTTAATATAGGGTGAGTTTGGTGTGAATTTTCACTGAGTTTACGTTGCCTTCCCGGGATTAAAATCAATCTCATTGTATATATAAACATATTTCTGTAGAATGATCAATGACCTGGACCTTATTGGGCATTACAAATGAAAACTCTTTGCATAACCCATATGTGGTTCTGTGAAGCAAAACTGAGACCTTTCATAAATGGGCAAGAAGTCAGAGAGGGAAAGAAAAGAACTGGGTAGGGACTTCTGAATTAAATTAAACTTCTTAAAATTTTCTGGAGATATAAAAATTATCTTCCAATCATTACTGATAGGGCTCATACAGTAATCTTTACATTAGACTGACATTATTGTTTTTTATTTTCATGCTGTGTACCTCTGCATCAAGGCTAGATTTGGAGATAAACAAAAAGTTTCTTTTCTATTTTCTCCTCAATGTCTGTTTCCACAAAAAAGAGCCTATAAACGCTACTCAAACAGGGAAGACTGCATAACCTAGAGCAAGTTCTTGAGGAAAAGAGGGCAAATATAAAGTTTATCTTTTTGAGAGGCAGGGGAGAGACTGGAAACTAATGACTAGTTAACTTCAATTTATGCAATAATAGAAATATGAAAGGATATACTTTTGTAAACACACCAAAAATAGAGAACGAATATAAATTTGTCAAGAATATTCAGTATCATACCCTCTGAATTTCCTTCTCCGTTGATATGAAGTACTGAGTATGCAGGATAGTATGTACTGCATATCTTGACCTCACTACTATCTTTTAATTTTTTTGTGGGACATTTTCATGAACCAAATGGAGACGTAAGATCTTCACAAAATTACTATCAGGCAGATACTCAAAAGGTTAGGAAACCATGTTTAGTAGTTATTAATGTTTTTTAGTTGTTTAGCATTACGCATTGCGTAGTGTTCTGCAGAGATCAGTCTTGTGCCCGGTTCTTATCAATGTTCTCATTAGTGACTTGAGTCATTGAGTAGGTAGTCAATGATTAAATAGTGTAGTGTGCTTATTAAATTTCCAATGACATCAAGCTGTGAGGGTCTGTAAACATACATGAGGACAGACTTAAAAAGATCTTGACAAATTAGGGAAATCATTTAAATAAATTGGATGCAATTCAGTAAAGAGAAATGCAGAACACTAAGCTTAAATGATCAAGCATTTCAAGTCATAATACATGAAGCAGCAATTTTGCAGATAAGAATCTGAGGCAGACTGAGTGGACTTTTTCCTTAATATTAGATAGCCAAAATGTTCCAGACATCCCTGTCTGATGTATTAATTTTATTTTCCCTTTAGAGTCATTGGGAAGAAATAACTTTTCAAGGAAACTGACTTGTTCAAAAATCTGCTTAAGATACCTTAGAAATATACATATGTCTCCAACCAAAGAATTCCAGGACAAAAGCTCAGATGTAGATGTCCATGCTGTAGATAGACAAAAACATATTAAATGTCAGATAGATAGATTTCTCTTAAACCAAATGAGAAAAATCCTCCTGATTTGAAGCAAGTATAAAGGATTCAAAGTCAGTTAGAGAATAGGAAGTTCTACACGCACATTTACTAGGCATAAGGAGGGACCACCACTGGTTCTTGTTATTCATTAGTTAGCTCCTCATTGTCTAGTGCCCACCAAAATCATATCCCCAAAACCTTACAATCCAGGAGAAAATATTTGAACAGCAAACATTCATAACATTACATTCATAACAAACATAACACAACAAGTCAAACATTACGGCGTTGGTGCTACAGGTCTGAAGTCTGGCCCAATTTACCAAAACAATTCATAGTTCTCCCATCTAGATCTTATGGTTGGCTGCCTAGAAATCACTGTGATAGCAGATCCTTAGAGTCACAGAAGTGTCCATCCTGGTTATTAGCTTTGACAAAATTCCTAGAAAAGCCTGTCCAAACACTGTCATAAGCACCAAGAAGTCCAGCTGCTTGAACAGACACAGCTCAGATTTTATTCAAAATATGTTCAGTTTTGGTTGTGATCCATGGAATTATTTCAGTTGCCCTCCTCCAAAACCTAATGGGCTATTATAATGATCAAGAGCTAGTGATAGCTCCATGCTAAAGATAGACTTTTTACATGTTTTCCACAAATACTAACCAGGTGCTTGACATCTAAACAGGTGTTTTTATCTACTGAAAGAAGTGAATGGTCTTCCTGACTAGTGGGATTTTGGGGTCACTTTCAATGGTTTAGAAAGGACCATGTATTTGCAAACTGACAAACCCAAAAGTATAAAATCCAGAAAAACAGAAAAAGCTCTGAAATTCCTCAGCTACACATTACATGCAACCAGGCTGATTTGGGTTGATTGAAAATGTTTCAGCTTTCTTCTGCTAATGGGCTTTGTAGGAAGAATGTGACAGCCGCTTCTGACTCCCAAAAGGCAGATTTTGGTTTTAACACATTGTCAAAGGGGTTTTTTTTGCAGCTTAGAGAAATCTTTATATAGAGTCCTTGGGCTCATAGTATTGTGTAGTACCTAGAAACCCCAATGACAGTCTGTTGCTCACAAAAGTTTAAGTCTCCATTGTATTATCCAGAATAAAATTGGTAATGTGTTACAGCTACAACTGAAATGCTCACATCTTCCATGTTTCTTTCCGCAATATCAGAGGAGTTAGACAGGTGGAATCTGTCATCAGGAGATTGCATATACTATTTAGTCCCAACAATAAATTGTTTTAAAAAAGAAAATACAGACTTAACCAAAATGAACAGTAAAAGCAGTAAAAAGCACAGGATTTCTTTCTTTAATCTGTTAGTGTTTAGCTTTTGAGGATTTGAGCTTGCACTAAGCAGTCATATGGACCATAAGTCTGATATCTGCTGTCATTGCGTCAATCAAGTGGCAGTGTTATTTCCATTGAATTTATTAGACCTGTGTGTCCCTGGACGCTGCTCTGAGAGCTTAACTGCCAGCAGCCTAAATCAGGAGAAGTTCAGTGACATTTGGATGAGAATGATTCAGTGCTTGTTTCTTGTTGAGGATGGGGATAAGAACAAATATGTTTCTGCATGCAAGGATCTCTGCACTCAAGGTCTGTAAACAATGACAGTCCCTATTTCATAAGTGTTGTGTGACACTTTTGTTATGAATTAGAAAGCACAAGGTTGTCCATAAACTGATAGACATGGATGTGGGTAAATGTACATCTCAGGGGTGTAATGAGACCAGCATTAAGCAGAGAGGCAAGCTTACTTGTGCCCTATCACAACCTAAGCAAGTCTCAGCCTGCTGCTGTGAGACTAGTTTGTTCCTTTTGTCCTTTCTCTTCCTCATGTCGTAACACCTCCTGGGACAGGGTCCCTGTCACCTCAGATGTTTCTTCCATACCCTCCAGTTGCAGCTCTGGTGCCTGCTGCGCCCCCTCAGCCCGTGGACAAGTATTGCTATTGCCCTTCTGCTCAGGCTTGTTTCCTCCCTGGAGTGAATTTTCACCTGCTGACTCTCACTCTTTCATAGTTTCTTGGAAATAGATTCTTAAAGTTTCAGAGCATGGTTAAGTAGTGAAAGTATGGATTTTGCTGACCTTAGTAAGGAGAGCTGTCACAGTTTTGGCAAATGATCTTTGCAAATTATAAAAACCCTTTAAAAATATGTATATGAACTGCCAATGGAATACTTCTTGAAAGATGTCTTTTCAGCTCAAAGAAAATTTTTAATTTTTCTAATATCAAGCTGTTCTATTCTAAGTTTGACTTTTTATGCCCACAAGCCCAAATAAAAATCAGAATTGTTTTCCAGAACGAAAAGGGAAAGTATTTTACATAATGAGTTCAATGCCAAAACTGGCTTGGCCTGAACACCTAGACAGCTAAGTTAGTGCTCAGATTTGAGGTCACAAAAACTAAAGAAAAGACATCACTAGTGAAAGAGCATGTGAAATACTTGAACTAACTGTAAAGATAAATAAATCTTCATGACTCCTGCCTCAAAATGGTTACTGTCAGATAATGGTTACATCCATTATCTGAGGAAAGCTGTCTAGACCATGAAAGTTATTACACTTGGGACAAAATCTCAGAATGGGACACAAGGAAGCTGTAAATCTGCGCATGTTCTATCCTGACACACTGAAAGGAAATAAAATCTGCACCAATCTTTATGCACAAATGTAAATTTTATTCTTTATACACAAATGTAAATACTTCAGTAAAGGAATGTATGTAGCAGTGTTCTTTTGAAGCTGTTCTTTCTACTGAAAAACACCTTTAAAAACTTTCTTTATATCTAAATGTTATCTAATGTGATCCATCCCAAGAAGTCTGAATACCCAGTTTCTAAGTGCAACTCTCATTTTCTCATGCATTTCCAGCCTTCTTTCTCCATCTACCTGTGGAACATTACTTCATGCGACCTTAAGTCTCTGTATTATAAGTAAAATGTACTCTGATTTCTCAGTGAGGATCCTCTTCCACATCACAGCCATCTATTCTAGCGTAACATTCTCTACTGTTTTGCACAGATACAGCATAAATATGCCCTCAGAAGAGAACCATTACAGCTCAGGCCCTTGATCTCAGATCCTCATTATGCAGTCCACCCTCTAATTCACTTGAGGACTTCCTTGATGTTAATTTGCATAATACTTCGTTTTATTAGCTGAATACACAGTATATCTCCTATCATTAAACAGAGGCATATACAGGAAGCCAGCTTTTCTGGGGAAAGAATCATATTTAAATAAGAATACGAACTTGGGCAACCAGTGGCTAAGTTAAAATTAGGCCTGTTTCTCTGTAGGAGCAAGTATCTTGCTGATTAAGGTATACAAAGACCTCACTTTTGTTTGAAATTGAATATGCCATAAAATGAGACAATTTTAAGTGTCCAATACTTAATCACATGCTTTGAACTTTGAAAAATCATCCTTAGCATCAGAATACGGTTTTTCAAGGGTCCTAAAATATTACTGTTTGATAAAGGAACAGATGTGTATGCTAAAATTAGGACCATTAATGAATGGTGTTTTATTGTTGGGGTAAAACTGCTCTGGTGCTTATATAATTGGAAGAGTTCTTCCATGACATAGTCCTGCATAAAATATGACAAAACCTTTAGAGTCTTCTTCCCAGCCAAAAGCTGTAGATACGATGTGGACCTTTTATCTTTGTTAATCACTACTGCATTAAGAAATAGCCTTTTATCACTAGAGCTTTCAGAATGACCCTAAATATATAACCCCTGTTAGACTGCATCACTATACTGCCTTTATAGTGCTCTTGTTGCCAGCATGGTGGTATGGATTTTTTTATACTTTTGGTCTAAATATGAAAATACATGCTGTTCTCACATGAAAAAAAAAGAAATATTGAGATATATTTGTATTTTTTGAGGGACATAATGAAAGCTAATATTTTATTATAGCTAGCTATATCCCAATATAGTTTAGTTTAGAGAAAATATTTTATTATTCTTCCTAAAATGTGTCACCTTCTTTGAGACTTGTGGCTGTTGGCAACTGACTGGCAATAATTTTACACTGAGATTACATAAAATCAGCTGCTACCATAAGTGATAGGTCAGCATATGAAGCGCTTACTCTGATTTTTCAGTGCATTACTTTTACATAGCAGTGCATAGTGTATGCTGGTGTACACTGAAAAACTTCTCCGCCTTTGTAAGCTGGGACTGAGGAGCTGTGGCAGTAGCCTGTCTAATCCATTCTTCGTCCCTGAGTTGCTCACTCCTTTCTGACATACTTTTAAAGAAGTATCTCTATCTGAGATCTGTTGTAACTTGGACATCTTTTTCAATAAAAGATGTAGTCATTTAGATATGGACTAGCTATTTCACTGAAAAATCCATCTTATTAACTTTGAATAACCACATTTCCATGTCATGCTTTCTTTTCTCACAGTGGATTACTAAACTACAAGGTCTGAGACACTTCGCATTCATTAAATGTTACAGGAAATAATAAACTGAGTTTTCTCTCAACTTGTCATTTTCTCTCTTGCCTTTGTCCTATTTTTTTCCTACCTCATTCACTTAGCAGCCCTTGCATAGTTGTCTTTTTCCGCTATGAATTACGTAAGATACCACGTTGGGTGCTCAATGAGATGCTGGGCAGAGCTCTGTGAGTGACCAGTGCTCCCGCCTCCAACTGAGAAGAGAAAAGAAGCTCTGCATCACAGCACTGCTGTACCCTAAGACAGAGACAAAACAACATACATTCTGGAATACCATGAACAGATTATATGAATGATTTTGCAGGCCTCTCTCATCTTGGCCTGTTGGTCAGATGTGAAGGGGTTTTTTTCTTTGTTCTATTCTGCACAAGGCGTAGTGGCTCTGTGGACAATAAGCACTTTCTTTGGCAGGATTTTAAGCAGTGCAGTCAGAAGCTTGTAATCTGTCTTTAATACTAGAAGGATATGACATTAATCAATTTCCAGCAAATCTCTGTTTCATGTCTGAGCATGCAAGTTTTACTTTTCCTGGTAGCTGTTCTAATTGCTTGCTAAAGGCAGCAAATCTGTAGCTCCGGGATCAGTAACACTTCAGCTCTCTTTCCACAGCTCTGAATTAGTGGTGGAATATGCTGAATTCAGGTTGCCAGATATTGTTCTCATTTTCTCACCATTTTTAGCCTGGCTTCTTAAGGAAATCAGGTACATGTGAACATACTCTTTCACTGGCATTCAGCCCCCCACTTTCCCTAGTAACTTTTAAATAAATTTTTGGTCATTTTCAGCTATATTTGACAGTGCCTGGATATCTCAAAGCCATTCAGTTTCTTTGACTTCTGTGAAAGTAGATGACTAACTCAATTTTATCCCTTCTGTCTGACTTCCTAGCTGCAGAGAAAAGGAGGCTCTAATGCCAGACAGTAACTCATATGAGACAACCAGTCAACCCCCACCACAGGAAGCTTTGCTGATGCCCTTCTGGCAGATCAAGTATGGACGGAAAACCCAGGAGGGCGTGGGTGGTTTGAGAGAGCCATGGCTGAAAGGGGAAAAGTTTCAGGGAAGGCTGCAGCTGAAAAATGTTAGGACACAGAGAAAATTGAATGTGCTTGTAAAAAAACCCAAGGTTTTAGCTTGAACAGGTAGAGACATTTCAAGAACACTGTTGAGACTTAAAGCTAATACACTTACTCTGGTGGAAGACATAGGGCACGCATTGCACACGTTAATATATTGGAGGAAGAAAACAAGAACTAGAGAAGGCATCTAGGTCCCTACCTTAATGGTTTTATTGGTCCTGCCGCTTACAAAAAAATGAACACCTATTTTTGTTTACTGTAGTGTAAAAGATTTGAAACAGCTCCAAGAAGGTACTTTGCAAAATCCAGTAAAAGTGATTTTTATCTTCAGTTATGCAAATTTGTGTCACTTTCTATAGATCAGAATGTCTCCTAAACTGGAAAATCACATGCATTTTCTTTTGCTCTTATAACAGCCTGGAAGTGAAGATTGGATTTTTTTCTGTATTCTGTCAGAAAAAGTAACAAATTTAGCTTCTGCAGCCATATGAGCATATCACTCCTAAATTAATCTGTACTCATGTTGCTTTCCTTCAGTTCTGTTGGCACATTTCCCTTTCACACTGAAAAAAACCACACTCATTGAGTTCTGGCCAGCAAAATACTTATTTCAATTTATCAATTTTAAGAATTCTTTGGCCACTTGGAAGCACAAGTAACATAATAAATCTAAGTACCAAGCTATTTTTTCCCTCTTACTATTTGATATGTTCTTTTTAATTTCTCTAGTTTCTGCAGTTTTATTTGGGACAGAGAGGAGTCTTCTTAATTTTGTATTAGTGTCATAAACCTGATTGAGGACTGTGAAGAGTTAATCAAACACTCAAAAAAGTAACTTAAGAGCCTTCACAGATGGCTGCATTTAATCACTGAAACACCTTTTCTGAACTGTATAGATAGTTATGGAATTTTGCTTTTGATTTACTACAGAAACAAAAAAATCAATAACTATTAATTTGTGGGGGGGTTTTTTCAGCAACCCCTCCTCTAAACTGCACACAGTAGGCACTTCATTATTTCTAAAATTAAATAGTCTGTTATTTGGAGTTTTTTGATCTGGCTTCATTTATTAAACTTGTTCATCTTTGAAAAGAAAATGTACTAAATGAATATTTAGTTTATTTATTTACTGTATTTATCAATATCTATTTGCACAAAAATGTATTTTTTTTTTTTTTAAATCTGAACTTTCCTGATTTCAACCCCAGGATTTTCAAATAATTTTTGCTTTCCCAGAAGTATATGTTTTGCTAAACTACATTAAGAAAATTAACTTTAGTTTTAAACTAATTTTTATTTTAATTTTCTCACTCAAACATCATTAACTTTAGAGGTAATATTAGTCTGTTGTTTCTCCTCTCTTAAAACTGCAATAGCATAAATGTGACAGTTTAGGATATTGTCATAAGTTCATGACTTGTGAGAAGAGATAAAAAGCCATCATTTTTCACATACTTATTTTCCAAGTTAAAAGTTGTCTCCCATTCTCCTGCTTGCTACCAGTGGCTGCAATTTTGTGACATTCTGCTAAAAAGGTTACCTGTATGAGAAAGTTGTCTGCACTGTGAGCAATTAATTTGAATCCAGCAGGAGGAAATACAACAGTGGGAGATCCAAAATGTACCCTGCTCCTCTTCCAGAGGTGTGCAAGGAGTTAGTGGATCATTGAGGAGCCATGGTTCATGGAATTCCTAAAGAAAAGCAACATATAGTTTATTCAGAGGCTCAGTCTAAAGAAAGATGGGTCTTTGTGTAAGTTGCTGCTATCTTCTTTTTGAATTTGCTTTCTAGTAGTTTCCTTTTTCCATGTCAGGGTACAAGGAGGGCTAGCAGCTCTCAGCAGGCAGGTGAGCCAAAAGGTGGGCAAGCAGTGACCTCACCCATGGGCACTATCTTGCAGGTCCAAAACACAAGGAGAAAAGCTGGGAGAGTCCTTTGACAGCTCCAGACAAGTAAGAAAGTGAATGGGGGTCTGTGCACAGCCAGGAACTCCAGCCCTGGGAATGAACGGTGCCAGAGAAATGGCAGGAGATAAGGGCAGGAGATAAGGTTGCAGCACAAATCTAAGGGGCTCTTCGAGGAGACCCATTACCTGCAGCATGAGAGCAAAGCCCATCCAGAAGGCAGGGTCAGAGGCAGGGATAGAGACCTAACTGCTTTCAGCTGGGCTGAAATCCTGAAATTTCCTGGAAGTGCTGTTCATCTCATCAGCAAGGCCATTAATTAAAAATATTGATGGGTATTTGCTCCCTGAGGGATGTCCTCAGTAATCAGTTGTCAGCTGGCTTTGTGCCACTGATCACTGCCCTGAACACCAACCAACTTTCTACCCACTTTGTTTTCCATGTCTTCAGTCCATATCTCACCAATCTGGATACTGGTACACAATGATCCAAAATCAGGGTGAACAACATCCAACGTCAGCTCCACTGACGCAGCCCTTTCATCACAGAGGGCAATCTCTTCATGACAGAAATTGCCATATGAATGAAAAACAGCTTAATTATTTATTTATCTGACCAGCATTTCACTGGAAGTTGGATCAGGGCTTTGGCTAAGCAGCCATTTGTCTTGTGCTATCTCTATTAAAAACTTGTCTTGTCACATAATGTTTTTCCCTCACAGCAATCACCTCCCTTACAGAATATGGTTGCATTATGCTGCACAAACCATATCAAGGTCCCCTTCTCCAGGTTTTTCAGGTCATCAACTTTCAGTTATTGTCAGTAATTTGCTGAGGGTATTGTCTTGAAAATTCTTTTTATGAAAAAGTTATTTGCTGATTTCTCTTTGTTGTCTTAAATGCAGAAAAACAGATATGACTGTATTTTCCTGCAGCATTATCTCTACAAATATTCATTTTAATTTGTCTGTAGTTTCTTTCTCCTTCGTTGATTAACCCCAGAATATTTTTACTTCTTCTTTTGATGACTGAAATAATATCAAAGAAAAAAAAAAGCTGAAGATGGAGCACTTTACCTGCATGTGCTCTCACATGGAAGTATCAGAGTACAGTCTTGTGCAGGAAACCTGTTTGATCTTCTGCAAATCGAGTGATAACACTGATATTCATAATGCAGTCATGATACAAATTATGTAGTCATGACAGTGTTCTGAGTATGCACATTTCTAATTCAAATAATCACATTATAATACTGCAATCTTATTAACTGGTTCAAGCAAGGTGAAATACTATCCATATTCTGCAAGCTTTTAAAAATTTTTATGCATTTTTACCAAAAAAACAAATTTCAGCTTATTTTCTTTGCCTTACTACCCCTTCCTTTCTCCAGATGGTTGATTTTTAATATGTGTTAGTAACTCCTTGGGATGTGTGCATAGCACGCTGTTTCATGTTATGTCCTAATGCAGAGTCTAAAGGATGGACCAGCCATCTGACCAGCCATAATAGCTAGCTGTTGGAATCCCCAATCAGCTAACTTGAAGTTTAGAACCAGTAAGGACCTCTTTTGCACGTTATATTTTGAGTCCCTGCAGTCATATGAAACACAGGAAATCTCAGAAGACTCAAAACTGCAGAAATGGAGTAAAGAAAGCAATTTTGAGGATTTAATTGCATAGATGATGATAGAAGAGTTTGCATTTTGAAAGAAAGAAATGCTTTAAATATTTTTATTATGTTACTTTTTTATTTTTCTAATTCTTCTCAGGTGGGGTAAGATTAACTTTTTCTTTTAAATAAATAGATAACTCAAAGCCAAACATTTTGACCTGAGGTCACAGAAGCCATCTAGTCAGATGTCTTTTCAGCTTGCCTCCAGTTTCAAGTATTTTGGCCTGGAGGGCTAGTACAAGTCTAATTAAGAAATTCTGTTTGGCAATACTTCCTTTTATAGTTAGATTGGAAAATAAATTAAATGTATTACCTTTGCTATTTTCTCATTTACTTCAGGATTGCCTCAATCACCATTTCAAGTTTCTCCCCAGTCAGTTTTCAAGCCCTAGCTGCATAATTCATGTTGATTTTTTGGGTGACATTTAGATATTCCACTGACTACTAAAATCCAAATCTGATTTTAATAGTACTTCCATGAGGCTGAAATATAGTTAGCACGAAATAAGTTTAAATTAATATTATTTGCTCTTTAATAGTCAGTAAAACATGAATCTGAATCTAAGATTGTTCCAGCTTTCTGTCTATAATATAAATTTGTATTCGTGTAATAAACTTTGTTTAAATATCAGGTTCTAACCACAATTTTAAAGACTACTGAACTACAAACTTATGAGAAAGTAAATTATAAGCTTAGGGAGCTGGGGATTTTGATGCCATTTTAGTATTTCTGAAGACTGAGAGTAGGTGGGTTGAATGTGATTCCAACTTTCTCTGATTATGCAGGAATGATTTGCTGGTACTGCAGATACTTTCTCTTTAGTAACTGTATGTTCTTTAAGGAGTTTCTAGATTCACCTCTAGCTAATGAAAATGCATTCGTCATGTTACATCTTATTAAAACTTACACTGGACTCCCTACTGTATCTAGTTCTCTTAGTTATTAAAAAAAAAAAAAAAAGGAAAAATTATTACATTTTAAAGTTAATTTTTAAATTAAAAAAAAAAAGAAACCAAACAACCAATTACAAAAAGTACTTTAAAATGTCCAAAATGTCCAAAACAAACCATTTTTCTCCAGAAGGAACTTTGCCAACTTAAGTAAGTCCAAACTGGGATCAAACAAGTAGATTGTATTCACTGTGAATAACAGCCTAAGCCAAATTTCTTAAAATCAGCTTATGTTATTTGATTATATAGGGCAACACACTTGCATTAAGGTACTACTTGTATGCTTATGCTATTTTCATGAATGTATTTTATAATGTTTTTATTGCCTTTGTGTAAAATTTATGTAGTTAACTAATTAGTAGTCCTTGCCATTGATATTGTGACTCATAACAACAGTGTGAATCAGCAGCTCTGACTATTTCTATAAAGGGCGCCCACACCGTCCTAAGACCCACATCACTAAATGTATAAATAAGTAACACTACAGTTTGATTAACCTTGGACTATTTCCCACAGATTGTTATATTTCCCTCTTCTTTCCTTTCTTTCCAGCTAGGAGAAATCTGTATCAAAATATCACCAATGGAAAACTGTCACTATGAAGTTTCCAAACAATTCTTACATTTGATTATTTGAAAACTGTCACACTTAGTAAAACTTAAAGTCCTTTTATTCTACATTTTTTTATAACAGAGGAATATTCTAGATATTTCAGAAGAATAATCAGCCCCCATACATTAAGTTTCATCATGTTCTTTATCATTTGTGAGATATTGGTTTGAGCCCTGAAGCATGTTTTAATATTTCTTCCAGAATGTATTTTTAGCAATAACATTTATAACTCTGGAATTTTTGCTCTCTGTGTAAACATGCAATTTCTTTTTACCTCTCACTACTATTTTTTTTTACTTCATCGCTTCCTTGGGCAATAACTCATGGAGATCAACTAATGGTATCTTTAAAAAGTATTAAGTTTTATTGGTTTTGATTATGTTACTTCTTAATTTAATGGTGTAATTCTCTGTTTTTGTGTTATGGTTCAGGATGAACAATAATTCCCAAAAGTCACTCCCTATAACATACAGTATCTTAAACTTTTACACAAATATTTTAAGCTAATTAATAGTCCTCAAGTGCTGATTACTACCTAAATGAAATGTGTTTCAACCTTTCCCTCTCCTTTTCATTTTTCTGAACCGACTTGGAGACAAAAGTTACAAAATAACTGGTAGGTTATTCTGTATAGACAAGTTGCTGCAAGACTTTAAAGTGCTGGGAAGTCAGATAAAAATCAGAGACTGTTAATAAAAATCCAAAATCAATGGATCTCTAGTCAAACACCAGGCTTGATCCAGACCGTTGTAAGAGTAAGTAAAGGATTTTTATTTCACTAAGTTTTACAGACACCACAATGGGCCCCTTGTCATTACTATTTTGCTGCATCATGACCACAGGCAACCCCTGTCACTACTCACTTTTTCTTGACTTCATAAAGGACTCACGTGTTTTCATAACCAAAGATAGAGTCCTACAACCCCTTGCCAAATAGAACACTTAGAGATTAGATCATTTTATGAAATAAAGACCCTTTTGTTCCCTGTTCTGGCTGACTGATGAGCTGTTTATCCTATTTTTTATGGCAGTATTTAAAAATACACCTGTAGTACAATCTATGTCCCTAAGGAGCATTTTAAGAAGTTTGTGAGTAGAAAGTACCATATGTGCAAACAACTGCAGTGACTTAAGAAGATTCCTATTGAAGATTCAGTTGGGTTTTTTGAACTGAGAAAATATTTGTGGGTTTTGTTCTGAAACTTACTAAATTGCCTTCATTATATTTCTGCAGCTAACACAGATGTCTTTTGATATTGTGCTATTCATCTTTTATTAATTATCTACTTAGACATATGAACAGATCATTTGAAAACTATAAGCATTAGCAATCTGAACCCTTCTGTATTGGATATACTCAAAACCTTCCTCTTAACTAAAATGTCCCTCATTAAAAGAAAATATTTAGATATTGAGACAATATCCGCTGTATTCATAAAGAGCCTAGAGCTGAACTTAATAACTAACTTATTTTTCTAATGGAAATCTATGTGTGTGTTGCTTGCATATATTGATGTTGCAAACTTGTCTTTCGTGGAGAAATTAATTGACTAATCTAACTAGCAGCAACATTTATATCATCTATATAATATTTTATATATATACAGCAAAATAGATCTTAACCTGTTTTTGGGTTTTTTTCACCTTAGATGGGTTCTTAGACATTTGATTAGGTATGTTACATCAATAAGTCATCTCTATAACTTGCAAATTTTATACAGTATTTTGGGAGACATACAGTGCAATTTAACATGCTCAATAAACATTTGAATTCATGGTGCTTTCACTCCACTGGAACTGCTGAAGTTCATTAATAAAACTTCTGAAAACACCCATGTATTTACCGGGGGGGAAAGCGCAAAAGCCATCTATCTCTATTATGGCTCCAGACCAGAAGAAAAAAATCACCTTCTGGAAACTTGTCTCCATAGAATAAAAATGAGAAATCAAAATAACGCTACTGAACAACAGTGTCGCTCTGTACTGGGTTTGTCTGGGATAGGGTTAAATTTCTTCATAGTAGCTCATATGGTGTCATGTTTTGGATTGGTGACCAAACCAGTGTTGATAACGTAGGGCTGTTTTAGCTATTGCTAAGCTGTGGTTGCACAGTGCCAAGGCTTTTTCCATTCCTTACTCCGTGCCATCAGTGAGCAGGTTGTAGGTGGACAAGGAGCTGGGAGGGAACACAGCTGGGACTGCTGACCCAAGGGATATCCCATATTACATGACACTATGCTCAGCAATAGAAGATGAGGGGAAGAAGGAGGAAGGGAAGGTGGAATTTCAAAGTTATGCCCTCTATCTTCCCATGTCACCATTACTCATGATGGAGCCCTGCCTTCTTGGAGGTGACTGAACACCTGCCTGCCAATGGTAAACAGTGAATGAACTCCTTGTTATGCTTTGTCTGTGCGTGTGGCTTTTGCTTCACCTGTTAAACCGTCTTGATCTCAACCCAAGTTTCCTCACTTTCACCCTTCCTGTTGTCTCCCAGGTCCCACTGGAGGAGAGTGAGTGTGCAGCTGGGTGGGACTGAACTGCCTCAACATACAACCCTCTTAGGACATGTTGTAATATACACTCAGTACAGAAAATATTCTGTCAACCATTGTTTTTTAGATTGGCATGTCTGATTCTTTAACCACTGGCCCCTGCTCCCCAAAAGCAAATTTCTTTCTTTTTCTTAAATCCCTTCTTCAAAGATAATCCTTAAAGTACACTTTGATAGGGAGGAAGAAGTCAAAGCTGGTGAGCCAGGCTTCAACCTTTAAATCACATTGATCTGCACAAGCAAGCAAGATGTGTATGAGAGAAAATTGCGAGTGCATGTTATGTTTGCAAATAAGAGAGATTTAGGTTGGTATGTTGATTCAGATATTTTTAAACATAAAAAGCATTTTCAGTTAATGAATTACAGACTGGTTTTAATTCTTTGTTCATGCTTGTTCACTTAAGCCAATGTCTAACACCACTGATTCTCATTACAAAACATCAGTGTCAGTTATGAGCTTTAACAAAAAATTGAGGGACAAAACCCCCTAATTTTTTTTTTTTTTTTTTTTTTTTGTAGCCTCAAGGTTTATGAGTAGTTTTAAAGTGGTCTTTTTTTTCTAGTGTTCAAACTTACAGTAAAAAAAGCAAACCCAGAAATTTCAAAAGTTGTGTTTCCAAGGAAAGAAAAAAATATTTTATATAACTGAAAGTAAATAAGAATGCCAATATAGAGGTCCAATACCAAAGGTCCATCTAGTCTGTTATCTTTTCTCTGACACTAGGTATTAAGAACTTCATAAATTATAAGACCAGGATAACTGCACAGTGATTATTCTTCAGACACCTGTTGCATTTCATAGTCCTGATAGATTTATTCCATGAATTTGGCCGTTTGCATATTCAACCCATAGTAAGATTTTAGCCTCCAAAGTATCCCATGAGAAAGCGTTTGACACCTTACTTATACATTGTGTAACGAAGTCTCTCTTTCTGACTGTTTAGAATTGTTGTTCCCAAAGCTGTCTTCCAAATTCATGATAATTGGCAATGTAGCACCTGTGCAGCACCCGGGGGCAACTGCAAAAAAAGACTGGTGAACAATGTGAAATAGTGCTATGATTTGCAGTGGCAGATGATACCAGATAAGATTATTAGATGGTAGAGTTGCTCAACTCTTGGTACTACAAAGGGGGAAGACAAGTGAGCCCTAGTACCACTTCGTGTGGGAGCTTCCACCAATAGCTGAAATTACTAAGGAAAAGCTCCTGGACCACCAGAAAGATCAGATGAAGTAGAGGTGAAGGGGTGCAGAGGGCACAGGGTGAGAAAACTGACAAGGAGAGAGAGCAACAGCACTTCAGATACCTCACTGAACTGATTGCAACCCAGCAGTTTGGTAATGTCCAAATGTCTGTTGGTCTTTTGACACTTCTTGTTATGAGGGTAACATGTATGAATGATGCAATTGAAGTTCATTATGACTTAGAAGGATAGGCCTGCAGAAGTGAAAGACTGAAGCAATTAAACATATTGAGTAAAGGTCCAGAAGAAATAAGACAGGGAGCTGGGCAATAAATAAAGTTAAGGCTATTGAGCATAGATTAAAAGAAGAAGAAAAAGATATGAGAACAATGATAGAATAAGGTGCATCCATTTATGATAACATTTGAGACATTTCATTCTACATGTCCATGCAGAAAGGGGTAGAAATCTGAGGGTCTCTTTGGTCTCTTATTTGATAAATCTATCTTTTTCAGTCCCCTCTTTAAACAGTCTGTGTATGTACTAGTAACCCATGTAACCCTAGTTATGCAAGAGCATATAATATGAATTTGTTATTTGATGTACCAATAAGGATTTGGGAAAATGAAGTTGAAGCTCTGATGTCTTTCACAACTGGGCAGCATCTGGTTAATTAAAATACTCCTTTACAACCAGATGCATAACAAAGTATTCAGGAGATGCTACTCCTTGCCTGCAAACACTCCAGTTTTCACATCTATTGGTCCTTGATGAACTACAACTGCATCCTTGGTGTACTACTGTATCAAACAATGTAGTTTCCTAACTTCATGGTTACAGCTTTCCTCTTGGTGTGGCTCTTGTTTCAAACTAGGCAACTAGAGAATGCTCCTACGAACTGGTTGAAGCTAGTACCCTGCCCTTCCCTCAACTTCTCCTATTTGGTCATGAAAAGGGGCACCAGTCTCTTCCTTTTGTCATGTATTCTGCTGCCATCATGTGGCTATATCTTTTCATTGACATTAAGATTTATCATAAAATAACTTGCATTTGCACCTCCTCTAAGTTTTTTATCTATAAAACTTGCCTCTAGGAAATATACTCCTTAATTTTCTATACTTTTCAGATTTATTGATAAATGAGGCATCTGGCCAGCACTTGCAAAATAAGCACTTTAGAGGTTTTTTTCTGGAAAAGTTTTTGGGTGAAAACACACATAATTTTCCACAGTGAATAGTAACAGTGAGTGCATGTATTATTCTATAACTCAGTAAGCAACTTTGTTCAGAGGATACTTTCCAGTGAGCTGACACTTTGTTCCTAATGGCACCTTGTGTTGCCTCAGGCAAATTCTATTTTTTTCAATATACTGAGTTTGACTTTGATATCCAATCACTGAAGAAGCCCTCTTGTGATCTGTATCTATCTCTAATCATTGTCTACATCATCTATATCTATTTTTTTATTTTGGTCCTGAGTTACATATTTGGGGACAGGAAAGAATTTTTTTCTTTGAGCCTTTTTCCTGTGTTTTTTGTCTTGAAGGTCTTGTATGAAAGTGAAGATGATTTAATGGTGAACATGGTAATGCCGCTAGGTTGACAGTTGGACTTCATGATCTTATAGGTCTTTTCCAGCCTTAATGATTTCATGATTCCATGATTCTAAGGTGTGCTCACAGTTGAAAACTCTTTCTGGCCTCTAGGGTAGATCCTGTAGCTTGTAATATCATCAGTCTTCCCGTGTTTCACAAAACTAATTCAGTAGTTTAATGGGTTTTGGTTTAACTTGGAAACCCCTTCTGGGAAAAGAATAGTCTCCTCATCTGACTGGGCTAAATTGGAAATATAAGAACTTCAGCAATTTCATTGGACAAGCTCTTCAGCTATTGCTGAAGTCTGCCTGATAATGCCTCTCAACGTACACATACGCATGTGCAGTACACACATCCTTGTATTATTTAGAATGCACAGAACCATGCCACTGAGTTTGCTTTACCTATAATGTCTTTTAAACACATTGCTTTGTGTACTCTGAAAAACTCTATGAAGGATGGGTATGTGGCTGACTTCTTTGAGAATAAAGGACTTCAGTGTATTAGTTATTTTTAAAGAGGTGGAGAATATGGGAGAATTTTCTATGCTTCTGTAGTTGTCAGATTTTTGCCTTAAGTATCAGATGCAATTTTGTGTTAACAAATTCTTCCATGGTGCTTATAATACATAACATGTAAGTTTTAAAGAGATAAGCAATAGTGGTTTGAGCAAATTTTAAGATACATAGGGCTGTCAAGAACAATAGTCCATGCTAACAGAACTAATAGAACTTCAAGCTTCTGCCTAACCCACTTGGGAATGCTGTAGTGCCTAAGTTTTAATTTATCAATATGCGTAAATGCTGAAAAGTCTGCTGCTCCTTCTGCCTAGAAGCATTGCCATCTTGCTGAAGTTGAGCACTGCAGCACCCACCTTATGCCTAACACATCTGGGAATTACAAATTGCCTGACACTCCCCAAGAGCATTGAATGCAGTACAGATCTAGATACTAGTACAGATACTTTTCATAATATGGTAAGCAGAACTCTATAATCCTTACACATTTCCAATTCCTAGATTTAGATATAATTGCCTGTTACCTTACTCCATTTGAGATGTGCGTGACAAGCATAGTGAGTGTTGCAGGTTAAAGCTGAGATGCCTGTTTCTGCTGTTGCAACGTAGTTCTTTTCCTCCTATTTGCTTATAACTGTATCATATTCCTTAGAGGCAGAAATTTTCAACATTTTATATTAGTTTAGGTTGGAACTTGTTTTAAAAGTTTAACTTCTCACACTTGTCCATATATGTCTATATGCAGGAGCCACATGGAGAAAAAGGATTTGTCCATTTATCATCCATCAAAAACTGTAATGATAACTGTAATCAAAAACAATATCTGAACTAAATTTTGATAAACTGGTATCTTCATAGTGTCAGTCTGGAATCTAAAGCTGAGGGTGAGGGACAAAAACTAAGCTGATGGAATATTAAAACTGCATGCACGTAGAGCAAGATTTTTCTCATTACACTTGGGAATGAGAATATGGCGCTCACTGACACATGAGAATTCTGTGTGTTTTTTCTTCTCAGTTTAAAGTGGCTGCAAGTATTGGCCGCTCTGGGAAACATTATAACTTCTAAGATTTTAGCTTCAGAGCAGAGAGTAAACAGAAGCAAGAAAAGGGGGAAAATATGCTCCCAAAATTTGAATTGTAGCCCTCTAAAAACATTTATGCACCCTTATTAATGCATGTAAAAAGTAGAGGTTATCCCACATTTTTAATGTCATAACGTTGAACTCTCTCTGATATGATGGCCTAACTTTAGCAAGACAAGAGAGGTTTGTGTGGCCTGCATAAGCTTTCAGAGCCTGCTGAAGCATTGTGGTTTTTTTACCTGTGTATTTTTCCTCAGCAGAGCCAAACTTCTGTGCTTCATCCAGAACAAGTATACACTAAACAAGCATGTTACAAGAAGCCAACATGTCAGACACTTGCTATAAATGCTGTGGGCAGCATTACAAAAGAGTGAGGAATGGAGCTGTTAGTTTCTTCAACATCTGTTTGGGACACAGATATCTTAAATCATTAATGGTTTTCATCCTGTTTTGTTTTGTTTCATTTGCAACTGCATAATTTGCAGTGATGAATCTCTTGATAGTTGGAATCTACCAGTCAAAGAAAATGAAATCTTAGCATCCTGGAGATCACTGAAATTTGATTAATCTGGAGGGATGAGTACCAATCATCTTGCTTGACATGGCACTTTACTGAAAAGAAAGCTAAAAAAAAAAGGTAATTTTGAATTGTGTAAATTATTTAGCTTTCTACAAGGAAACAAATTGAAATAGCAATAAGAAAATGAGAATTTTGCTATCACAAACCCTTTAAATCACTGTGTCTTGATAGATCACATACAGATTCTGTAATTACCTCAACTGTGGTATATTAATTTTCTAGCAAGATACCGACACAGGGAACACAGCATTATGTTTTTCTGTCTTGATCATAACTCCTTGGTCATATTTCTTTTTAGAATATTGCATACAACCATAAAACTTTTCTTTCTGTTGAAAAGCAACATGAAGACGAAAATATTCTCACTACTATGGTTGCAGTTAAACAGGAAAGAATTCAAAAGCATTTTAAAACAAAAATGGGAATGGAAGTTGAAGCATTACTGTATTTCATTAAAAAAAAGTCATTCTCATTACTGTGGTAAAAATACTCAAAATTTTAATAGAAAAAGATGTTTGGCTAAGTTTAAAATCTTTGTATAAAGAGCTGTGTACAGCATCAGGAAGGCAGTAAGCATAATCCTCAGAAAGGGAAACTCATCTTTTCCTCATCAATCAAGACACTAATTTGCACGGTAGAAGACTGAGGGAATTTCTCCAGTGAAGAATGGTTTTGCAGAGGAGAACACGAGTTTTACCCAAATTACTTACTGTAGAGAGAAATTCAAATAATAATTGAACTAGACTGTAACACTGCTTTACAGTAGTCTTTGCTGTCTTCATTCATAGACACAAAAAATAAAGCAGAGGGATCCAGGCTGCTTCACTTCAGCATATCAAAAAGGTTTGGAAAATCTCAGAATCAAGGCACAGCAGTCCAAGTTTCTGGAAGATGATGTCTATATGTGCCCAACTTCCCACTGTAGTCAATACAGAACCAGTCTGCGATTGGTGGAGCACGGAAAACAATACAGCTGGCCATCAAGTGTGCAACATAGTGCAAGATGTTCCACATGTTCCTTTGAACTACATGACCAGGGGCAGAATATATTTGCTTAAAAGTTGTTTCTTGTTTTATACTCTCTTGCAATGACACCTCTACACTTTTGACAAACGAAGAGTGGAGGCATCAGGCTATTCAGTACTGAGCTTAAATTGCTCAGTCCTCAGCACAAAACTGTCTTTCCCTGCTATATTCAGTTTGGATTTAAAGTATTCTTTTTCCTCAAAAGTGAAATTTTTTTTCCTACTGCTTATGTACTAGAAAAAGAGGTATTATTAAAATATTATGACCAAATATCCATAGGTCTTGAAACCTCAAATGTGAACTTAAAAAAGTTCCATAAAATTATAAGACCTACTGCTGTCAGTACAGGCAAGAAAGCCAGCCTTGCATGTCTGAGGCAGCACATCGTCTCTGCAAGTGCTTGTGAAGCACAGTCCTTTGTGGAGTGTGCTGGAAACCCACGAGAAAAACCTGTCCTCATTGCACTCTTTTCGGAGTTCTCAAAGTTCACATTGTGGATGACGAGCCACCACTTATGAATTAGCATATTATATAAAACATGCTTGATTATAAGGGTATATTCCCACTCCTTCACCAGCACAATGAAAATAGAACAGGAAAAAAGAACTGCATGACTGTTTTATTTACGTAAAGACATGTCATTAAAATTCTTTTGATTTTCCTGAAGGCAATTTTTTTACATTAGTAGGAATACAGATCTGGCCTAATTTCCTATCTGCAAATTAATGAGGATTGGAGATATTTAAATTACAGTCAGTGAACTCAGATATTAGAAAAAGGAATACTTTGGCGAAAGAGATGTGTGAGGAAAAATACTGCAATGAAGTTGGAAAAGAGAGGAACTTTTTGTGGTTGTATGGCAGTTTTCCATATATAGCGTTATTTATTTGGAGCAGCAAGTTAAAATAGGTATTGCAATAGAAACGTAAATGGATGTTTGTCAAAGCTGGGCAGAGTTGGATTTTTCTTAAAAGTAAGAAGATATTGTATTTCTTCTCCTCTTTTTATTTTATTGCTTTATCTTTTTTCAGCCAGGGTTGCATATCCACCCTAATCTGAACTCTCACAGGCTTCAGATCAGTTACTTTAACTCCCCAACAGCGTACTCGAAATGATTATGGCAGAGATGCACAAAGGAAAGTGAGCTGGTTCCTGGATGCAGTATGCTGTGCAGGGTACGAAATGGTGTCCAGTTGCTGAAATTGTGTAACAGCTGTATCAAGTGCAGCTTCACACAAAGGTCCCCTCTCTGTCAGCATCGATATCTACAATTTCTCTGTGTTGTGCTCCATACGGAGTCATGGAGCACACAGGCTGCACAAGCACACTGTTGTATATTGTGCTGCCTGTATGCTTCTTTCTTAGGACACATTCTTGAACCTACTGGAATCACAGGCATTCTTTTTTCTTCATTTTTAAAAAATAGAATTGTTCCATTTTTTTTCCGTTCTTCTTTACTCTTGTTTTCTGAAATATTAGGGGAGGCATGCTTGTTGAAACACTGGTAATTTAAAGCCTACAAATATTTGAAGTTAGGAATCTGTGACTTTTTTATGTTACAAATTTTCAGTTTGATAAAGAAAGCTTAAACCTTTGACCAGAAAAAATAAGGTTAGCTGTAATATTGATTTTGATTATTCCTTCCAGTTGCTAATTGTATTCATTTAATTTCTAAATCATATCTACTGTGGGAGTATATATGTTTCCTTGATATTTTTGTCTCTAGTGTTTTAGAGCAGTACCTTGCTGACAGCCCATTTCACACAGTCCAATGTTCTACCATTATATCCATCATGCAAAATAATTGCTACATTCTTGGAAACTGACTGCAAAGAAATGATTGATAAAGTGAAGCTTGAGGACTGAGTTGGAAAGCAGAGGAGTGATGTCAGATGAAGAAAATGGGTAAGCTAACTTTTATTGTGCATGCAAAAAATAAACTTATTTGAAATTTTTCAAACTCTGAGTTTCTGCCCAAGGGTCTTGCTGATGGCTGACCCCATTTCCTGCAGTACCATGTGCTGTCAGATGGTTCCTCAAGCATCCGCTTTGCCACAGTGGCAAAGCTGAATTAATTTGATTGGAAACCTAAAACCCTTGTGGGTAAAAAAGGGATAAGTCTCTGGCAAGACACAAAACGTCCTTCTCAAACACAGTTCCAGCCCATGTCTTCTAAAGATTTAATGGAAGTCCTGCCATGGACAGGAAGGCATGCGGGGACACTTATTGGTTGCATACACTGAATCAGTGACTTCTGCCAAAGTTGACACAAACTGGTGTGTTATAACTTCTGTGAAGACATGATGCTGCTTCAGTGCACAGGTCTGGAGTAGAGGTTTTCCTGAGGTCTAAATTTGTCTTATACAATATATTGTTTGTCTCTATACTCTATACTCAGGTTTTGTTCACCTGATCCCTAAAAAAGTGTAGTACAGCACCTCAGTATTGGCAGGTGAGAAGGCGTTTTTATTGAAACCATGCAAGGAAGCTGTCAGTGTTTCTCAGTCTTTAAGAGTGAATTCTCACTAATTAACAGTGACCTTTGCTGCTGATGTCATGTAGCAGAAAGGTTATGTGTACATATTAAGATCAGCAGAAAGATTGGTTGGAAAGGATTTTTTGACCAATATGTACTCAACTTGCCAATGTCAGCCTACCAACATCAAAAGAAAATGAAAAGATCTCTGTAAAGATCACCCCTTTCCAGGCTTGGTCTTTAATCCAGGCTGGTTCTTATAACTCTTTCCATGTGTCAAACTGGTCTAACACACCTACATGGCAATCTCTATTAGAGAATTAATTTGAAAACTACCCCAGTAATAATACCGTATAGTTACTGCATGCTACAAATGTTAATGTAAGGTAAAAAATAATTAAATAAATTAAATTTGTATGATTGAGCTCGATATCTTTGTCACTTTCAGCTGTGGAAGCTTAAACTCAGTTTTTTATTAAGACCTAGTAGTGTCAAGCCAGTAAGTCAGCAGGGAGAATGGGTAAGGGGACGTTAATGCAAGAATGCTCTGTTGTATTCACAAAGAATTTGCCATGAAGATCTTAAATTTTCTCTAGAGATAAGTTGAGCAAGCAAGAATGCTTTTACAGATGAAATATTTTTATATCTTTCAGGAAAAACTCTTCCTCAAAACCCATAAATAATTATGAAATGAAACCAAATGCTGTGAAGTTCACTAAGATTTGGAGGACAACCTTTTAAAGTCTATTTAGATAACCTCTGGCAATAAAATAACCACTGTTGTAGTCACAGTTCCCAGACATTGAATTAGTTATATTTTTTTTTATTTAATTTTTAAAATATTCATAGGCATGTTATCTTTGATTCCCTAAAGCATTCAAAGTCATGCCTACATCCATCTTTACCTGGGGAAGTTCAGTTATAGTCACTTGTAATGTGTCAGTTTATCCTGGTGAGAAAACATCATTAATTGTTTGAAAAAAGCAAAAGTCACTTATAATGTGTCAGTTTATCCTGGTGACAAAGCATCATTAATTGTTTGAAAAAAGCAAAAACTGACTTTCAGGTGTCATGGGAAATTACAATATATTGAACTGTAAACACTGGTAAGTGGAGGCAATAACATGCCCAGAGGATTCAAGAGGAATCAAGATATTGAGAAGAAAGAATAAGCTTAGTTCTGCAAACTGCTTCATTGTGCAGCAACTTTTAGATCCAGTACAGAAAAAGCTACCCTAGAGAGCTATGCAGAATAAAGCCTGTGAGGAGAGCAGCCACAAGACACATCTCCTGCCCATGCAGGCAGTTAATCACAGAGCTCAGAGAAGCTGCCACTCTCCCCATTCTCTCTAAGGCACCTGAACAAAGTGTGTTTGGGGAAGTGTCAATTTAGAGCTTCGTGACAAATAAAAATGCAAGTTCAGTGAATCTATGGATTTTGTTAACCTTGGGTCTCAGTCTTCCAGCTTTTCTGTCTCAGACCCTTTTCGTCTAACTGTAGACAGTAGAAAATGGGGACAGTGCTTACTAGTGACTGATACCAACTGGACGCTAACAGATTTTCGGCATATATTTCAAGATACTGGTCTTATTTCAAACAATTTAATTCCTCCTGTATAGAATTGGATGGATAGTAAAACATACTTTAGAAAAGCTAAGAAACTGATGCTTTATTTTAGATATAAATCCTACTGTTGTTAAAGGGATTCACTATAATAGGTCAATTACTTAATATTTGTAGTTCTTGAGTCACTTAGTGAGGCAAATAGTAGTAAGAGCTTGGATGATCATTCTTCACCAGCAGCTGGTCTCCCTTACCAGCTGATATTTCTTATTAAATTGTAGTTCCCTGTATTTCACCAAAATGAGTTGCAGTTTATATCCTACATTTACCTCATGTCCTGTAGTCAGCTCATTGTGACACTGCACAAAAGGAGAGTGAGGGAAGCAGCTGTGATATCTGTGCTCTTCAGTACAGACAACATATTTGCAAGCAATTACTTTTCAGCATCTTTTCTGATTTCATATCCTCAATGCTCATCAGAGATGACAAATTAATTAATATACTGGGTAGTATAATGTGATAAGAAACGGAGTACCTTCAAAACTAGGGCTCAGTTTTGGAGCTTTAAAAGTTATTTCTCTTTCTTTTTTTTTTTTTTTCAGAAGCCCATCCCAAATAAGCTACCTTTTGTTTTAGCTTCTTTTCATTTCTAAAAGATGGAGAGAACAGATGAGTACCCTGGGACAGAACATGCCACTTACCTAATCCCTAAAGCATCACAAAAGCAAGCAAGCATAAATCTATCTATCAAAAATTTAGTACTGCCTTTCACAACTAGTTCTGAATTTCATAAGCTCTTACTGAAAACTTTTATGGCAGGTTTTCTCTTTCTTGCTACCTTCATTGTCAATTTACCAGCTAGGTCTCGCCATGCTGGGAAAGAGAGGTGATATGGGAATGAAAGTCTCTGTGGGTAGACAGAAGTATATGGGAAGTCACAGAATCACAGAACATGCTGAGTTGTAAGGATCCTATACCGTTCAGTTCACAGTTTACATGTCCCTGTGAGATACTGGTATAATACCCTTAACCTGAAGAAAGAAAAGAATCCATTTGCCAAGGCAAAGTTTAAGGTAAAATAATAGGTCTGAGATCTAGACAAGAAATACAAATATGGGAACGTCTTGATCAGCACTGTCCTAGGGTAGATGTCAAGTCCATATTTGGATAATTGAACATAACATTGTACCTTGTTACTGTAATTTAGGCAACTTGAAAAATCTTGGTTTGTGGCTGGTAAACTTATAATCCTTACCACACCCAGGATGCTTGCCTTGTTCAGTTTGCCTTCTTGATGATTATTTAACTGTTACAATTTGTTACGTATTTCTAGAAACCCTATAAACCAAGAAAAATCATCCTTCAATACCTTATTTCACATTCTAAGAGACAAAATAACATGGAGGTGTTTATGCATACATGTAATTTTTCTACAATCTCTCTCAGCATCCAAGATTTGACAACTACAACAGAAAATCATGCCAGTATTCTAGGATTTGGCCTTTGCTTTAAAGTCTTTATCATTTCCTCAGTGTCTTGCCTTAGATCAGTCAAGAAGGCAATTAGAGATGAAGCCTATAAGAAAGGCACTATAGGAATTTACCAATTTTGAACTTGTTTCTGTTACAATTAATGCCAAGGCTCTCTCTGACTTGGATGCTCTTTCTCAGTTAAGTTTTTAGCAATTTTCATCAGATCTTTTTGTTGATGATTCTATTATTTGCTTACCTAGAAAAATAGTTGCAGCAATCTGAGCCATGAGCCCCTCCTTGCTAGTCAGTAGTAATAAGTAAATGATTTTATTTTATTTTATTTTATTTCCTAGTTCCTCCTTAGTAGGATTGTTGAGAAAATGGGATATTTAATCACCAAAAAAAACAAAAAGCAAAAAAAATTCTAAAAAGAAAACAAGCTACACAATTCAATGGATGCTGGCTGGTATGTAATGAAAACATTCTTTCTTTTATGTGTAACATAAAAGATCAGAGTACCTAGGTCCTTTTCTCAGGGGAAGAAAATCTGAGGAGGTGTGATTTCAATTCCTTCTTGCATCTGAAGAAGAGTGTGGGGTCAAGAGTCTTTATTTTATTTGCTTAGTGAGTGATATAGAAAATATACTTTCCAAAGAAAATGATCACATCAGAAAAACACAGATCCATACAAACCAAATGAACTCTGTTTTCAAACTGAAACTTCATTTGGTGTTTTTCTCCTACTTGGATAAAAATCTGAGTAAGCCTTGCCAATAGGTGTAAATGCAAGAAGCCATTAGGCATTTATTAGTTATTTGCTTTATTATATATTCTGCAGAATAAAGAATATATCTGTTTTACTTATTATAAATATGCAGACTTCAGATTGTTGCACTATTTTCCAACATGAATGCACAGAGCAAAATTAAATGAAGCTGTCAATGAAAGGAAACAAAACCACTGCAAACACCAGGTCCTTCAAAGAACAAAGATGAGCTGCTATTTATCCTCGAGTAGCACTGGAGAACTGTAGGGATCAGAAGCAGAACAGCCTGTGTCTAAACGAGCTGGTGGCCTGCAGCCTCATCATCCCTGAAATTAGAATCAAAACCAATTTTAAAACCTTACAGATGATGAGGTAAGCATAAGTGAATGTGAGTAGGTCTTAAACTTGCTGACAGACACTGTGAGCAAGGAGAGGCTGCAGCAGTTTACAATCAGATTCACAAAGGCAGGAAAGCAAGTAACTGGGTGCACAAAGCTTAGAGATACTGGCCAGGAAATACTGGGTTTCAGACTGAGTATGAAGCCCATTGCTGTTTTAATAATTTTGTTTTATGCACTGCAGACATAGATGGGCATAATAAACAACACTTTTGCTTTACAGAAACTGGTTTTGAGACTCTGAAGTCAAATGTTATTTGGTTTATTGGATGTATTTGTCATTGCCACATGTTTTTGTTGCATGACAGGGCAGGAAACAGAACTGACTGCATGGAACTCCTTTCTGATGTGGTGAGGTAGTGTTACCTACAACAAGGATACTGAGGTTTCACCTATCTTGCTGTGCTCTTGAGGTAAATGAAACACATAAAATCCCCATATAACTGCAACTGTGACACTTCCCAATATAATCCTTCAGAGAAGGAGTTACAGAATTCCAGTCCTGGATTTCCTCAGGTAGCAATACCCTCTTTTGGTACCAATTATAGATATTCAGCACTTCATCAGGCCTTTGACAAAAATAAATGCTGCAGTTCAACAGAAGCCCAGGGGAAACTTGGTTCCTGAAGTGTGCTTTTTTAAAATTTGCCAATTTGTTGGTAGTAATGTGTTATTATCATGAATATGTTCTAGACTCAGTCCTGCCATATCAAAGATGAACTCTCAGTGTTTTTAATAAGACTGTTCAAGAGAATTTTGAACCACTTTCAGGCCTTTAATTGTTAAATGCTGCTTCTGTTTCTTAATCTTTCACTTGCAAGCCAAAAATTTATGCTAGCTGTGTCCAAAATCAGAAATACTGAGCTAGTTCACAAATCACACTCAGTATTATAGCATCACAGTATATATCATACTATGCTACTTTCATCTGGCAAAATGTATAGTAGAACACTGCACATGTCATTCCTTTAACTGTTTACACACAGTGTCCTCTGAAGGAATTTGATATATTTGTTTCACTTAGCTCAGTCATGATTCGATTTCTCAAGTTATGAACAGCAGGCACAGATCTATATTTCTTTTTTTTATTTCATTACAAGCTGATAATTTTATTGTATTTCATTCTGAGATTCATCTCATGAACACGCTATGTGTTTTGCATTTAGCTAGATCTTTCTTATTTTTAGATCTTGTGTGATTCACAGTAATTAAAAAAAAAAAAAAAAAAAAAAAAAAAAAAAAAAAAAGAGCCCCCCCCCCAGGCGCTTTTGTTCTTGCAACCATTTAAAACCAATTTGTAATCCTCTCCACTCAATCTTTTTCTTCAAAACAGATAATATTTTCTGCATGAAAAGTTGCTGAGTTGAGAGCAATAATATATGCTAAAACCATACATGCTTTTTTTTTCTTTGTAATTGGTTTTATTATATCTGCACATTTTCTTATCACCTTCTTTGAAGATTGGATTGTATCATGAAAAGCTCTGTACAAGAGAAAAAATAAAGGGCTCACTCATTCCCTCTGCGACTGCACGTACTGGAAAAGAGACCTCAGCTCTGGTAATCTTGTGGAAAGCTCTCCATCTACCCTTTATTGGACAAAGGTAAAAGTCTTGGATTTTGCTCTCTGAGGGTCTGAGAGGAACAGGGGTGAGAAGTGTTTTCGCTATCTATAACCTGCCAAGGCAGTCAATTCTAACTCATGAAGACTTCTTGGTCTTGTCTACAACAAAGCACTCTAAAACACAGGTCTGGTGAGTGCTCTTTGGTAATTCTTAAACTGAAGCATAACTGCTAAGTATCCCATCTGTAACATGCTAATGACAGCCTGGGTCCTGGTTTGGGGATATCCCAAGACCCACATCTGCAACAGCCAGAGCATCCAAATATGTGATTCATGACGAAATCTACTTCCACAAGGACTACCACCAGACTACCTCTGAACTTTGTCTCATTTTGATGCTCATTTCAATAATCAAAGCTCAAAATCTTTTACTGTTACAATGGAGGAAAGACAAGATGCAGGTTTAGGAGATGTTGAGATTTTTTTTCCTCCTTTTTCTCCAACCTGTATTCAGACATTGTTTGATATTGGAACCGAAAGTGAACTAGAAATGAAGCCACAAAATTCTCCTAGATTCTCATTCTCATGCAGAAAAGTTACATTGCAGATGAAGAGCAGAGGAAGGTAATACTGATATGAAATGTTTGAAATACTAAGATACAAAGTACTTTAAACTTTTTTTTTTATGTCCAGCTGTTCTTTTTGTAACACAGCTTGACATTACAATTTATCCATAAAAGTGTTTTAGCATGTAACATTCCTGGCAATTATAACATTTCTTTTAAGTTAATATATCAATGCAATCACTGGGAAAAGTATGCCTCTGATTTAAGGGTTCTTAACAGAAGCTAAGATTATTCAGAATCTGTATATTCATTCATACTTCTACTGAGGTCAAGGTGATATAACAATAAAAAAAGTAAATAAATATACAGAAATACATTTTCTGAAATGCATTATCTTTACTTATAAATTTATTTGATTTTTTAGTTGTTACTTGCAATCCCTCAAATTGTTAACCACAGCTTTTAAGCAGCCAGCACACAGTACTGTATATATCTCTATAGGGTCACTTGCACATAGTGGCCCATGAGGTTGGAATACTGTTTTAACACCAGTGAGCTCATGTGGTTTTTCTTGGGTCTAGCATTTGGGAGGCTGCACTGCCAAACTTGAAAAGCTTACACAACGCTTTCAGACCAAGAATATGGGTGCTAGAATTTTTCCAGATGTTCGTTACCATGTAGGCAGACGTGTTTAAATTCTTTGGTACACAAGTACATAGACAAACACTCTGCAGAAAAAAATTAAGAAGCAAGCCATATGGACAAACAGAGGTTGGATGCTTAAACGCTGTCTCTGACTCTATTTTATTTAGCAATATACAGGCACAACCTGTCCCTCATGGAGGACCTGATAAGTGGCTTCAAAGAATTTCAAAGTATTTTGTCTTAGAAAACTCTTTCAGCTCACTTGTGGAAAGAGACACTAAGTACATTCTCTGGAGTTTACGATTCTGATTTTTTTTTACTTTTTTTTTTCCTCAGAAACATAATCTTTCATATACGTAAAAGGACTAAAGTGAGATTTTTGGTTGCAGAGATACTGACAATCAAAGGAGTTTGGTTGTCCAGTGTTGTAAATAGATTATTTTATTGTAGAAAATATAACTTTTGATGGAAAAAAGAGAGTAATGGAAAAAAGTGAACTATGTAATGCAAGTTGTCACTTGCTTTTCAGGCCTTTGTCTCTATCAACTGTTACCACTCAGTGAGAATATCTATAAGTATTCGAAGATGTAAATAATGTAGTCAGTTGCTGCCAAAAAAAGAGATGGTTTTCTTTATCATTCACTTGCTGTTTCCAACGTCTGTTGAACTCAGGCTGTGTATCTTGGCTTCTTATATCTAATATGCTGTATCTGTTTGCTGTAAGCTCATGATAATTTTTTCCTCCTGCACCGAGAAGCAGATGTTTATAAAAATATTTGAACAGCAAGCTGAGTGTCGCCACATTGCTACATGGCATTCAATTGTGTAAGGTTACATAGTTATTGATATGCTGGAAACTGAGAGTATAGATTGTGTTTTGTACAAAATGTGATTGACTTGATCTGTACCAAAGCAAGCACAAATCATATACTCTGAACTGCAACTGTGGCAGTTTTAATGTTCCTGTAAATTCTTGTTGCTGCAGTATCAGGACATCTCTTTGAGTTCCCTATAAGATGTCAAGAGAATTTAAAATGAATGAAAACCTTCAGTGTAAGAAACCTCTAGGACAGATTTGTGTTATAGGACTTTTATACATTAATTGTACTTTATTGGACTTCTTCCAGAGTCCCTGTGGTACTAAGATTTGTTTCTATACAAGCAGCATCAGTGTGCTTTGCTAGATATGCAGTGCTGGGAGAGAGACCTGTCATTTTGTGAGAACGTGAACAGTGAACAGGAGGGATGGTGTGTTTTCTCAGAATAACCAGAGGAAAATCTTGATCTGATGCAACCACTGTAAAATGTAATGAACGTTTAGGTTTTTTGGAGCAGACTGCTTACTTAATTGGGTATTTTTTGCCTTAAAAAGTAAAAATGCTTAGCTTCAGGATTTTTTTCACCCTACTTTTTTTTTTTCCTTATGGCAACACATAATTATCAGTGTTTCACACCAGTCTTTACTTTGGATTAGCCTTATAGGCAGTGTTAAAGCATAAATGCTAAATAAAAATTATAAAGAAATCATAGCTTCTCAAATACTACTTAAAATACAAGAATACAGTGTATGAAGATGGATAATCATATCTCTGGGGAGGTTTCTTACTTTCTGCTTTGATTGATATTTCCCATTGATACAAAATGTACAAAGTTCACATATCTGAAATGTGGCGTAGACATGTGAATTCTGACCATGAAGTGCCAATATCAACTTTTAATAAGTCTTAGCCTAGCCCACATTGCATCTTCAAGTACATTGTCCTAGGCCAGTAATTACAGTCTTTTATACAAGACCTATTTTAGGATGCTGTTTTTATATAATGTATATTTTTATCTTGACTTTGAAAGATAAAATTCTGTTTGTCATGTAAATTCTGCCTTGTGAATGTTTCAGTGACTTAAAGGAACATCACAACTCCCAAGAAACTGAAGCAGCAGTATTTTTCCTGTGATTGTCATGTATATGCAGTTTTCTTCCAAATTCTTCTGAGAAAAAGTGGTGGGAGAAGGAGAAAGAACATGTTATGGCAAACTGACAATAAAGTCCATTCACAAATTAAACAACTTAAATAGATTGCATTTAGTTCTGTTTTGAGTCAAAAGAAATAGAAAAATTCAAATATTTATTCTATAGAGCCTGATTGCTCAGTTCCAACACAGAAGTTAATTGAGGTCATTATCCTTTCTCTTGTTCTCAGCCTTACGCCTGGGTAAACTTGAACACAAGCAGCTTGACCAAGGTATCCAACGGTGAGTTACTGATGAGGACCTCCCTGCCCAGGATCCTTCCAGCTTTTAGGCATGTTGCTTGAGTTCTGTCGGGATCACCCAGGTCTGTAAGCAGCAATTGCTATTTAAAAAAAAAAAAAAGATATTTAGAATAGTTTCTTAAAAATCAAGCATACTGAATATCCAAAATCATGCTACAAAGAAATTGTTCAAGACAGATGAATCCTTATCAGTTATGCCAGTTTTTATCAGCTGCAAATCTAAGTGAGGAGGTTTTTTTTTCATAATGGTAGAGGTGCTGTGTGTAATAGATATTTTGCACATATTCCAGTAACCTATTCCGTTTTCCTTCCACTCTGCATACAGAATCTGCTTGGAATAAAAAGATATGACAATTGTAGTAGCCCTGGTCTTCCTAAGTTCAGCAGCTGTCTTGAGACATACGCACACTGCTTATTTTTAAACATGCAAAGCAACTGGGAGGAGAGCAAAGGAAAAATGAAGAATTCAAATTGATTACCAGCGTACGTTATAAATAATATGTAAAACAATGGTATGTAAATGTACCATGGTATCATACAGTTATAATACGTTGCAAAAAAACCTTTTTATTTAATTACAGAGCATGGAAAATGAGTCTCCAAAACTAGGCAGAATTTTAGACAAAGCTAAATAATGCTTTAATGTTTCATAGAGGGGGCAACTGCATCCTCACTTCCTATTCTGAAGGCAAACTCAAGGCTAGTAAAGGACATCAGAGTAAAAAAAACCTCTTCCACTTGTGAACAAAGCAATGAGTCTGGACAAAAGTCATATAATTTCCTCTACATTTCCAGGATTTAGGATCTATCTCTCAGATTTAGGAAGACTGTGCAGTTCCACAAGAAAATTGCATCCTGTGGCAGAAGCCTGTGGGATTCTATGTATTTACAGTCTGATGGTAATGTCTCTGTAACAATTATCCAGCTGTCACTCTACTGTTTCAAGTGATCTGCTGAAATGATAACAAATTTCAAGATATTGATGATTTAGCTATTAGATTTAAATGACAGAGGCTGAATTATGCACACTACCCAAATTATATGGCCAGGCATCACAGAAAACCTATGCTGTATAAAAAGATTTCCCTGATATCATCTATGTAACGTAAAAAATTTTGACAGATATATTAATGTAAGAATAAAAGTAAAATATTTTTTACCTCATCAAATGTAACTCAACAAGCATACGGTTCTTATTCCACACAAGCCTATTATTTTTCTTCCAATTTAGGAAAAGTGATTTGAAATAGGGGTGATACTACTCATACAATCTTGGGTCCATGAATTCATTGTTTGAGTTCTTATTTATGTTATTCTTCATTGCAAAACAGTCACAGTGGATTAAGTTTTTCAGAAGATGAAATCCATATGTTGGTAAATTAGGCTGTTACATTTCCTACTTCTTTGGAGGTAATTACTGGTCAATTCATACAGCAGAATTAATACTAATATTGAAGCTGACAAACTGGTGCCCAAGCTACTATGAATCAGAAAATTTGAAATATAAGCTTCATTTTATTTAACCATGTGGAAGAAGATATTGTGCCAAGAAATTTTGATATTATTATTATTATTATCATCACTGAATAATTTATTTTGATAGCTAATCATCTTTTTTCTCTCTCTATTTTTCTTTTCTTTTCTTTTCTTTCTTTTCTTTTCTTTTCTTTTCTTTTCTTTTCTTTTCTTTTCTTTTCTTTTCTTT
>JAWWLV010000121.1:55440591-55450763 GCA_035041135.1 Platyrinchus mystaceus
TCTCTTCTCTTCTCTTCTCTTCTCTTCTCTTCTCTTCTCTTCTCTTCTCTTCTCTTCTCTTCTCTTCTCTTCCCTTCTCTTCTTTTTTTCTATTGTAGGACACGAAGACTCATGAATACTCTAACAGAAAACGTCTGTGTTGAAAGAGAGAAATCCTTTCCACCAGTAGATTTAAGTATAGACTTAAACACAACAGTCAAATTCCTGCTCTAGCACACTTGAACCTAGTGATAATATGAATCACCACTTAAGATATGCTAGCATGATATTACTGTAGCTTTTTAAGAGAAGATTTTCTTCCTGTGGTCAATTTATCTTTGACAGTTACAAATTAATTCAAGATGGAGTTGACTGTCCTCAGCTCCTGAGGTACAGCAGCTGCCATGCTGCAGTGCAGCATTGACCTTTGTGTTCTGTAAGACTCCAACAGAATCATTTGAGTCATTTGACATTAAAATAATGTTCAGTGACTCTGTCATTTTCAAGTAATTTCCTGAATAATATCAAATCTATTAATATGCAGGAAACTGCTGCTTGACAAAGGTTGGATTCTGTGAATCCAGGAGCAGTAGCTAATTTTTAACTTCCCTTATTATCTGCAATGAAACCTGCTATGACAGACTCATTTTCAATACCAGATAGTGAGGAAGATGGAAGCAATGCACATAACTGACATCCTTGTGTGAAAAATTACAGTGATCTTATATTTTCCTTGTAGTCTGATGTTTTACATAGAAAAAGAAAGCTAAGCTAAAAATATAATGCTACTGCACCGGACTAGGAGACTTTGCTCCTAAACTTCATGGAAACTGAGGAAAAGAAATTTGAGTTTTAATAGGAATTTCATCTTTACATTTGCAGCTTATTAATTGATCCTATTGATTACAGTTACAAAAAGCCCAGTAACATTTTCTTTCTTTGTCAGGCTTATTGACTGGAAAACAGAACTAATCTATAATAGGCACAATCTATATCTTATTATTATAATTCTTTCAATGTTACCTCCATTTTTATTTTCATGATATTACTTAATGACAATATTAAATAACAAAAATTAGCCAACATAGAGCCTGACACTCTAAGATGTTAAGCTCTCTTAAAAATTATTCCCAATGCATTTTTAACTTACTTTTGACTAACATTTTAGATAGACAAGAATTACATCTGTAAAGCGTATACCTGATTATTTTATCATGGCATTTTAGAGTATATGCACTAAGGGATGTCTGTGCCAAGCTACTTAAAGCTTGGTGAAAAGATCATTGCTTTGCTGAAGTGACTGACTATATATTGTGAGCCACTAAGAACAGGATCATTAAAGAGTTTATTTTGAGCAGCCAGAACAAGGAATGATATTGCTGGATTGAAAGATATGACATATTGTTTTACCTCGATGAATATTGAAGATTGTCTCTTCAAGAAAAATAGAAGACTGCACATCTTCCCATGTCAAAAAATAGACAAGCCCAAGGGGAAAAAAGGAAAAGGAACCACGAGATAAAAATTGAACTGCTGAAATGTGGTGAGTGAAATGTGGTGATTATTGTAGTCATTATACTGTTGTCAATTAGATTAACAAGTAGCTCTGGAAATGGATGATGAAGTAATGGAAAACTTATTTTAACTGCAACCAATTGGCTTACAGCAAATTAGCTAATGAGTGACTAGTTTTCAACTCAAAGGTGGTTTTCTCAAACTCTGATCTTCTGGATAAATACCTAAAGTAGGACAGATCATTATCTTCTAACAAATAATATCTCTCGAAGGCAGAAAACAAACAGCTCTTATTGATTTTTTTTTTCAAATACTTCCAGTGAAATAGAAAATGTGCATATCTTTCCTTTGAAATAAGCAGACTCTGAATGCTCTTTTCTAGCAATTGTCAGCACTCACAGAGGAACTCATAGAAAGGGAGCAGGCTTCTGGACAGGAGACCAGCTTTAACATATGGTGTAGGGAAAGGGAAAACAATAGAACAGAACAACTTACACACCTCGAGAAAAGTCTGGTCAGACTTCATAGCTCAATGAACACAAGCCTGAAACCACATAAAAAGAATGTGGCCATGTGCAAGGATGTGGCAAATAGTTTTGTGGTCTTCAAAGCATGTCACAGCTCTTTCTTCACTCTCTGTACCTGATGGGGGCAGTTTGATTTCTGGCAGGAGCTAGGCATCATGTTTCCACTCACTCTTAACAGCTGGCCCATTATTTTTAATCTAGTAAAAAGACTACTTACCATTTAACACTGCTCAACAAAATCTGGTACTTCTTCAGTATATGTAGTTAATGTTAGGTATCAAGAAGGGGGAAAATGTGCCAGAGATATAGACAAGCTATTAACACATAATTTAACTTCTCATCTCTAGACAGAGTTGAGAGAATCTAAAGAGAGGCCTGACTTTATGCCATGACTTCATACAAGATACTGCTCTTAGGTATATTTTTAATCTAGTCACAACATGACAGATATGAAGGTCCATTAGCTCAGTTCTTTATTTAAAATTAATTGATTTTAAAAAGTCTGAAATTTAAATACATATATATCCATACAGGCTTTGCATATGGATACCTAAGTTATTTTTCAAGTCATATAATTTGAATTGATGCATCTTTTCATAAAGGAAAACCATACTTTGTAGTTTACGGCATCGAATTGCCAAATTTCTGTGTGCTTGTCTCAAACAGAATAGGAAAGGACAGCAGAAATTATAGCCACGAATTAAAGCTGAGGTAGCAGGTTTCAAACTGGAACACCTGCATATGTTCACTAAAAATATGGCTCTAATAATTGCAAGATCATTCTGTCCAGTATTTATTACAGTGATGATGTTCTAATGACACAGTACAATTTCATAAAACTCAGACTCTTTAGTCCATTTTTATTGTTTCTTTGGAAGGTGGCCGTACTTCAGATTTATTGCACTGCTGACAAATGAGTGGAGCATGTAGAATGTATTTTCTGTTAGTAGCCTCACAGCAGGGTTGTCTAATTCTTATTGTAGCTAAAAAAACTTTGCATGAATGTGCAGCCATTCTGAAGACAGGAAACCTGAAACACTTTCCTATAGTTTGAATGAGATTAATTCAGTCAGGTGGTAAAGAATTTTCATTTAATTAATCTCATCTTTGAGAATTCCACATATTATGTAAAAACACAGGTTTTAAAGATATTTTACTACATGTGGATAATGAAAAACAGAAGAGTTTGGTTAGAATACAAACCCATTTTAGCTGTGAATTCTCACCTTTTATTTGAAGAACCATAAACTGAAGTTTGTTTTGAATTCATTTATTGAGTTTTCCTACAGTTCATTTCCATTCCTTATTTCTTATGGAAGAAATATAAAATTCTAGAAGACCCTTCACTATTCAGGAAGTTGACCACTGAAGAATAAAGATATTTCTTGAGCTTACCTTAGCAAAAAATTGTGGATAGCAGAAGCAGACCAGTTACAGTTTATGTATACAAAATGGAGAGTTTGAGAAGGAATGTTCTTTCATGCTAGACTTTTCCACTTTCCTTAGAACAAATGTTTATCATGCACAATATATGTTTCCATTAGCCTTGCTGACTAGCTTATCAAATTATCTGTGTTGTCTGGATCTGAGGAGTGTCTTTTTACCCTATATACTTCTGAACAACACCTAGTATAATGACAGTCAGCACTTAGCAGAACAGTCCTATAAAATGTAAAGACTAACAATATATCATTCTGTAAAGAACAGCAATATTATTATCACCTGTAACAAAAAGATGGGAATTTCAATTAGACACAATGGATATCTACAGTCATGACTTGCTTATCTGTACAAATATAAGAGGCAATAGTAATTGTGTTTACTTTGAAGAGGCTGATAAAGGACATAGTTTCCTTTTTAATTTTTTATTATTATGGAAAGAAAAACTTACAATTACTTCTGTCAAGTGAAAGGGTCCTTTAAAGGAGAAAAGTAGTCACTCTGCAGGAAGAAGTTAGCAGGAGAACAATGCCTTTATCCTACATAAAATTACTTATATGAAAATTACTTTTTATTTGCTAAATTCAGACGAGTTAATACTGGACATATACATTTCTTAAAAGAATATTAACATATTAATGAGAGGGCAATAAAACATATACCCTAATATCTTATACAATGCAATTCCAACTGAAAGGATTAGAAAGACTCCCACTTACTTAAAAAGGATTCACTCAAGCCATTAGGAAGGCAGAGTTTTGAAGTTCAAGTGGTTTGTTACTAGAATGAAATTTTCAAACAATTCTGAAATTAAAAAAAAAAAAAGCAGCAAGCAGCAGTTAAGTAAACAGCAGAAAACCTGAAGCAAAGACTGGTAATCTGAGGGCAATTTTTAAATCAAATTTTATTGCAGCAGATAACACAATTGATGATGCACAGCTGATGGTATAATTATCTCATATTACTGATATGTTTGAAACAGAACAGTAAATATATACTTCTGTCACTTCTCTGTCCAAACACTGTCTCTAAAATACTGTGGACTTCTAACATAAAACAGGACAGACTACTTTACTTTAGCCAGCCAGGCTGTAGGAACTCTGCAGCTGCCCAAACAGAGCAGTTTATCTATCCAGCCACTAATGATGACATATAATATATACAATTAGGGGAAGACAGGCTGCTTCCACTGCTAGGTGGTGCTTCTGGTCTGAATTGAAAAAAATACTTCTGAATTGCATGAATTCCTTTTCAGAGGAGGAAAAGGGGTTTATTTGATCTATTTCCTGAAAGTGGCCATCAGCTTAAAGCAGCATCAGAAACTTGCTTGAAGAGCATTAATATCAGGATCTCTTAAAACATTTCTTTTAATACAAAGTTTCCCTCTTCAGACAGAATTTCAGTTCCACAAGGTTATTTCCCAGCAGCTAGATCATGAAAAAAACCTGTTTGTGCAAAAACTGTTTGCAAAGTTAATGGTGAAATGACTGACTTCAAAAATAATTAAGTATAATAAGGAACTATACAACAAATAGACAGTCGCTGAAATGGGGTGTCGATAAAAGTATAATCAATCATAAAAATATTCATTGATTAAAGTTTTTCAGACAGTGGAAGGCTTTCAGCAACCAGCAAGAGTATTTACCCAAATGAATTATAGTTCCTCCTTCTGCAAGGAGTGTGAGAGAGGAAAACTGCATTCCACAGAGAGAGGAAAAGTACTCAGTTGTCCTGGATTTAAAAGGAGCTAAATTTTTCAAAATGCAGAAAATTGAGTTCTTGTTGATGGTGTTAATAAAAACTTGTCTAATAGCACCTCTTCGTAGGAACTCTGAATAGGTATAGTGTGGAATCAAATAAATTGGATAATTACTTTCTCTTAATGGTCTTGCAGTGACTGAAAATTCAGATGCTTTCAGGTATTCCACATGTTTGGTTTGTGTTATAAAAACAGTATCACAGAATATCCTGATTTGGAAGGGATCCACTTAGATCATCAAAGCCCAACTCCTGGCCCTGCACAGGACCATCTCCAGGAGTCACACCATGTGCCCAAGAGTGTCATCCAAATGCCTCTTGAACTCTGTCGGGATTGGTGCTGTGGCCATTTCCCTGTAGAGCCTGTTTCAGTGCCCAACCACCCTCTGGGTGAAGAATCTTTTTCTAATTCCAACCTAAACCTCCCCTGACACAACTGCAGGCCATTCCCTCGGGTACTGTCAGTGGTCACCACAGTAGGCAAACTCCGCACTGCTTCAGACTGTTCCAAGAATGAAAATCTGACATAGCTTGGCATACTTACCAGATTTAACGTGATCTATAGCAGTTTTCCATAATCTAGGAACAAATGGAAAGGAAAGCAGCAGAGGGTTTGGGGAGGGAGAGTGCCACTACATTTCTTCACAGGAAGGGTTAGGAATAAAACTGTGTGCTACCATTTGCTCAGTTCTTTTGTTCTCCCTTTTCAAATACCATTTATGTGCTCAGCACTGTAAACTGATTATTCCCCAAATCAGGCTAATTGGCCAATTAGCTGAAAGTAAAGGTAAATTAGACATTGTAAGTACTGCATAATTAGATTTACTGACAATTAATGAACTGCTGCAGATACAGCACATCCACAAAGAAACATCAGGAAGAGGAGTAAAAAAGACAAATCTCAAAGTATAAATTGTTAAACATTTTTATATCAAAAAGGATTTATTTTATTCCTCTGTCTTTTGATTGCAATCAACCTTGCTATATTATTACCAAAAACAATCACTATATAAGTAAATAAAAAAAAATATTCTTTTCTAAAACTTTGAGTATAGTCAGTCTTGCTGATCAGCAGACCTCTACTACTCATAACTTCAGGTGTAATAACTGTACTCTGTTCACACTATTAGATCTCTCTAATAGTTAACAGTCATTGTGAGGATGAAGTGGAAAATAAGATTTCCCACAACAGGAATTTCAAGATACGGCTAAGTAGCTTTGGATGTTTACTGCAAATAAACATTGAAAGTCTTGAAGGCATACTCATAGATTACAAACAAGTTAGATATTTCATTATTTCTTTTTATCCTTTTCCTTCTCCACCCTCATTCCTCTCAGCTTTCACAGCCTCGCAGAACCATAGAATATGCTGAGTTGGAAGGGACCCACAAGGATCATCGAGTCCAGCTCCTGGGCCTGCACAGAACCATCCCAAAGAGTCACACCACGTGCCCAAGAGTATCATCCAAACACTTCTTGAACTCTGTCAGTCTTGGTGCTGTGACCACTTCCCTGTGGAGCCTGTTCCAGTGCCCGACCACCCTCTGGGTGAAGAACCTTTTTCTAATATCCGACCAAAACCTCCCCTGACACAACTACAGGCCATTCCCTCAGGTCCTTTCACTGGTCACCACAGAGAAGAGATCAGTGTCTGCCACTCCTCCTCACAAGGAAGTTGTAGACTGCAGTGAGGTCTCCCCTCAGTCTTCTCCAGGCTGAACAAGTCAAGTGACCTCAGCCGCTCCTCACACGGCTACCACTCAAAGACCTTCACCATCTTCGTTGCCCTCCTTTAGACTCTCTCTAAAGGTTAATATCTTTATTACATTGTGGTGACCCAAACTGCACACAGAACTCAAGGTGAGGCTGCCCCACTGCAGAGCAGAGCTGGAGATACTTTGCCTGATGCCCCCCAGGACATGGTTGGCTCTCTTGGCTGCCAGGGCACCACTGACTCATATTCAACTTGCTGTTGACCAGGACCACCAGGTCCCTTTCTACACCACTGCTTTTCAGTATCCCCTACCCCAGTTTGTACATACATCCAGGATTGCCCCATCCCAGATGCAGAATCCAGTATATATTTATATATTTCATATAGTTAGTGATTGCTCATTTCTCCAGTTTTTCGAGGTCTCTATAGGGCTTCCATGCCTTTGAGGGAGTCAAGAGCTCATCTGAGTTTTGTATCATCGGCAAACTTGCTGATCCCTTCCAGTCCTATGTCCAAGTCATTTATGAAGATGTTGAAGAGCACAGGGCCTAAGGTGGAGCCTGTGGAACCCCACTAGTGACAAGTCACCAGTCTGATCTAACCCCATTACCCTCTCCTCTTGACCCATGAACCAATTGCTCACCCATCACATGATGTGTTTATCCATCTGTGTGCTGGACATTTTGTCCAGAAGGATGTGAGAGACAGTATTGAAAGCTTTACTGAAATCCAAAAGTATAACATCAACTGGATTCCCTTGATCAGCTAGGTGGGTTACCTTGTCATAGAAGGAAATCAGGTTGGATAAGCAGAACTTTCCTCTCATGAAGCCATGCTGGCTGTGACTAATGACTGAGTTGTATTTCAGATATTTTTCAATACCTCCCAGAATAATCTTCTCCATAATTTTACCAGGCATTGAAGTGAGACTGACAGGCCTGTAGTTTCTGGGGTCCTCCATCTTGCCCTTCTTGAAAATTGAGACAACATTCGCCAGCTTCCAGTCAGCTGGGACCTCTCCAGATTCCCAAGACCACTCAAAAACCATCAAGAGGTTTTGCTTTTAGCAAGAAAGGCACAAAATATTCTGTTTCTATCCCTACTGCTTTTGAAACGTTGAATGTTTTCTGGATATAGAACTTGGATGACAACTTGGATGGGATTCAATTAACATAGGGATCTTCTTGTGATTTGAGACGCACTGGTGTCATCTGAATTGGATCATCAGTGGTGGATGGAAGCTATATAAGACAATTCATCGTGCCTAAAATGGCACCCAACTCTTTCTTTAGGCAATTGAATCCAACCTCTTGGGTCATGTCAACCATGTAAGAGTATGAGCTGGAATCCAGTTTGAAGTTAAGGTGGGAAAAAATTTGGCAGGAGTCTAACTGAGTGTTAGGAGCCCTTGCTCCGTTTTCAGTCACTGGACTTGGCTTAGCTGCCAATCCCCCAGATCCTTATGGCATGACAGGCACTCTGAGGTGTAAGTCCTGGCCTCCGTCTCCTGCTCCAAAAGGTGTATATCTCACCTAGGTCCTGCTGCATTTATTTGTCAGTCCCGTGCAGATGTATAGGATAGCACAGACATTTCAAATGGTAGCAAGCAAGTCTGTACATAGACAGAAGAGCTGGCCTCCAGTTGGCCTTTTGACATATAAATGAAGTCAGATAAATTAGCTTTTTTGAACTGAATCCCACTGTTAGAACCTGTATGAAATAAAAATGTTCCTCCTAAAGTCAGCATGGAAAACAAGGCCCTTCCAGAGAATGGTTTGTCGAAAGCAAGCTGTAAGCTTTCTAAAACCAGACTGTGTAAAATCCACTTTGTATTAATCACACAATGGTGAAGACAAAATGGAGACAAAGGGAAAAGGAACTTTATTGCCAGGCACAGCCAGCTCATATACGGTAGACATGGAATGCAGGGAATTTGGGAGGATTCAAGGAGATACATGTCTATAATTGGTTAAACTAGGTAGAAACACATCCAAATATGGTTAAGGGAGATACAGGAAAAGGGAAAGGCTATAAATTTTAACTATCACTAACCAGTGAACAAAAGTGTTACAATAAACTTATAAGAAAAGGTGTTAATTCTAATCTAGCTGTAGGTTACATATAAAGTAAGATTCTTTCTAACATCATTGTTAATAACTTGAATAAACATAACACTTTCATAACATAAATGGCAGTCTCTGATATAGGTTTGTCGGGTGTCAGGAATCTAGCTGCATTTCAAAGCTGTATCTCTCACTCATTCCTCTCTTCCTTCAGAGATTCCTCTCCACCAGGCATATGCATCTCTTGGTGAACTCCCCACAAGGGTTCATGCTGAAAATTTCACTTCAGAATATCAGCATTATTTCTGAATTTGAAGAGGATCCAGTTCTGAAGTATCTTACAGCTCCTACTCTGGAGCTGACAGCCCAGGTGGGTGTCTTACGTGGCATGTGGCTCTAGACCTCTCTGCATGATCAGCTGAATCACAAAGTATCCCCCACCTAATGATGAGCAGGCAGCAGCAGACACACATAAGCAGTGACTGAGTCTGTGAGAAGGTTCAAAGCCCATGGGAATCCATAGGAAGCAAATGTGCTTCCCCATCTGATCAGTGATCTCAGCAGTGAACATCATCCTCCGTGAGGCTGCCCTAAGCTTCCCTAGCCAGCAATAGGCAGCTTTTGTCTAGTCAGCCTGTTCAGAACTTTGGGAAGACATTTAATTCATTCTAAATTTTGAGTAGTCAGAGTAATTCCAGTAGTGGAATGAAATTCCAGTAGGAAGTAAAAGCTTAGGCTGTAATGCTAAGTTAAAATGTTGACTTTATCAGGTCAACATTATCTACATATTGCCACAGGTATTCAGTGTTTGGCCCATTTTATAAAACTACTTAGTGGCATAAAATATTTGAGTAGATTGGTTTAACTTTAATCACACAAAACAACTTTAAAATTTTAAAATCTACTATATGCCATTCAAAAATAAGTCTTCAACTTATGTGACAAGGCATAACTATATGTTTTTCTCTACAGGATATTTTTTGTGGATAAATGCATTAAAGATCATGAAGTTAGCCATACTAAATGTTTTATAATTATCATAGTTATTGACTGAATACAAATTCATTTCCTTTAGAAACTCAGATTTTCAGAGTACACTTTCAATTTTATAGTTCAAATGAAAAAAAAAAAAAAAAAAGAAAAAAAAGACAAGAAAGGAACCCCAGTATTCCAAAA
>JAWWLV010000121.1:55455573-55507614 GCA_035041135.1 Platyrinchus mystaceus
ATTGCGCAGGCTTGAAAGGTGGGAACACCTTTCCCAGATCTTCGTTCGCGAAGACTGGCCATTTACCTTTTTTTACACATAATCAGAATTTCCCTGTGTCAGGTGCAGAATCTGACACTTGCCCTTGTAAAAGTTCATATGGTTGGTGATTGCTCATCTCTCTAATTTGTTGAGGTATCTCTGCAGGACCTCCTTGACATAGGCTGTCTCCAGAAAGGGTATTTCAAGGACCCAAAAGGGTACTGGTGAGCTTTCAGTGCAGCTGCCTTGGAGATGGAGGAAATTAAGCAGCTGTCTACCTTGTCCAATATCCCAGAGGAACCTTCTAATGTGGGATTGCTGAGGGTTGAAGGACAACAGGTAACAATTACTGCCACAATGGTGCACCAGCGGCAATATCGCACTAACCAAAACTCCCCAGTTCCTATTCGTCAGCTGATGCGTTGACTGGAGAGCCAAGGAAAGATCAGCAGGACTCACTCACCTTTAATATTCCCATATGGCCGGTGAAAAATTCTAATGGAGAATGGAAACTAGCAGTAGATTATTGGGGCACCACTGAGTGCTGCTGTGCTGGACATGCTACAACTTCCACATGAACTGGAGTCAAAGCAGCCAAGTGGTGCCACAATTGATACTACTAATGCATTTTTTCTCAATCCCTTTGGCGTCATAGTGCCGAATGTAATTTGCTTTTACTTGGATGGCACAAAGTACGCCTGAAGATGACTGCCCCAGGGATAGCAACACAGTCCTACTGTCTACCATGGACTGATCCGGACTGCACTGGATCAGGGTGAAGCTCCAGAACACTAGTAGTAAATTCATGATATCATTGTGTGGGGCAATTCAGAAGAAGTAGTTTATGAAAAGACAAAGCAAATAGTCCCAATACATATGAAACCTCTTTTGTACATAAAAAAGGCCAAAAAGTGGCAAGAGGGACATCATCAAATCCTAATGGACATGATCAAAAAAATAAAGCTGTGTCTCCACCAACTAGTAAAAAGGAAACACAGGGTATCTTAGGCAGTTTTTGGAGACTGCAGGTTCCAAATGACAGTCTGATTACCAGCCCTCTGTATCAAGTGACCCGGAAGAAGAATGATTTCAAATGGGGCCCCAAGCAATGACAGGCCTTTGAACAAATCAGTCAGAAGACAGTTCAGTTCAGGTGATGAATGCTGAAGAGGCCCCAGTGCATAATAAATTAGCAGAAAGTGAGAAACAATATGCCTTGTTTACTGATGGATCAAGGAAGAAGTGCAACATACAGATAGGCTCATGGTTGAGGGATGGGCTTGGCATGAATGTGAAACTTGCGCTGCAGTTAAGCAAGCCAAGCAGTTAAAGCCTATGCGGTATGGAGGAAAATGGCTGAAATATAAGTGTAGGGAGGCCTGGTAGACTGACTGTATCACACTCCCACAAACTTGCCAAGGTAAGTACTATGTGCTTACAACAGGCTTCAGCATGCAACAATCCAACACCACACACCATTTTTCCTGCTCTAAAAGTCTTTTATGACCGATGGTGTCCAAAATCACAGATCAAAAACTCAATGGACATTTTATAGGGATGGTCCATAGACTAAGGAAGTGATAACTGTGCATATATATCAGAAGAAAGGAAAGGTGATGGTGGTGAACTGGGATGTATTATAAACTGTGGGACCTGGGCACGACTTAAATGATATAGAAAAGTAGGTGGACACTGTTCTGGTTTTTACTGGGATAAAGTTATTTTTCCTCCTTGTAACTGATACAGTATGGTGTATTTAGATTCAGTATGATAATAACGTTGATAACACAGTGATGTTTTGGATGTTCCTGAGCAGTATATACCTTAGGTCAAGGACATTTTGATTTCCCATGTTCTGCCAGTGAGGAGGTGCACAAAAAGCCAGGAGGGATCATGGCCAGGACAACTGATTCAGACTTTCCAAAAGGATATTCCATACCATGGAGTAACATGTTCAGTAGGTGAACTGTGGGTTATTGACTGGGAGGAGCCAGTCACTGCTTAGTGACAGGCTAGACATCAATCAGCAGGTGGTGAGCAATTCTGTTGTGCATCACTTATTTCTCTTCAGGTTTATCCTTTTCTCTCTTCTTTTTATCTTATTAGTCATTATTACTATTATATCTCACTCTATTTCAGTCATTAAACTGTTCTTATCTCAACCCTCATGTTTTACCTTTTTACAGTTGTCCTCCTCATACCACTGAGTTGGGGTGTGGAGGGGAGTGACAAAGTGGCTGTGTGGTACTTAGCTGTCATCTGGGATTAAAGCATGGCCGGAAGAAATCTTGTGAAAAAGAGTGTTTTCAATGTGCAAGGAGGGTGGGAAAAGAAATTGAAGCTCTTCAAATAAAATTTAGAAAAAATATGTTGTTAAATTTAGTTAACATGGTGATAACAATAATATATTGCTACTATTACAGTTTCATGGAATTGAGTAAGTGCTTTTCAAACACAGTATGGAAATAAAATAATTGGCACTGGACTCAGATTTGTTCTGCACACTGGCAGCACAACCACAGTTTTTTTTGATGGTCTTGAATGTGAATTCTGCTTTCATTTGACTGTTGACGTTGCCCACTCCACTCTGAATAAGGCTGATTTCCTGGTTACCTGGCATGCTTAAAATATATATTGCAAAAAATACATACCAGGAGAACTATTATATGATAATTAGCTATATATTATGATTTTCCCATTTTATGGGATCTTTGTAACTTTCAATGATGAGTGAAGGAGAAATCATTTCTACTGTTATTTTACATTAAATAGATTAATATTAAGTACATAGTGCTACAATTTATTCTTCTAATACCAGGTATTGCAGAGGGTAAAAGCTTACATTAATTCATAAAAACACTGAAAAGCTCCAACAGAATTTAGCCTAAAACAGCACTGGTACCAACATAATCCAGCTATAGCCTCCTGGTATAGCCCATTACATTCTGAGGTTGTGTTAACTATAGTTGTAATTCTCTATAAATGTTCATATTGCACTGACACTTCTTGGTGATCTCTCTAACACTTTACGTGGTGCACGCTGATGACCTTTCTGCTCATGTTAATGGAATATCTCAGTAGTCTTAAGTTTTATCCATTTACGAATTTATCGAATTTATTTAACTTGTCAGAGACACCAGGAAATATTTACAACCTTATATTAACTATGAAAAAATGTCTTAATATTCCAAGAAAAGCTTAGTTTTGTAGCTTTTGTGTTTCTATATATCTTCAAAGCTACATCTTTTTTTCTGTGAGCTCTCTGTAGATATTTATAACGTTCCAAATAATGTGTCATCAGAGCATTAGTTGCATGAAAATATGTCTCTTGTGATCCATTGAAACACTTAAAGAAATGTTGTCTTAGGGCCTAGATAGCTGAGAGCTATTTCTGTTTTTATTACTGGTTTAATTTATTGAATAAATAAACTGATCTTTTATATTTTTCTTCACTAGGAAAGAATTATAACTGGCATTCTTATGTTTTAATAAAGATATTTTGGTTAAATCAGTGGCCCATCCTTTTTCAGTGTGAATCCTTCCCATTGAATTCTGCTTTCACTTCCTCAGTCTTCATAAACAGAAGGTGAACACTGGGGCAACATTCCTTGAGTGTTTGTCAAAGGCAGAAATGTTACTAAACTTGGCATCTGTCCCACTAAAGGAGCAGTAGCAACACTCTTAAAACAAGGATAGAAACTCTGAATGTGTAACTCATCTCAAATGGTTAGTCATTCTTTGTGTGAAATCAGAAGCTCCTAAAAGTATCCCATAAAATCTTGTGGTTCAAGTATCCACAGCTGGATTTTATGATTTGAGGGAAAGATGTATCACTGGAGTGGAAAATGCAAGAAGTGCAAACAGCATGAATAACAAAGAGTTTTAGACTCAGTCTTCCAATGAAGATAATCTTAAGAAGGAGTGTCTCTGGAGGGCACTGAGGGATGAAGAAACTCTGCGAGCCTCAGACATGTTTACTAGGAAAAAACTTTATTGATCTTATCATTCCAAATTAATTCTTCATTTTAATTTGAATATAACATAATTCTCAGACAGAGCATTTTTAACAGGAAGGGTCTTTCCACCTCTCCTAACATCTAGTTAGCTGCCAATGGTTTTACTTCAGTTCTTTTGCAATTGCTGACATTGGCACAACTTTCCCTAAGTTCTTAGTCTGAAAAACAATCTTGGATTCTTGGGTTGTTCTGTTCAATTATGCTATCTAATTTACAAAAATGTTATCTCATTTGCAAAAATATTTCAAACAAAACTGTTTAATTTTACATTACAGAAGTGGACCTTCCTGCCTCCTAAAGCATGCACATCCTCCTGTGACATCACCTGAATGATCAGGGAAACGATGACCCAAGATATCATTTCTACATGACTGAGGTCTGCTCATCCCAGTGGTTGCAGGACTCTCTTTCAGATCTGCACAGTATAAAAATCCCATGTAACAAGTTTGTTCTGAAGACAGGGTTACTTGTATGGGTCAGAGCAGGCTCTTCACATCACTATGATGTAATGACTATTCAAGGGACGCTTAAATTAATAAATGTCCTAAATTTTTTTCTATATCAAACTGTTAGCATCCTGACAAATGCCCACAGAACAGCTGATCCCCACAGGCCAGTCAGATGAAGAGTGCCAGAACTCTGGTATTGAAGTGCTAGAACATTGGTACTGAAGAGTGAAGAACTACATAACAAAAAACTGTAGTGTAACTACATAGCAAAAAACTGACTCAAAGAAAAGAATGGTTTTCAATTAGCGTTCCAGCCACCCTTCATCCACTGTGCTCATACTGACAACACCTGAAGAACTACTTGTCTGCTCTTGTCCAGCTGTTGGTAATTGCAAGACAACTGTAATCAAATCATGGACAGCCAACTTATTCTTATCAGAAAAACTAAAGACAGTTTCCTCTCAAAAGAGTTCTGACTGAGAAATTATGGAATTTTCAAATCTAAATTTCATAAATTTCTGGACTGCTGTAGGAACGTAAGATGAACTGCAATGACTTAATGGCAATTAATTTTAAACACAGGCACACAGGCTGAAGACTCTCATTAGCACAGCTGGGAACAGACAGTGAAATAAAATGTAGAAGCTAGTGATTTATAACAGCGTTTTACCTGTGAGAAATCCCTGTAATATAACTTAAACTGCTGTAGCCTGCACATTCCAAAGTGGAGAGGTTGCCAAAGACATTCCATTTCTTTTGCTTCATATATATCTCTGTAACACACAAATCTATCCGTAAGCCCAAGATTTTGCAATGTACCAGTTCAAATTTTTCAGAAGTCTGATGAGTAACATAGATGGTAAAGAAAAAAGAACAAATAATTTATAATAATTATCATTAATAGTAGAAACTATTCTTAGGGTCTTAAGCTTCACTTATCACAGAATCACAGAGTTTTAGGGTTGGAAGAGACCTCTGGAGATCATCTCGTTCAACCTTCCTGCTAAGGCAGTGTCACCTGGAAGAGGTTACACAGGAATGCATCCAGGTGGGTTCTCTCCTCCACAGAGGAAGAATCCAGGACCTCCCTGGGCAGCCTGTTCCAGTGCTCTGCCACTCTCAATGTCAAGAAGTTCTTCCTCATGTTGAAGTGAAACTTCTTGTGTTTTAGTTTATGGCCATTGCTCCTCATCCTGACCCTGACCATCACTGAAAAGAGTCTGGCAGCATACTCTTGACACCTGCCTTTGAGATATTTATATGTATTGATGAGATTTCCTCTCAGTCTTCTCTTCTCCAGACTAAACAGGCCCAGCTCCCACAGTCTCTCCTCACAAGAGAAATGCTCCAGACCCCAAATCATTTTTGTGGCCCTCATTTGAATCCTCTCCAGTAGCTCCTTTTCTATCTCATACTGAGGAGCCCAGAACTGGACACAGTACTCCGAATGTGTCCTTACTAGGGTTGAGTAGAAGGGGAGGATCATGTCCCTCAACCTGCTGGCCACACTCTTCCTGATGCTCCCCAGGATACTATTGGCCCTCCTGGCTGCAAGGGCACACTTCCAGCTCATAGTCAACTTGTCATCCACCAAGACTCTCAGGTCCTTCTCAGCAGAACTGCTCTCTAGTAAGTCAACCCCTAACCTGTACTAATACTTGAGGTTATTCCTCCCCAGTTGCAGTACCCTACACTTGCTCTTGTTGAACCTCATTAGGTTTCCATCCAATTCTCCAGCCTACCAAGGTCCCACTGAATAGGAGACAGTGTCAAAATCCTTACAGAAGTCGAGGTAGATGACATCCACTGCTCAGCCCTCATTGACCCATCCGGTCACGTCATCATAGAAGGATATCAAACTGGTCAAGCATGATTTCCCCTTCATGAATCCATGCTGACTACTCCTGATGACCCTTTCTTTTACATGCTTGGTGATGAGCTTCAGAATGACCAGTTTCATCACCTTTACAGGGGTGGAGGTGAGGATGACTGGCCAGTAGTTTCCTGGGTCGTCCTTCTTGCCCTGTCAAACTAGTCTTTGTTAAACTGAGCTTTCTTTGTAAGCAGTGATGACTAAAAACAACAGACAAGTTACAAATTTTAAATCATAATAAATAAAAAGTGGAAAGTGCAGAGCTAGTACTTTATCAGAAGTAACTGAGTGTTGTAGTCAATAGTTAAAACTGCAGGAAGGACATGCAACTGAGGAAAATTAGTGGCTATGTTAAGATATATGCATTGTGCAACTGGGGGGTGTGAGTGCAGCATAAGAAAGCGTATCAGCCATTTCCAGTCTAGTAAGTATGCGTATGAAATACAACAGTGCCCTGGATCACAGGGTTCAGTGGAAGATAGAAAGAAGTATACAGATGCTAGTTCCCCAAACCCATCCAGTTTACACTGCTGTTACCTGTGCAGTTAGTGTGACAGTGCTCTTCTCTTGCTACACTCAAGCCTACAGCTGCAATGAAGACATACTCTTATGATAAGCCATATGCATTATTTCAATCAAATCTCACAATTTCACAGCAGACATACCTTAATACTGCCATTCAGCACGTTCAGTGAGACTGTTTTACGTGCCAAGGGTATGCTGGGTAGAAACTCCCTGCCTCAGGTGTTGCAATGAACTTGATCCCTTCAAATATCTATCTCTTTCTTGACATGTCTACTTTTAGTTAGCAATTCCTAATGGTAAAATATGGTCTTTTCTCACAAGGACAGTCTTGTTACATATTTTATTTGCACCATCTGGCTTTGTAGCTCTATCTTGGAAACATATGGGCAACTTCAGAACAAGTGAAAATAAAACATTATGTGCAACAGGCTGCGGAAACAGTCTGCAACTCTTACTTGGCATATCCCTTCCACAAGTAAATGTCATTCAGGGTTGTAGCTGTCAAGTCAAATGGTGGCCCATGCAATCCCAGGTGCCAGGCACTGAGCATGTCTGTGTGGGTCGGGAAATGAAGTGTGCGGGCACGCTGTGCAGCTGCTCCATGGTCAGCTGCTGGAGCAGCTTCTCTGTCCTGAGACGGCACTGTGAAATGCAGGGCTGTCTTTGCTGTTGGAGAGAATAAGAGGTGGGGGAAAACTGTGCTCTAATTGTACAACTCAGCTTCCTGCAAATTCCTTTGAACTGAAACAAAAAAATGTTATACCCTGAAGCCTATCTGGTATTGAACTCTAAGGTAAGTTTTTTGGCAATAGATAAATAATCAGCACAGTCTTGAACTCTGTTTCTGAAAATGTCTGTAAGAGAACATCAGCAGAAATGAAGGATGAAACTCTCAGCTTGGTTAATGTGTTTCAGAAAGCTTGAAAGGCAAAAGTAGTGTACAAGAATCATACATATATTTTTGTTTACATATAGATACACATTAAATTCATATAAGGGTACAAATAATTACAAAGGCAGATAAGGAAAAAGGATAAAAATAGAGTCCTTCCCTCTTTTGTTGGAAAAAGACTGTGTCTGGCAGGATTTGAAAAAGTTTTGTAGACATTCCCTTTCTAGCTAAGATTTGGCAGAGGGTCCCCTTGGGACAGTAGTGGTGAGGCTGGGTAGCACTGACCTCTTTTCTTCCTTTCCTGGGACAAGACAATGCTTGGAATCCCTTTGCTCTGACTTAAGGGCACTGCATGAGGAGTACTGTTAATTCTTTCTCTTGGTCTCAGGGACATCAGCAGCGTCTGAATTTCTTGCACTTCCTCATGAGCCTCTGGCACTTTAACATTTATTCAGAGTTTGGTTGACCTCTGCTGCCTTTGTGTATCTTTAAAGTTCATTTCCGTGCAACTGTCAATACATCTCTTTTGCAGCCTTGAAATAAGAAGCTTTAGGGTGACTAAAATGATGTTTGTAACTGTTCAGTCAAGTGTGGCTGTGATTTTAAAGATCTTGCTGTTTTCGGTTGACTTTTTACTAATATTGCAACTATTTTCATCTACATCTTTGGAAAATATATTGCATTTTCTAACCACTTTACCTTGTTGTTTATGAAAAAAAGCTATAAGGTAGAAATAGAGGTAGTTTTGGGGGTCAAAATTTATCTCAAAAAATATTTTCTGGAGCAATCTTTTGTTTACCTTTCAATCCTCTGTAATCTTACAACCAGTCTTTCCCAGAGTGATTGAAGGATATCATCATAAAGCAGAAAGTAACCCAAAAGTTGTATAAAATAGTTTTAATATGCTGCTAAAACACAAGTAAGAAGAAGGGCAGATATAAATGCAACAGTAATTGAGCACTGAGATTGAGGTTAAGTTCTAGAAGAGCCCCGAAGGAAATAAGGGAATAACATGGGTCAGTTTAATTCTCTACTGAAAAGAGACATGACTGTTATCTAATTTGTCACATTATATGTGGCATTCTGCTCTGAATAGAGATGTAGGAGTTGTAGCACCAGCTCTGTCCCTGTTTGCCAATTATACATCAGTACAATAGCATGGTAAGTCTAATGCAAACATTTTAGGGTGTCTTTTCCAGTTTAGAACCACAAAAAACCCACTGTGCTTGCGCTTTACCTTTTTCAGTCCCACGCAAGAAGTCAGGCAGCAACCTCAGGTGGGGTGCAGTAAGCTCAGCTGTTCTGACTCAAAACAAGACACATTCTGTTCTCTAGGGGAGACAGGTAGGCTATCACAGCATGATAAGATATGAAAAAGGACACATTTGTTTCATAAAAAGATAATTTTATCCTCAGAAAGCTGTGCCTTTCAAAACTGTGTTTGCAACGTAAAGCTCCGTTGTTCTCCATCTCCTTGGCACTTTTTACTGTCAGAGGAATCAAAGGACCAAGTGTAGCCCAGCTGATAATCTGCAAAAAATTTTTGCCAATCAGGAGACATAGCTCAGTTGTGGGCAGCTGTGTTGTTAAGCAGCAGGAGATGTCTAGGAGGTACCTCATAGGCCACTGTGATAATCAAACCTCGAGGTGGAGTAGCTACAAGTCTCATTCCTAACCAAGGAGAGTCACAATCTTCACTCTGAAATTAAAAAAGAATTGGTATTTCTGATGACTTGTGCCAGCTGGTTGCTGCAAGCCCTGGGGACAGAGCAGATGTCTTAGGAGGTTCAGCTCACCAGCACCATGCCAGCCAACTCCTCCTTTCAGCAAGGTGCACATCAGGGACACAGTACCAGACTGTGCAGACGACCTGTGTCTGGTCTATCTGCCAACCACATTCAACTTTTTTAAACCAGAGTACCTTTAATTTCATTCTCATACAAATATTTGGTTAGGTTTATAGTTTTTCCACCTCATATGGCTGCTCATATTATTGAATGTCTTCTGCTTGATATCCAACTATATCCTTTTCTAGCACAGACAATTCCCTTTGATCTCTGTCTCCCTGGTATTTAATCTGATTTTTTTCTTTTAATTTTTTGCTTCTGTTCACACTTCCCCCCCACCCTTTGTAATATTTCTATTCTCCTCTTTTCCTGTTTCTATGTCTGCATCCTCACAATTCTCTTTTCTCTCTTCTCTTTCCTGCTTCTTTTTATTTCTCTTATTTCTCCTACAGAGAAACAAACAGGTCACTCTTGGGGCCAGTCCTGTCTAATATCTTTATCAATGAATGATCTGGACAAATGCAGCCTCGGTCAGTGTCCAGAAGACACCAAGTTGGGCAGGAGTGTTGATCTCTTGGAGGGTAGAAAGGTTCTGCAGAGGAGGGTAAGAAGGTTCTACAGAGGGATCTGAACAGGCTGGATTGATGGGCCAAGGCCAACTGTATGAGACTTAACAAGGTGAAGTGCTGGGTCATACACTTGGATCTCAACAAGCCCTGCAGCACTACTGGCTGGGGAAGAAATGACTGGAAAGCTGCCTGGCAAAAAAGGAACTGGGGGTGCTGGTCGACAGCCACTGAACACGAGCCAGCAGTGTGCCCAGGTGGCCAGGAAGGCCAATAGCATCCTGGCCTGTATTAAAAATGTTGTGATCAGCAGGACAAAGGCAGTGATTCTCCCCCTGTACTCTGCACTGGTGAGGCCATACAAGTCCTGTGTCCAGTTCTGGGTCCCTCACGGCAAGAAGGACATTGAGGGGCTGGAGCATGTCCAGAGAAGGGCAACAGAGCCAGTGAAGGGTCTGGAGCACAAGTCTTCAGGAGCAGCTGAGGGAGCTGAGGGTGTTTAGGCTGGAGAAAATGAAGTTCAGGAGAGACCTTATTGCTCTCTACATTACCTGAAAGGACATTGTAGCGAGGTGGGGGTCATCAGTCTCTTCTCCCAAGCAATAAGTAATAGAACAAGAGGAAGTGGTCTCAAGTTGTACATGGGGAAGTTTAGATTGGATATTAGGAGACTTCTTCACTGAACGAGTTGTTAACCATGGGAACAGGCTGCCCAGTGAAGAGATTGCGTCAATATCCCTGCAGGTATTTAGAAAACGTGTAGATTTAGTGCTTAGGGACATGTTTTAGTGGTGGACTTGACAGTGTTTGGTTAATGGCTGGACTCAGTGATCTTAGAGGTCTTTTCCTACCTACATGATTCTATGATTAACAATTTCTTGTGTGCTTCTTCTTGATCATATTGTTAGCACTACATTGTGGAGTTGGATTAATCTATTTTTCAGTGACATTTCCAGTCAGAGAATTTAAATCAAACTAATTAATCTACTATGAATATAAATCTGTGATAGGAACTCTTTCTTATGAAGTTCTGACAGACCCCAATCTTCAAATCCAACTTCTTTAGTTTAAGACAAATGCTGAATTTACAATTAATCCCCTCCCACTCTTACATCCCACTTCATTAAACACCTTTCCTCTGCATAAGGTCACCACAGAAGTTTTGTCCCTGAACTTCACAATGCTGAGTCTAGAACCATTAGATATTTTTTTTCTACTTCTGAAAAACTGTTTGGTCCATGAACAATATTTTTGTTTTCAGGCTAATTGAAGAGGGATATTGTCTTGCATCATATGCTAGATGCACGCACAATCTCTCATTCGTAATCCCTGAAACAAACCAGAAACTTTTAAAGAGTTCATTAAGTTTGTTGAAATGTTACCCACTTTTGAAGGTCCTTTGCCAAAAGCAATAGCTACAATAACAATTTTCCAACAAATATATTTTCCTTTCTCTTGAAAGAAAACAAAACATAAGCAATAGTCACGTAGATGTCAAATTTTAATGCTGGTCCTTCAGTTTTCTGATGTCAATAATTTAAAGGGGACATTGAATTTCAGTAGTTTTAGTGGATCTCTAAAGGACTTAGCAAATAGATGGTGGTCAAAAAAGCTGCGTAATACAGCCTAAGCTCATGTGAATGACAAATCTGGGTGTCTGTGTCCTTTCAGAAACCCCCAGAGTACTCATATGACAGGACTGAGATTAGCTGTCATCTTTAAATCATTGAAGCCTGAGATCAAAAAAGGCTTCTAATCTTAACAATTCTTTTCCTGCATATCTTGGTGTAGTCATCAAGGTCAGAACCTGCAGCTATAATGCTTGTTCTTAATATGACAGTGAAGAAAGTTGCAAATGGATGAGCACTGCAAGCAGGGAAATGGATAAAAAAATCTGGGTCTTGCAGACAAGGGAACACAAATCTTCATATATTCTATGTATGTTGCATATTGAAAACAGAGTTTAAACATCATCCAAGTACTGAGTAACAGATCAGTTCAGCATTTTTCCTTCTATCAACATTTCTTAACACGCTGACCTACACTGTTCTACCCCTTTAAGTTAACGCAGGATTTTCTCTCATCCTGTTTTCTTTCAGTGTATTCTGCTTTATTAGAAAAAACACAACACAATAAAGGGCAGTTACAATTAAATTATTATCTTTATTACCAATGGCTCCTTGGCACCCTGAAGATTGCCTTCTGATAGCCCAGGACCATACAAATGTCTTCTGGAGAGCTCTACCCCTCATTCTGACAGAGGGCTGCATGTGCCTGAGCCAGTTCCCAGGACGGCACTCATCAGCAGAGGAAGGAAGAGAACCCATGTGCCATTACATTAGGCTGAAACAGCTCTTCAAGACTTAATATTTATTGACAAACCATATTTCCCATTTTGAAGTCTTCCCCCATTGAAGGAGAAGGGCTGGGCCAGGCTTTACGTTTCTAAGTGGGTTTGAGGTAGAATAAATGTTTAAAATGTAACCATCGGGCTCTCTGAGCAAAGCTGAACTACTCCTTTGCATGTGCCTGTAGTTCACTTTTCTCGTTCCTTCCATAGAGGCAAGCACTGAATTAGGCAGATTAAAAAAAGCACATCTCCTGCTGCAGGGGCCAGTAAATGTATCTGTTTTGTTGAATGAATATACCACTGAATGTTCTTTAGATTCCTATGACTGGAATCATAGTAGCCCTTTAGCACAGTGGTTTCCAAAGTTTTTTGATCAAGGTAAAATCTTATGAGTATACATTCCCAATATATCTCCATTTATTTTTTGTGAATTATATGTGTGTACACTGTACTATACATGATGCACATTCTAAACCATACACAAGAACAGAAATTTAAAAAAGGATGAGATAAAGATTAAATAAACACTATTTTTAATTTTTTAAATATTTTATCTTACTTATTAAAGTCAAAAAAATATTTTCTTTGTGCAATCCACAGGATTATCTTGCACACTCCCTAGATTGAATGCACCCCCACACACTTTGGAGACCACTGTTCTAATGGATGTGCTAGAGTGCACTGAACACCTTCTCAGTAGCAGTAGTAAAAGTAGTAATCTGGCCACAAACCAGACACTTGATTTCAACATCACATTCACATGAATTTTTCAGTCTTTCAGGTCTAATTCATCTTCTTCTTTGAGTCTTCTGGAACAACTGCAGCTGGTTTGAGTTAAAAACATTGTTATTATGGTATTAGGAAGTGATGAAGTAACATCACATTAACTTGAATTTTTCAGTCTCTCAAGTCTAATTCATCTTCTACTTTGAGTCTTCTGGAATATCTATGGCTGGTTTGAGTTAAAAACATCATTATTATGGTATTAGGAAGTGATGAAGGCTTGACAGTAGCTGTCTGCTCACTTCCTTTTGAAGTGAATCACAGAAATTAAATAAAATAGTGTTTGTCATTTATTTAATTGTTTGGAAATGACTGTTTATTAAAAAGTACTGGAAGAAGGCTGATGTAGTTGCAGTATTGACTTCAGTACATGAATCAACATTGTTATCTGAAACACTCTTGGATTTAGACCTAAATGTACAGTGTGTTATTTAACTATGAGCCTAGCATAAACATTACCATTAATTAAAACCTACCTTTTAAATTCTGAAAATATTTTAACATTTTCTTTGGTCTTCCAAATTTAAATATTTATGTAAACACTGTAAAGTATTGTGCTTTTCTGTTTGTTTTTATGAAGATCAAATATTTGAACCCCACAATTTTTCCAGGAGTGGAATACAGAAGGAGGACAACCGCCTCCAGAATTGTTCTTCCCCAAAACAAGGATTTGAGGGTCACCTGGGCTGGACTGAACTGCTGCTGTAAAGAACAGACTTCAGCCCTCTGCTCTGCTGTCTCTGATGCACACACCACCGTCGCATCAATCTTATGCAAAAACTCCGACCTCAGAACTTTGACTTTTCAGAAAAAACACCTTTAACATTTGTACCAAATAATTAAAGTTGTAATCAATAAGTTTAGAAAGTCTAGTCTTTTAAACTGATTTTTTTTTGTTTTCTATCCCTCAGAAAATCAAATGTAGTGTTCAGTTTCCTATTTTTCTCACTGTAATAGCTGCATCTCCATCTCCATCCCCCTTGCCAAGTTCCAGTGGTCTGGAAAATGCCACAGCTGCCCTTAGGCATAATTAGGGAGCTGCTGAACCCCAACATGTAGGAAAACACGGATAGCAGAAAGTTCATTGAAAATCCCTCTCCTTGTTTGAACCAAGTAACGTATAAGCCATGTAAACAACTTACATGTAACTGTTCTTATTATGGACATTTCTGTCTGTTGTTTTTAACTTCAATAGTTTAAAACTATTAAAGGAGTAATCATACATTATCCCTACCTTGCAGTAGTGACACTATCCCTCACTTAAAAGCTAGAAGCTATTATCTTGCCAAATTAAGGAAACCTCCTAATGATTTCATTGGCAGGATAGACACTTATTCAGTCTTCTCTTGATTTTTGTCAGTGAAAAGATATTCACACTTCTCTAGAGCCTCTTCAACAGGAAAGAGCCTGATCCCGCTCATGCTTAAGTAAAAGAGTTCCCACAGAGTTAATTGGAAATGGAGAGTAGACCGTGGTCAAAAGTCCTGTAGTGTACAGACATCATAACTGCACCTAGCTGGCAAGAAGATTAGCAAGCACATCTGTTCTGAACCATTAAAATGATATAAAGAAATTACCTTTAAACCACCTGCAGGATAGTAATTCCATACAATCATTACAGAGTCATTAAAAGTTAATGTAGAAAAAACACCACTATGGGAAATGCAATCTTCTTCTGTGTTTACTAGATACTCTAAAAATGTGAGGAGAGAACAGCCTGAAAACTATGGTGTCAGATGATTATGCCTTGTCTTCAAAACATATTGTCTCACATATTTCTTATGTCACAGGTTAGACTACTTTCCACATTTTCAAGACGTACTGAGAATTTCCGTGTTGGACGTAACATGCACAGGGCAGCAGGATTTGGTAGCCTGGTTGAGGAGATATTCTTGAACAGTGGTATAGGCATCTGAATGTCAGTTTTTGAAGTCCTTGTGTTCAAAGTAGAAAAATCAGGATGGCTATAAGCAATATGAACATTAAAAAAGGTAGTACAATTGGGGAGGAGACATAATTATTCATATTAGGATCAAAGAAAGAACAGAGAGAAAAAATAATGGATGCAAAAAAGGACTCTAATGTTTTAGATCAAAATAAGAGTTATGTATTAAATGATGTAACAAAGAACATCGTGATTAAATACTGGAATATTTTCTTATAATCCTTTATTGTATAGATAACATGAATGGGAAGGAACTATGAAGGGAGGGAAAAGAAGAATGTTGCTTACAGATGTGTTCATCTGCTCTGAGGGTCAGAAAGTTATGGATGACAGACCAAGCTGGAAGAGGTATATGGAAAGCACTACCTGTTGACTTTGTTAAGACTTTGACATTGTCTCCCAATGACAGTTTTGTAAACAAACTATGGAAATACAAGTTTGGACAAAAACATTGGGAGCAGGAAAGCTCCATGCACATGAGGAAAACTGTATCTGATGTAGAATCGCCAGTATGGCTCCATTAATTGGACAGTTTCATTGTGTGGGATGTTTTCTTCAATGACTGAAAGGAGAGGATAGAGAATTTTATTAATTTCAAATAGGATTAGAGGCAAAGGAGCTGCATGTACTTTGGAAGAAAACAAAAAAAGGAATGAAAAATGAACTTGGCAGATTGGAGGAAAGTTTTGAAATCAAGAGCATGTAATTTAAGAGGAACAAGCTCTGGATATTATAACGATTTAATTTAAAAAGCACATGATATTATGATGTATAAGAGGGAGTAAATTTTAACTGTAAAACATACAGCATGAAAAATGTGTGAAGTAGTATTTTAAATCTACCAAAATCCACTTGGATTATTTTTTCCATACATCAAGAAAGATGCATTGGAGGTGTAATCTCCATAAAACAAAGTCCAGAGCAAAAAGTGTGGTCAGGAATACTGAAAATATAACTGACACAGAGAAACGGAAAGACTTAGTATGGAGAAAACTGAAGTGTGACATGCTAACTATGTATGAAATACAATCTATAATATTTAAATGCTGATTTCGAAAAATTCAAATACAGTGAGTTGTTCCCCATGTCTACTGAAGAGAGTACAAGAAAGTATACCTCAGGTTCAGAAACAGTGGTGAGGCTGGCTATCAGGGAAACAATCAATTAGGATAGTTGACTACCAGCAGATGCTTCCCAAGGAAGCTGTGAAATTCCCATCAGTGGAACTTTTAAGACATTGGTTAGTCAAACATCAGTTAGGGACAGTACTCATGTAATCAACTCCTCCTTCAGTCAGAATGGTGGCTAATGTCTCAGGACCCTTCCCCTACGGTCTTATGGCATAGCAACTGCCTGGACTGCCTGGAAGAAAGTAATTTGTCCAATTCATAATAACAAAGCCAAAAAAAAAAAAGTGTAAAGGCCTTCTCAAGGCCACTTAAAGCACCTTCCTGGTGCTGTTAATTTCAGCAGCCAAGTCTTGCACTAACTTTGGAGGGACAACCTTCGGAAGGGTTGGAAATGGCCAACACTGGTCTGGAAAGCAGAGTGCCAGATAACCAAAAAAAGCATTTAAAAATGTATAATTTTAAAAATGTCAGCAAAAGGTAAAGCTACAAATGTAATAAAATAATCAAAGGAAATAGATACTTCTGTAGCAAAAATCTGATCTTATGTCATTTAAATACACAAGCAAAAAGCCAATCAAGTATTCTGTGAAGCCACTGAGGGATATACAGAAAGTGGGAAGTAAGTTAATGACGTTAGTATTGCTCTGAGCCTGAATAAATTCTCTGCTTTCGTCTTCATGAAATAAGCCAAAGGTCAGATTCTGAGGATTGGGATATTTTCCCAAGTGGGAGGGAAGGGAATGGAAGCGTTGAAAGACTTTATAAGTACATCAAAGCAGAGAGGCAATTAGAGCTGATAAAAGTTCACATAGAAGCAGATACAGATAAATTGCATCCCAGATTTTTTTTTAACTTAACAAGATGTAGTAAGATATAGAGATTTCCAGCTCTTAAGATCTAAGAAAGCATAATATAAATATAGGATTCAAAAGAACAGAGATTCAAGAACCAAATCAGGGCAGCCATGATGTTGAAATTTATTTATTTGATGATTTCTATGTTTGTTTATTTATTGTCTCAATAAGACATAAGGGAAAGACTCTGTAATGAAAGCCAGGGAGGTAGGTTATACATAGATGAAGGAATGACATAACAGTAAGTGTTGATCTGAAATCATCACTGAGGTGTTTTCCAAAATAATTTGCACTTTGCACAGTCTCAGGTGTTTGTTACTCTTAGAGTTGTTTTCTTAGTATCTTAATCTTCAATGAAACATATCTGAGTTATTTACTGTAGAAGTATGACAGTAGATAATCCACTGATATTCTATTATGATGATTTCAGATGTAGTTTGTTCATATCATTTTAGCTTTCTTGAGTGAATGAGTTAAATAACATTTGCTGTCTTCTTCAGCCTATTCTAGCTTTACTCAATTGCAGGATATTCCTATGTTCTTTACAAACCAAAATTAGGGAGAACAGCTAAGAGGAGAGAGTTAAAAAGAAGTCTGTGATTTCCCAGATAACATTAGCTGGTGTACTGCTCAATGCATTCAGCAGGGGGGACTACACTGATATACAGAAAGAAACTGGGAAATATAGCATCTTTGATGTCTTTATGAGAGCACACATAGACACTGTGTTGTGCTCTTTTCTTTAAGAGGGGCAGGTGTGCTTTGTGTATAGTTCACAAATATATATTCAATTTTCAATATTATTCATAATCTTTTAGTATTTCTGCTCCTTCATCAATGACACCTTATAACCTGCTGGAAACAACCTTGCAGAAGAAAGTTGTAGTGGTTTTCTTTGGTTAATGAAAAGTCAAGGTTCATCAGATATTTAGATCCAGTTACATTTTTGACCACAAAATGGGAGCACAGAAATAATTATTAAAACATTTCTGTTTGTAAATGATCTTCTGAATACTAAATAATAATAAAAAAATACATTGGCAGTTGAAAGTATGGCCTGTAATGTATAAACACTTAGTTTAAATTTAACAACTGACAGCAAGCTGAAAAAGTCTGCACAGGAGGTCCCTTTTCCACAAGACCATTACACCAAAAAGCGGTTTCCAGCGAAAATAGCAAAGGCAAAGATAAAGCCAAGGAAACTTTGAATATCTCTGTTACAAATTGCTTCAGACAATACTTACACTTGTAAGGATGGCTCCTGTTAGAACTGACTGAATTCAGTCAGCTCTTGTGTTTTCAGAAGTGATAGTAAAAATTCCTAATTGAGGAAAAAATTACTTTTGAAATATTTTCTTTTCAGTGGAAAAAAAAAATCAAGAATATTTAAAGTTGAAAAACTATTTTTTAAAGCATTGTACAAATATGATCTATGTGATTATGAAAAATGTGTGATAAAAAGTGAGCTTTAAAATACTGAAATGCTGTGTAGCTCTCTTTGTGTGGTTTACTGGAAAAACATTCTGATTTAAAATGCAACATTTAAACAAACCAAAATAAAGATTATATTCAGAATACTAGTTTGAAATGCTGTAAATCTGGCTTACAGATTTCAAAAGACATTTTTGGTAGATTTTTAATCACTTCTAGTTGCAGATATTTGAACTTAGTTTATTGAAAGTGTAGTCCTGAACAGAAAACACAAGCAACAGTAAGTACAGGTTTTTCAAGGAAATTGAAATATCCAAAATGTAATGTTGAGGAATTTAATTTTTCATTCTAAATATCACGTACAATTCATATATTAATCCATTAGGCTTTGATTAGATGACTGCACAATCCTTTCCACTCAGAAAGTTTATCAATGTCAGGATTTTTCTGTAGCAGTTGCAAGTCATCTTTAGACGTGGAAAGTGGTCCATGCTCCCTTAACATACATTGAGCATCTGAGCACTAAGTGAACTGTCCTTATGGATTAGTGGCTAAATTCAGTATTTTAGTAAGTGGAAGGTGCCCAGCATTTTAAGTCATGCTTCAGCCATCGACTGAGTAATTGGCATTTTATAGCTTATTTTCATCTTTTGTTCCTGCTAGAGGAGTGGAACTGGGTCACAGGATGTGTCTCCAGACACCAGGCGCGGCTCAGCAGCGTATTGACACCAGGCACTGCTCAGTCCACCTGTAACACTAGTTTAAGCAGTAAGGGAGCTGGATTTTTCAGGGGACATTGTTCCATCTTTTAATATGCTTTAAATGTAAAAGGCTTGTACCGAGGAACTACAACAACAAATTGACAGCTGAGGATATTGGATTTAATTTCTGGTCTTGTGGGATATTAAATATGTTGCTTATATTCTCTACATCTTAGTTCCTCCTTCTCTGTCAGATGATTTTAATGATTCTGGCTCTGCTTCCCAGGAGTGTTCTTGATGAGCTTTAATTAATATCTTAAAAGTGTTCTGAGCTCCTTACCTATGCACTATAATATCAATGTGAAATATGATTAGACTTGAGAAACAATGACTATCCCAAAGGTTAATAACAACAAGATTTATGGTGTATTGAATTTTATGTCACCTGTTAGCAGCTTACATGTCAGATAATACTGTCTTATACTTGTACCTGCTTAGAGGAAAAGAGGTTTTGACTGAAGATTTTTTTTCCTCTCTATTTTTATGTATCATGTCTAAACCGGTTCTCATAAAAGTGTCTTTAATAAGAGTCTGATAAAGTGTCTGATAAAAAGTTCCTTTCAGAGATCTCATTAGTCATCAGAGATTCACTTTTTAATAAGTAACATCACAGTGGTGTTGATCAAAAAAATTTCAACTCCAACACAGGAAAAGTGAATTTCATACTCCTCATAAAACCTCACGTCACTTGAGGCCTTCTTACTACTTACTCAGGCAAGTCTGCTTAGTAAAGTCTTCACTGCTTCCAGATTTAAAATGGAACTAATTGTGCAGCTTCCCTTGGATTCTCACTTTGAGATTAAGTTACATCCAAGTTGGCCAAAAGTCATTGTCATCTAACAGCCACCTAGTGCAGTACTGAGGGTGTTTTGATTGCCATGATCTTGGAATTCAGACTTCTGAAAATGACTTGTCACACTTCTTTTCTTTCTGTGACAAACAGTCACAGAAAGAAAAGCAGTGTTATCATGCTTTGAATAAAGGCCTACCGTGGTAGACACAGCGCTGGATGGGTACTGAAAGTCTTCTGCCTCCACCATTGCTCTTTGATTGAAAAAACAAGGCTTTCAGCAATATTATATGGAATTGGCTGTCCAAAAACTGCTGGCAGTCAGTGCTGGTTCTCCCTGTACACAGTAGGACTCAACAGAGCATCTGCAAACCCTGAATGTGCTGACCAAGGCAGTTCCTAATGTAGGCCATCCTGATTCAGCAGGATATCTCAAGGCATAGGACACTTTTCTGAACACTATCAGGATTAATTTTGTTTATTTTTTGTATATTCCAGAATATAGTGCTTGTACTATTTCCTTTCTTACAAAACTTAGAGTTTGTACCTTAACTCAAAACCCATGAAATAAATACAAAGATTTTGCAGTTGTACCAAGAATCAACGCTTCTCCCAGCCTCCCTCATTTTTGCTGTTTCTCTGGCATCATGAAGGTTTTTTTTAGCCCAGTTTGTAATGAAGTATTTTCAACAGAAAAATTCGAGAACATTCATTTTGCCTGACCATTACCTAAATGCATGCATCCCTCTGGTTAGCACAATTTAATAAAAAGCTGAGCTTGAATCTGCTCTGGCAGTATCTGAGGACCCCTTTGTGTTCACACTGCTAGGTTGTTGCCAAAGGAGGAATTTTACCATTCATTGGGGATGCAGGACTAAAACTGGGATGCTGATGTGTAGGTGAGTTAAGAGAACAGCTCCAGCTCAACACACCCAGATGCAATAGGCAGTAGCACATTTGCTTTGTGGATATTTATGAGATGTGAGCATCAAATCTGTTACAACAGGAGGGGCTTCTGGACTCTTCCAGCATCAGAACCTAAGGCATGCAAGGAAATATAAAAATTTGATTATTTTCAGTGTCTTAAGGTTTCTTCAGGGTTGGGCAAGAGTGGAAATGGCTCTTTACTCTCTCTCTTTTGTTTGTTTTCATGGCTACCATTTTATGCAAACTTTCTTGCTCAGATACCAATGAGGTGTTGGGACTCAAGTCTAAACTGAAAAACTACTGAATTAATACAGTGAGCTCACGATTTGCCAGCTTTGTTTCAGTTTCATCCAGTGTTAACTGCCTTATGAACAGTCTTTTGAATACTTAAGATTTGATATACTATTTATTAATTGTACTTTTACTTCCTCTATTGTATAAATAGTTGTGTGTAATACATAGATATTATACATTATATATGTGTGTCTACTCATTCCTGCTATTGACTATTGACCATTTTAAACTTAAAATATTTTACCCTCACTATATCTCTTGTTTTTCCCTGTTTGATGAAAAACATAAGACACCATTGATTTTAGCTTGCTTTCAGCAAAAGCATTAATTTCACATCAGACTTTCAGGGCCTATTGATAATTTAATTGTTTGTTTTTAATTAATATTATGTCATTCAGCATATGACACTCTGGCAGAAAAAAAATCCAGCTGGCAGTTTATGTGCCATAATAAAATGGCACACAACAGTTGGCTTTGTTTGGCAAAAGGAGTGCTTTGCTGGGAAAATGGAGTATGGTGATCACCTCTCCTGACATTGCAAACCCCTTAGGAGTCATAGAGCTTATAACACTGACCTCAGAAAGTGGGAAAAAAAGGTAGCTCCAACATCCTTGTGGGGACAGCAGCATTATCCATGTTTCCCTGGCTCCAAGTGAACCTGTGCATCTGCTCCAAGAGAATCCCTTCATCATCCCCCAGGGAAGGACTCAGTGGCCCTGCAGGTCCCTCAGCAATGCTTCTTTTCTTTGACAAACCAGAGTGCAGGACTCAGGTTGTCATTGTTCATGATCTGCAGATGAGTTATGAGACATACTTTCTCCTCTCCTGAAACAGATGTCAGTCTTTTTATTAGAAAATTATTTTTATTGAGAATCTAACAGTATTATTATCTATAATTTTTTCAGCTAATGTAACTGAACATTATAAAGTCAACTCAGTGATTTTTATTACTACTATGACACATTATTTTTTCAGGCTGTATAGTTAATGGGGAGGTGCATCTATCATGAAGGTGTAAGAGAAGGACCAAGGATTTATTGTAAGGCGAACACAGGCTGCCTTTGTGTCTTGATTTTGTCGCTCTACCACACTTATCTGTTTTCCAAAAGCATATGCATATATCTGTAGAAAATAATAAAAGTACACCCTGTCAAACACATATTGTGTGTAATCCTCAGCAGGATTACAGATTGCTGAGATCCTATGCTGCTGAGGGTAGGACATTATAAATGCTGTAGACATTCAGCCATGGCAGGGTCCATAAAAGCTGCCTTGTCCCCATGCCATTCCCTTGGCCATGAGCACTGTCCTTGCAATATGTGATCAGTCTAAGAACCAGTTTACATCAGGCTCACTAATCTTTTGTAGTAAGTGTCACCAGTCACCACAAACAATAGGGTTTGATTGAGATTTATTCTCTTTTGAAGGAATAAAATTGCAGTTTTGTCTTCCATGAAATAAAGCTCACTGGTTTATGATTAAGATATATTATATATCATCATTCATTTCCTTGTTTGTGTGCCTATATATATGATATGCTCAGCCAACATTCTGAGAAATAGATTTCTTACAAGAAAAATCTCTCATGCTTTGAGATCATATCTTCTTACGTTGCTTTCTGACAAATGGAATTAACAATACCTCTTGTGTAAAGTTTAATAAGATTCAGTTCCATACTATTAGTGGTAAGCAAGTAACACTTGCTTGGAGACAAATCTTATTTCCATGCAAATAGCTCTAACTTTTTTGTACAAACACAGCTCATGACAGAGAAGATGCTAGAGGATGTACAATTGCAAAATGGAGTTCTGAAGGTGTGAAATAGGATTGCAACAGGCAAATTTTTTTTGTTACAGCTCACCATGACTCAGACCGAAATATTTTTGCATATCTTACAATTAATGTAAGATGGTACATTAACATCCCCTCAGGGTTCCACTGTGATATAGACACCAACCATATTCAAACAATTCTTCATTTTACAAATAAGCAAAAGAATGACCTTATGAAACCTTTTTTTTTCTAGGATTAAATAGGCAGGGGAGTTGAACAAGATGAACTTTAAAGGTCTCTTCCAACCCAAACTATTCTATAATTCTATGATTCTATGAATGGAAGGTTATTTTTGTACTAAGGTGGTAAACATCTTTATATTAAAACAGAAATACTCCACCCACCTAAATCATATACATTAAAAAAAGTATATAAAATATAAATTTCAGGAGGCATTTTTACACCTAACTTTATCTCAGTTCTAATGAAACTGAGAGAGAAGAAATATATTTCAATGTAATAAAATATATTCTTTTTTTCCCAGTTGAAACTGACACATTTCCCATATCAAACTAAACACTAGAGTTCAGCTATTAGTAGTGCTACTCCTATTTGTTCTTTGACTTTTTAATACACCTTCCACTAACAGTGTAAACACCACTGGCATGCTGAATGTATAAAAGCAATTAGTTATGAATAAAGTAATCATGTTTTATACCATGATTATTCCAAACTATGGGGCAATGTTGCAGAGGTAAAAAGTGTCATAGTTCCTTCCCCAGATGACTACATATTAAAAAGCTGAATCCCATCATATGTATACAACTCCATTTTAAATTTATTATACGAGAAAGACATAAACCATGGTCATCATTTCAATTATATATGTGTTAGTTTGTGTCCTTTCAAATTGGACTCTTTTGACTGTATTATGTTGCCTTAATCTTGAAAGAAAAACAAACAAAACAAACAAACAAACAAAAAACAAAAATACAAACAAACAGTGTAAGACTGAAATTTTCCATCATTCCCTTGATACCTGCAACTTTTAAATTAAGACTATTAAAATTTATTTCAAGCTTTCTAAAAGATTGGTTAGATCAAAAATCCTGAAGTTGTGGAAGACATGCCAAGGGTCTAACCCATTAGTCCTGGTTATGATATGTATGTAGTATAAACTCAAAATTTTCCTACAGTATGCTTAGCTTAATGGACCTCAAACACAGTTTCATACAGGTATAATTCCTGTGAAACAACTAGTGTTAAACAAGCATAAAACTGGAGTACCAAAGTTTTAGTTCCAATAATGTATTGGGACAAGGTGGGGGAAAAATGATAGAATAAGTGCTAGAAAGCCTCCTGCAGCAAAGCAACTGTTGGTAAGAAAACTAATCAGACACAGTCAGAAACAGTCAGTTCTGATAGACTGTAAACAGTAAAAGTCATGATTTTTCTCTAAGTCATCTGACACCTTCATTACTGCAATTGCTTATTTAATCCCCCTCACATCAAGACACAAACACAGCTTTATTAGCTCATGCAAGCTTATTTTTTGATCTGTATTCTTCACCAGCACTTACCAATTAACACTGTGCATCAACAACCTGCATTTCTAGCAGCTGCTGAGCTAAAAATACATTCTAATAGTAGAACAGTATTCAGAAGTGTCATACTCCTTCTAGGAACATGACCAAGTGAAGTCACTATTATAAAATACATTATGAATTAACAGCTTTGTGACACCTGAAAGGGAAAGGTTAATCTGTATATTTTCCATAGCTGTCCAGTTTAACAAACAGTAAACTCTGTCTTTCGTTCTAAATGTCCTTGGTCATATTTTACGGAAGTTCCACCAAGTAAATATCTCAGATTTATCTCACAGGCATCTTTCAAAGTATTTAATCTTAAATTTTGGTTTCTCATGCCACATTGGTTAACTCATCTGCAGAATCTTGGTAACAGGGCTGTTACAACTAAAACAGACTGAGGAAGTAAAAGAAGGTAGGTTTGTGAGGAGAAACAATACCCTTTAATAGATCAGCTGTTACACTTTATATGGAAAAGTATTCAGACTCAAGCTTTTCTTAAAGTAAGAGCCAGAAATAGCTAAGAAACTTTTGGCATCTTGTAATCTTATTTTGTGAGAATACAAAATTCCTGGATTCTGGCCACAGAGATTTTACAATTTTCAATGACATATTCTCCACAGAGTTTTTATAACAGCTGTAGTGCGGCTTTATTTAGCCAAATGTCTATAATACATGTTTATTTCCATCACAGTGCTGAGCCAGATGCCAAGTGGAAGGCTTGGAGGGATTTTTTTCTGTTGTTTGATTGACTGAAACTTTTTCTCTCTGTCCTCTCCAGTATGCTGCCGCAGGTAAGAACACATTTGTATTACATACAAAATACCAGTGAAATCTGAATAAGTTACTATAGATAGCAAGAATGGTTAATGGATTCAATTATCAGAGGAAATATCATCAGTGTATTTAGTATCATCAAATATTTTAACCCTTTAAACAAAGAGTTTCATTGAGAATACTATAATATTCCTTCAAATTACATGCTATAAATTGGAACAGAAAATGGATGCATCTACTTTGTTTTGTCAATTCCCCTTGTTAATAGGCTGGGTGAAGAAAAAGAAGGTATATTTTCAATAGAACTGAAATGTGTTCCTCAATCTGTCTTTGCAATATGCAAAAATCATTGACCTGTACTTTGAGTCTAATGGGAAAATCTCAGATGGAAAGCTAACACCTCAATAGAGGTAACGAAAGTCAACCTTCCATTTTTTTCCAGAACATAATCTTATATGTAAGAAATATAGAGCAGGTTGTAAAATGCAAAAGCTGAATCTACTACATGCTGCTCCATTTTTTTCTTTTTTCATGTTCTACATTTCAGATTATTTTTTAAGGTTTCTTCTTCTTGCACTGCAATTTTAGTCGATTAGTTTATCCAATAAAAGCTGTTTCTGCAAAGAGTGATTATGGAGTAGGTAATGTTATATGGGAAAACTGAGTTGCAGTAATTTCTTCTATACCTTCAAGGAGTACAACTCTTACACTTTATGATCTCAGAGGAGGCAAGCAGCCCTTCTCATCCAAGTCAGTCTCCATTAAAATCTTGTAATCTTGTAACACTAATGCAGTGTTCCTAAGGGAATGCCATGGTGATATTTAGCCTTTCCTGCCTGCTAAGAAAATCCCTGCCAAGCAGGAAAGGAAGCATCTGTATGCGTGGTTGAGCGACATTTTTATGCTAGCAGATATTCGAGAGCTCTGAAAAGATTTAGATTCAGGAGGAATTGAATTTGAAAAAAAACACCTGAGGAAAGGGCATTTGGGTCTTTTTTCACTTTAGTTTGGGGGCTTAACTTGACATTTAAAGTAATAACATCACCTGCAAAATCATATCTTGTCCAGGAATGCCATTATAACAAGTTGAACTCTTCCATATTGGATGAAATAACAACTTAATTGTGATCTTAATAGATTTCTCAGTTGCTTGCTGCGATCAGACCTACCTTTTTAACAGTCCTCATTGCTCATTAATTACATTTCCTCTCTTAATTTCTCCATTTCTTTCTTATTCCTTGAGGAGTATGGAAACCAGTACAACTAATCACCTCTGAATTATGCATGTGAATCATCCCAGAAACACGTGGTTGGGATCTTTCTCTAGGTCAAGAGGCCATTTTAGATACAGAATAATTTCTCAGCTTGTGGCAGGGACTTATTGTGAACTTCAGTTCAGCCAGAGGCTGTGTTAACAACTAGCTCTTAGGCAGGAATTTTCATTCTAAACTAATTAGCATGTCCTACATCCTAAACCATTATAAATGAGAAATAATTTGAGATGACTGTCTCACCTGATCATTCTTTTCTTTCCCATTAAATGTATTTAAACTGAGAGCTCTACAAATGGACTTCAATTAACACAACACCTTGACTGTTATGATTAAATGCAATTTGAATATTTTTCTTGTACCATGTCATATTATGACGTAAGTTTCAAGAAAGGTGTTACTTGGCGCAATGCATTATTTATGCCTGTGATTGCAACAAAGTTGTGATATGCAAATAGAAATACAATTAAAAGCAGAACATGTGGCTAAAAGTGGTATATGTTTTCTTTAATATACTAATTCAATACCTTAGTTAAGGAAATTATTTGAGTAGCACTATACAGAAGATTCTCAGCATATCAAAATGTCACATTTGTTTCCTAATCCACAGTATTTTTCATAGTCTTGAATGAGATTCAGTTCAGGTTTTCTCCCTGTATGGGTCTTTCTTTGTCTTACCCATAAAAACAGTGGTATAGTCCATCTTCGTATCTATACCCAGTTCCTAATGTCAGAAAGTTTCTGGGTGAACACAAACAATATCATATGTGATTAGGATATATCTTCATTTTTCGTAGATCTGTAGAGACAGTCATATATTCTTTATTTAAAAACAAGCAACTGTGACTTTGCAAGGACTTATAGAGACTACAGAGAACCCAGGCCTCAACTGTTGCATTCCTTCCTGCAAGTACATTTTTTTATAAGAAATTTTCTGAAGAGAGATGAAAGCTGGACTCCAAAGATATAGTGACTCACTTCAATGATACAATGAACCTGAAGGTAATGGGAAACAAAGTTTAGATCAACCACATTTATGCTTCATGCTGCAGGGTTTTCTTCTTATTGTCATTTTCACCGGACAGTCCAAGACTTGTCATGAATTAGAAAAACAACTATATATGCAAGTGTGTGTGGGAATATACATGTCTGCATTCACTGGTAGTTTTAAAAAAGTAAAATCAACGTATCTGCAATATTGCCAACATCTCAGTTTCTCTGTATCTGTAAACCTATACAACAAAACAGCCAGTGTGAAACTCAGCCTGCCAAAAAACAGACAATCATAGTGAAAAGCTTTACTATTTACTGGTATGTTGGTTTGGAATATAGCACTCAGATCGCTTGGATGTTTGAGATCTAGTCCTTACTATCAATGGAGAACCATATCAAATTACCAAATTCATAAATGAGCTAAATTTATGAAACATCAGCTTAAAATTCAGACTGGAACACGCTTCCATAATTTCAGCTCTATGATAGTAAGAACCTTCATCTCATTTCTGACCTAAATTTATTCTTTGCTAATTTACACAAACTTGTCTCCCACACGTATTATTTTTTTTGTTTAAATAGCTTTCTTTCTCCTATGCATTTATTCCTAAAAGAATAAACAGGAAAGGAAGGAAATTACAGATGAAAATTATATCAACTTTAAGCTGTTGTTTTATCTTGAGGTTGTATTTAAAAGAAAAATATAAATAAAAATCCAATTCACCAAGCTACTATTTTTTTTTAGTACCTATATATTATGTACTTAATATACGACTCTATGAACAAATACGGAAGTGGTGGTTTGGATTACGTCCTATAGTTATAGTCCCAGATATTTAGGTCTACAGGATTATGGAGATATTTTTAAGATATTCATAACTAAAAAAAATTTAACCAGGAATATGAAGTAACAGGAAAGGCGTGAAATAATAATCTTCAGAGTAGTTATATGTAACTCCACACAATTATTTTTGACATAAGTAAAAACAGCGACCTCCATCCAAGATGTGACTGCATCAGTTGTATGACTGGAGAAGGGTTCACATTTGCTCCACATCAGAGACATCCCACATGCCTTTGGCAGGCTGTGAATGCAGTGTTTACTCCTGTAGCCACGGTAATTCAGAGGAGTCGTAGACATGTGGGGTTCTTCATCAAAATAGAAAGATAATGGTGTATCTGAAGAATACTTTGCTTTCACACATTCTCCAAATGTTTTCTAAATGGAGATAAGCAGTTCTTTAATTAAATTGTCTCCTAACCAAATTAAGTTAATTGAGACACACTTCAAAATCCAGTCTCTTGGAATTATTGTTCACTGGCAGAAAAAGATAAACAAGATTGAAAACATTCATTTGCCTGGGTTACAGTGCAACCATCTTTAAGAAGTCTAAATAAATTTTTGCATGTGTTTGAATGGTTCAGCTTAAAACTTTCTACCACTACCAAGTACAGACAGAATGTAAGACCTTTTCTAATTTACTTTTTTTTGGTTTTATTCAGTTTCCTTGTGCAAAACATTATCAATATGTACCAGTTTAAGCTTGTATCAAAGCTGCAGAATGCAAAAGGAAAATGTCATTGGTAACTTATCTGTATAATTTACTTAAAATTACTGTCTCTATGAAAATCTTTAATCAATACACTTCTGAAAAGCTACAATAGCAGAAATAAATCAAAAAAGAAAATTAAAAATATGAATTAATTTTTCCTATTAGTTTATTGGATCTGGGTAATTAAGAAGTTTACAGGGTGTATCTAGTGCATCTAAGCATTAAAAACCTGAAGTTTTTTGCAACATCTGAGCTGAAAATCTAGAAAATTAGATCTGACTAAGCCTTTGATTCCGATGTTGATAATGTAGAAATCAGAAAAGAAACCGTAACAATTCTCAAATTAAGTCTCAAATTTTATTTAAAAATTACTGAGGACTTGGATTGCTCTTATTTTTTTCCACAGCAGATTCTCCCACAACGGATAATGCTCCACGAAGTTGCCTCTTGTAGTGTTACTCTTGTACTGCAAATAAGTCACAATGAGATGCTCTTTCAAACTCCTTTATTTATATCCAGCAATACAAAGGAGCCTAAAATACTAGTGGGTATTCAGGGGAATCCACAGTAGAAAGAAGTCCTCAGCCAGGGCAGAGTTGTCTAAAAAGAACACCCTTCATGCTGTATCTATGTAATGAGCTGAATTTGGAACTGTAGTTCCTGAGCCTGTCAGACCTCCTCTATTGACGCACAGCTCTTACAATGTGTAATCAAACAGCCTAGATTACAACATCTTAAAATCTGCTTTAAATATTGCCAGAGCCAGTGTAGAAGTCCTTCAAACCATAATCTTCTTCACTGTGGTCTGCTGTTGCAGTTACAAAGTAAAGCTAGGCAGGAGAGGTTCTCGTTCATTGATTTCTTCACCTTTTACCAGAAAATAATTTAATAGTCTGTATGCATTATAAACATGTATCATGCTGGTTTTACACTGAAGTTTATCATTCAACAAACATAAAATTAGTATAAAGTTCAGTACATCTTTGAAGCAGAATTTCTGATAAATATCTCTCAGGGAATTGTTAAGAGATAAGCAATTAGAAATGTAACATAGACCATTTATATGGATTAGTCCTTTTTTCAGAGATAAACTGTCTATTTGCCATGCACTTACTTATTAATCAGATCCTGCAAACCTATTTATAAAGAATAGGCAAGGAAAAGTCCCATTGAAACGTTATTCTGACTTTACCAGGTAAAGTTCTGTTTGCTACAACACCGAAAAGCAAGCTAATTATCTCATATATGATTCCAGAACCCTTCAAAATGCTGTAAATGTGAAAAAGCTATTCAAGAGGGCTAAGGCCATGAAAATGAAATTTTGAATTAGCCATTCTTTGGAAAAATACATTTAAATGGGTCCTGAAAGTTACAGAATGTGCAATACCAATTAAGTTTGGTCTTTAAAGAATCATACCCCTTCTCTATGAAAGTAGAGTACATTAAGCACTTGTATTCTCACCTGTACTGAACAGAGAATGAATCATAAATCAAAGAGCGATGACCCAAGTACTCCACTAAGCTGGATTTCTTTATTCCTGCACAGCAGTGGGCTAATAATACAGAATGTAATCCCTGTTGTAATCCTTCAGCTATGAATGGAGACCCTCGGCCCCTCATTGTCACTGGCACTAGACTTCAGCATAGTATTTTAATACACACGACATAAATACACTAATAAGTGCTTGCATGGCTCTCTTCCTTCTTCCTTTTGAAGAATTAATGATGGCGACAGGCCAGCGTGTAACCTATACCACTCATTACTCACATAGCAAATCAGAGGACATATAGCTCTCCTTATCCTAATCTCCTTGATAGTATGCTAGGGCTTTGCTGTGAACTGATCTCCATTTCCCCTTCCTTAGGCTGGCAGAAGTAGCAAAGACAGGGCTGCAGCTGTATGATGTAAAGGCAATATGAGGGCTGCATTTGTCATTTCCCTTGACTGCAGGATTAAGGAAGTTGGATTAAAAAATACAGGCTATAGCCACATAAAAAGGATGCAGAGATACAGGAGAAACTACTTAATAATCTGGACAGTTGCCTCTTTAAGAATCCCATTTTGCTCTGCATGCATTTTAGACTGGATTGAGCGGCTCCCTCTCAGCCCATCCCCAAGCTGGCATAGTATATTTGTTTCCTCAGCTTTTGAAAACTCAGAAATGTTTGAGAAGCAACAAAACAAAAATTATCCAGACTGAAAAATCAGTTCTTCCAAGACCTTCAAGACAAAGGTTCTCAAAATCTCTAATCACTTTTCCAAAATGTCTGCAATAAAGAAGAGACTTTCAGATTCATTTAGTAATTTTGAAGGTGAAACTACATCTGAAAAACAGTAATTTAGGAGTGTTAAACTCACTCTGGAATGTGAGCCCACTGGGCATGGGGCTCCAGCACAGTCTTGGAAATTTAGAGCAATTTACAAGATGAGACCAGACAGACTGTTTCTTTAGCCTAACAAAGCAGGGCTGGGAGGGACATGCATAAATATATCCTGAGAAGAGTAATAGTACTGTTACAATGAGAACATTAGGATAGTAACAGGTGGGTGGTAGGGTGTGTGTTAAATGTTAAGACTGCCAGTAAAAAAAAGGTTCCCAATAAGTACAGCCACTGGACCTGTGCAGCAGCCGAATTAGAGGACAAACAACTCGGCTGTGCTCCTGAGGGAGCTTGCTAAGTTAATGAATGAGCTTCCATGATGTGAGGCCCTCAGACAGCAAGAGATGACTATTTCTTCTCAAAGCAAGATTATAAGACTACAGGGAACAAAGAGGCCATATATAAATTAGGTTTAACACCAAGTACTTTTCTGAAGACACAGTCTTCATCTGCTCTACCTCAATATTTACCAGTTTCTTCTTTCTTACTACTTACTTCACTTCTCAAGACCAGAGCTCTGACACCAGCTTTGGAGCACTAAGTACAATGCACTGCTCTGGAAGGAATCATCAAATGGGAAACTATCAGCACCAAGACTAGAATTTTTCAAACTCTTCTTACTTTTTAACCAAGACTCAGTCTTTCTGCATCTATTATTTATCCTTTTCATGAAGAATCTTTCTAGACTGTAGCAGTTTGCTTTCTATACTCTCTAATAAGAAGCAAAATTGCTTGCCTAAAACAGTATGCAGATGTTTTGGCTGTGATTATGGAAAGAGGAACTCTCTGAAAGACAAAGATGAATAACTGTGTTAGAATAGAAACAAATGGCAATAGGACATCTGTCAAATATACTTGTGACCACTTTCTGTGAAAAGCAGTTCAATAGTATATAAAATAAGCAAACAACTAGGAGCCTCCCAGGCTCCATATAAATGAATTCTCCTCTATCAAAAAGCTGATGTGTCACCTCCCAGTTAATAGCTTGGCTATTTCATAAACTACGGACAAAAGTTGCTGCTCTGAGTACATTTCCTAAGTAGAAAGGTCTTCACTGATACATCCCATCTAACAACAGTGACTCGTTTTAGCTTCTGCTTTCCCTCCATTCCAAAACCAAGATATGTGTTGGATAAGAGCAAATTACTATTAAGTAATTGTATTTACATATTAAAAGCATTTACATAAGACACTTAGAAATAACTCAGGCTCTTAGAAGTTGTGGTCTCATTGAAATGTGAAATAGGGGTTCTAAATGTCCAGACCAGTTCCAGAAAAAGATTCAGAAAATTTATCTTATGCACCATCCTCATTTACACTCTTTTAAGCATATTATCCTGTGCAAAACTCTATCTAATACTAAATAATTCACTCAGTGGGGAAGAACAAGATTCTTTTTCTCCTTTTTTCAACTCATTATAGAAACAGTCCCCATTCTTTCTCAAAAAAAAGCTATATTGAAAATACTGTTCTCACCATGGTAATGCTGATATTTAGATATTCATCTCTTTTACTGTATCCTTATGATTTATGTCACATTCAGTTGAATCTTTGAATAATCAGTCATATTTTGATTTACAAATGTTGATCAATTAAGTTATTGAAAATACTTATCCTCACAAGGAAAAGCTGTTTTTTCCCCTCCCTACTAAGTGATCTGCATACATATCTGTACAAAACTGAAACAACACTTTTTCTGTTTGTTTACTTCAGAAGCAAAAGATGTATCAAATTATTCTTTGGACTTTTTTAAAGATTGATGTAAAACATGAGTGTCTAGTTTTCTACCTCCAGTTCTAAACCAGCTTGGCAGCTTGGCAAGTGATTTGTCTGTGACTGATCTAGAGCAGAAATGAGAAAAACTGAAAATATTGTAGTTGCCTGAGCCAGTGCAAGCCCTGGCAGGACACAAGTTCTGTTTGATGTATCCAAGGAAAGGTCAAACTTCAGTGCCAGTCATACAGCAAATGGGAAATATCCCGTGAGAAGTCAGGGGCAGTTGGTGAGCAGAATAAGTTGCTCTTGCAAATCTGGTTGTGCCAGGTTCTCTGCAATCTCCATCAACCAAGACTGGCAGTTGTTAGATTGCTGCACCATAAATTTAAGGTCTGCTGTTAAGTGTTCCTCTCAAAAGCATAGGTATATACTAGCTTTGCAATGCAATGGTGCAATTACGAAGAGTGGGAAAGTTTGTGGTAAGTGAAGGAGGGAGAGAGAAAACAAGGGAAAATAAAGAGGTAGTGGAAAGCACAGGCAGTATCACAAGAGACAGTTGACAGTCTTTTCCATCTCCTTTCCCTGAATACCTAGCAAGCAAATAAATTATTCCTGTATACATACATCTCTTCCCAAAATGTCCATCTTTGGGGAGAATTCAATATGCCCACACATGAAGTTATACCTGTGATTTCGATCCAAGTTACCCATTTTCATATTTTTAAGCATAATTTTTTCTCTCAGACTTTCAAGTGGAACAAACACTCATAGCCCTTCAAACTCATTTAGATTATCAGAGGGGCTGTTAGGGTTTTGTTCATTTTTAATGTGCTTTTACTCATAATTTTAAATTGTTTTGTCAACATTTGTAACTCTCATGATTTTATTCACAATCCTGAGGGTTGTTCTTGAGTGGGTGATGAATGTAAAGATGCACAGAACCATGCAAATCCTCTCTATGGTTTTAGGACCAGAAAATGTGCTCTTCTAGTCCTGATGAAGATGCACTTAAAGGCGATTCTGTCCCTTTCTTAAAGAGCTCCAAGTGGAGCTCTTTAAAAAGCAAACCCCGTTCAGTAAAACAAAAACTAATTAGTTCTATCCTGTAAGATCACATGTATTTCTACCCTGTATTAGAAGTGAAATTCTGGTGAAACATGGTGAGATGTTTCTTTATCATATACCCCAATAACGCTTCGCAGTTTTACTCCTTCCTCTCTAGTGGTTGCATTCTCTGTCAGTGACGCTCTTCAAAATCTCCTGGGTATTTGTTTCCTCCTAGCAGTACTCCTGACACTCCCTTTGCGGCTGCCCCTTCCATTCTTCTAATTAATGCAATGCTTTGATTCCACACTTATGACATTTTTCGGGTGGGCTGTAAGATTGGTGACATATGTCAAGGCTCATTGACAGGCTGAAAATTTGTCTCATTCAGTGAAATGCTGCAATTTCTCTTCAATTTTATCATTTAACCTTATCATGACCACTTGCCCGTGGAGCTGAACAGTGTTACATCTTCCACAATTAATTCCTCTCAGTGTATTAATTGGGCTTTAAATCTCTATAGAATGCCAAAAGTTTCTATGACAAGTTAAAAGCCATCCTTTAACACAAATATCAAGTCAGGCGTTGTATTCTGGAGGTTAAAATCTCTCCTGCCAGTGCTAGGTTTTGCTAAAAAGTACACAAAATTTAGCATGCCTTTTAGATTTTCTCAATTTGGTAACCCTCAGAGGAAGCTACCATGGTATTATTACAATCAAATTATCAATTTTTTATTTTAATGAATATATATACACACACAGATATATATATTATTTCTAATAACTGTTCATTTTTTTTCTTTCAAATGACTCCATCTTCATCATAACACAGAAAATGCATGTTCCAAGCTTCTGTGGTTTTCTATGGAGAACAAAATATCAGGGAGAGAATATATTAGACATGGAAGACAAGTTCTTCCAGCAGACGTCATATTGGTAAGCTGGGAAAAAAAATTTAAAAAAGGAAAAATTAGAAAAAAATATTTCCGGAATTGCAGGATCAAAAGTTTGATCACTCCAATTTTTGTTACTTTACACTGAGTGAATGAACATTGCGTATATTTAAACAAAAAAATTCTGTGTATAAAGACCATATGCAGCTTTGCTTCTGGTTGGGTTTTTTTCACTTATTTTTTTTCAAAGATTACTTATCCTGGAAATACTAATATAGTTCAAACTACAATGAAGAAAAATTCTAATTAAGTACTATAGCATTAGTCTGTTAGTATCCTTCAAGTATTTACAAAGATGTTTTTGCACTGAAATGTTCATAATAAGATAGGAACTGGGGTGGAAAACCACTTTTCAAGAGAAGACTTCAAAATTACATCTAACTTTTGTGGACCATTCATTGGCTTAGGCTAAAATAGATTCTGTCAAGGCTAGATAGAAATAGCAATATTAGCATCTGATCCGTGCAAGCTGATTTTCTTTCCACATGCAGTTGCCAATATTCAAAAAAATTTCAAATCAGAAGGCTACATATTTATGAGAACTAGTCTCCATAAATCTCAAATTTTATCATGTTGGAAGCTTTATTCTAAATGGGAAAAGTAAACTTGTAAGTGAAACTTGCAAATCAGTTTTATCACTGTCTATATGTGTGCATATGTATGATTTATAACTATGTTTGAAACTGAGCTTGTAAGTAGGTCTGATAAGTTTTTCTACTTCAAATTTCATCTTTTTCTAGGCGGTGAAAGGGGAGTCATGGGATTATTATGGCTGGTATCACTCAACAACATGGATTTCATATACTGTGCATGCAGTACCATGCACTATCCTTATTGCAATGGAACTATTAGTCTTACAACAATAAATGATTCTTTAGAAAATGATCCAACTGGTTAAATCTACAAACTTAATAAAATACATCCAGATTTTGATTCACAGCAACAACGCCACGGATCAAACAGCTGCAAATTACCAGTTCCATAGTCATCTACAATGATAGAAAACTACAGAAATGGTGACTGGAGGCTCATTTGTTCATCTTTCTAATATAACACAGAATCAATCAGTTAAAAATATTATCTTCCTCTACTATTATAGTAGAGACAGGACTTACTGGGACCTCTACTGTTCCAGTTACCTGTAGCATTGATTCAAACCAAAATTGTTTGCCATGATAATAAAATTTTTTATTTGTCTGCATATCTGTAAATTACATTCATCCTAAAAAAATAGTAAACTGTCTTCAGATCTATTTTATATATAAGCAATAATTTCATCATCAAAGCTACAATTAATTGTAAAATAACTGACGACTTCAGGCATCAAACAAATCAAGGGATTGCACTCTTTTAGTGCTTTGTCAGCTCCAGCACATACAAAACACAAATGAAAATAAAGGATACATTTCTGGTCTTAATATAATTTGTATGTTGTGAAATATTAAAAATGTGAATAGGAAGGAAAGATGCTGCTGGACATCAAATTAGTAATGCTTTTTTATTTTCTCTAATTGTTTGGTAAGCTGCTAGAAAAGCTTTCCCTTTTTCTTGGCAATAACCTTCAGAGATCTTTGTAAAGCAGTTTTACGCACTTTGAACATTCTTTTCCTCATGTTTTTACATGCTGTTTATGGAGCTATCTGGAAATGTATTCCTATTATCATATATGTTTGTCTGAAGTTGTATCACATTTAAAATAAGCCAATTCATTAGTCAAGATGGGCTCTTTTCAGCTGCACAGTCATTTTCAAATGAATTTATTGAAGGAAAGGATTTACAGCATATGGACTCACAGACTTCTCATAAGTTAAACTGGCATCCATATGTACAGCTTTCAGTAGAGAACTCTAGAGTAATATTTACAATGTAAATATCAACTTTTATTACATAAGAAACAAATATATCACAACTGTCACTTCACAACATATTTGTTCTGGTTTGATGACTAAAGTCATCTCTTTGAGATACTATGTGGAACTCAAAAATAGCTTGTTCTTGTCATAGACTTTACCAGGTGTCCTTCAGAGGTCCTGAAAAGCAAAGGAGAAACATGCTTTTAAAGTGCTGCAGCGCTACTCTTTCTCATTTAGTCAATGCCAGACGTTTTAGAAGGTGCAAAATCCAGGAGCAGATATGTTTCATAATAATCTTGTCTAGAAAGAACATTTCTTTCCAGAATCACATCTCTTACTAACTATTTCAATCCTCAAGGCATAAGCAGTTTAGGTCCTTTCTAATATTTGGGAACTGAAGAAGAACTGCCACATTTGTGGAAAGGAAAAGAACATTTTTGCATTTTCTTTCAGTCTTGGAAGGAAACAAAGTTTGGAGAAATGTCTTTTCATCCATGGTATCAACCCCAACAGCCCCCCTCCCCCCCCCAAAGAGTTATCTTTAAGAGTAGTCTTTTAATCTTTTTTCTTGCTTGTATTTGAGACACAGCTGAATGCCAAAAACCATACTACCATCAATTTGATAATACACTTTCAAGAATACCAAACTCAATTCAGTTCTATGTTTCTATGTTACCCTTTCAATGTTATATCCCTGCAAGTGTTGATGAGAAAGGTTTCCATTTCAGTAAATCAAAGAAACACAATTGTGAATGATTTTAGAAAAGAATAGTAGTAGCTAAATAGAAAATAGCAACTGTAAGATTTGCATGTCAGATGATCCCCCCTTAGGTGGGGGTCAAGTGCTTTCTTAATGCATAAAGTTCATGTTGTTGATCTTCTTAGTTCTAGGGGCAACTCCTTTCTGATGAGATAGATGTTAACCAAAATCTGCAGCGTTTTTTTTAATTAAAAGAAATATCCCTAAGTTTGTTTTCTGAAGAAATAATAGTCTTTGTAATTAAAAATGAGTCAGTTCTGGTTTTATGCTACAGTGCACACTGGTTGAAACACCCCAGTGAGTTAGGTGCATTATTAACAGTGCCATTTAATTAGGAATTTTCAATAAGAGCATTCATGGAATACCTTAAATCTTATTACTAAAATTATTATTTTATTCAGACACAATCTCCATAACATAAGCGTTTCCTTTTCTAGATTATTCCGATTTTCTAATAGATCACACTTCATGTACAATTAATCTCATTTTATGGGTCAAGTCAAGTAACAGATAGCAAGAGGAAAGAAAATCTGGGCATACCAGTGGGAGGTGGCTCAACAGCTCATCTACAGAATCATAGTTTTCTGAGAAGGAAGGTTCAAGAAGTTCTGCTTCATCTCGAAGTTTAGCAGGGTTTAGCTCTTCCTGGCTGTTGTGGATCAGAAATAAGTTTTATTGCTCTCAGACAAAAAAAGCAAACTAGAAAGCAAAGCCTTCTTCTAACTGTAGCTTCTGCACATCTTGTTATACTTACACCAAAGTGTTATAAAATGTGAAATAGCACATTTAATGAATGAAGAGACATTTAAAAGTAGATGTCTAAATGATTGAATATACAGACAGAATACAGGGTCTACAAAAAGGTATGCTGGCACTTCTCAGCTATACTGTTTAGGACATATGGCCTTTCATGGACTTCTAAATTTTCATTTCATGTGTTTACTTAGAGGCAAATTTTCAACAAATTTCTTCATAAAATTGTTGCTCATGTTCCATAGCTCTGTGGATTTTTTCCTTAAGAAGATTTTTCATCAATAAAAACATTTTTTAATCTGTCAGAAGCTTTTTTAAATTGCCAGAAGCAGTCTCCTCTTTAGTCTTTTATTCTAATTTGATTTTAGTGTCTGTTCCAGTCAGGAAGAAAATGTTGTCTGTATTTGAAAACCATGTTATAAACTACGCTATCAAGTCATTAATGTTCATTAACTCTTGTTTGCCCTCTCTGTATACATACAAGGATATAAACCTTTTCTGTCTTAATACCATAAAAGTATGGAAACAATATGTATTTGCTTTCTTGTAGTACCTTCTTTTTCCAGTTAAAACTGAGTTTAAGTATTTCTTCACAGCCATCTGCTTTCGAAAGCGGCTGTAGTTGTCAGTGAAGACAGCATCAGAATGGCGTTTGACAGGACTGTCCTGAGAGCTGGCAATACAACAGTTATGAAGAAAAAATTAATAGACAATATCTGGCTAAAAGCAGATACTTTTAAATGAGTGAAACAAACTTTACAATATTGATTAGCTAAATAAAATCAAATTTTCTTTTCAGCTTTCATTTCCAACTATGACTTTGGATCTTTCTTCTGTTGAAAAGAAGCCACTGCTTCTATTGCTTACTATGTATTTTAATAACACGGATCAAATTCCAAAGATTGGTATTCAGTCTTTTTGGGCACATCTTCCATTGATTTTTTTCTCCTACTCAACTTTGCCATGGTCTATGCAATTAGGATCCATACTCAATAATTTCTAGATCACTTGTCCCAGGAATTCTGGAAGATCATGTGGCTGAGTGTGGAATTCATTACTCCCTCCTATCTCTTCTCATAGCCCAGATTACTATTTTAAATAAACAGATTTTATTCTGATGTCTATCATTTGTGTAAATATTAGTACAAACTGTGTAAAATTTTAGTACAATGCCAAGGTGCAACTTGGTTTAAGTCACAGTAAGTCTTAAAGGACCCCGCCACTGTTCATACTGAACTCCGTGAAGGAGGAGCCTGCCACTGAGAAAAGTAAGAGTGTATCATCCCATAATTACTTGTCCTACAGAGGTTTCAAGAGAAAAAAACACACCTTGTGAAATCCAAACCTGTAGGCCTATTTTTCATGCACAATCTTGGGAAGCCTCAGTGTGTTCTGTTTTAAATTATCTATGTTAGTTTAAAACATACGAGAAACTGGAATTATATGTTCTGGAACAAAGGCAGCACTGACACAAATCGAACACCTAATTTTTACTCAGCTTTTGAGCATATGGAGTAGGCTCTCAATGGAACTGTCACAGTGGATCAGTTCAAAGTATTCTATTATTACATTCCCAAAAGTACCCAGTAGCTGCTGCTTAGGGATATGAAAACAAGAAAAGTAATCCTTCCCAGCACCCCGCAACCATTAGTTTATGAATGTCCTGGTCTGAAAGTTGCATCCAGACCCCACGTCTATGAATTTTGCTCTTTTTTTTTGAACCCTGCTACAATATGGATCTCACAAACATCTGGCAATATGTCCTACTGTTGGAAAAAACAATTCCTTTACATTTTCACTATAAACCAATTTTTTCTTAATTTCATTAAGCATTTCCCTGTTGTTATGTAAGTACTGAATAATCATTCACTTTGTATTTACTTTGCCATTCATCCACTAAGCTAGTAAAAACACTACCAGAGGGAAAAAAATAGCAATTTAACATGCTAATCATTATAATATTGCCAGTATATATTATCTGTTCTTTGTACAGCGTCTATTGCTCTACCTCTCACAACTGTATCAGGAATAAATAGTAACATACTCACTTAGTAATATCACTAAATACTTATATTGGATTTTCAGTTCCTCCATAATTATAGCAGCTTCTCTTTCATTATCTCTAAATCACAAAAAGGAGACCTTAGGTACAGAAGGGTGAAAAAATGCCAATGAAGCCAGCTAGGAAAAAAATCTACCTAATGTAAGTGTCACCTCACCTAACTCGTTTTCTAATAAGCGAATGCAGATATCTCTTCACAGCAAGTTTAGCCAAAAGATGGCTGTAGACACTGGTGAAAATTCCATCAGCATGCCTTGCATTTCTGAAATGGACAATAAATAAACTCTACAATACAGCCTGGGTTCGTATCATTTTGACAATGTTCATTTTGTAAACATACTGTTTTCCTTAATTTATCTATTGTACATATTAAATTAAACTAATTTCATATACAACTTCCAGATTTTCACAAAATAATTTTTAGCCCTTCCTGGAAAGCGAATGCATTCATCATGCCAGAATGGCAATGCAACAAACATTTCTGCCAACATCCCTACTGCTACCAGTATTCAACCAGAGGCTGTGTATTTTTTCTTCTGTGATTGAATCTTCCTTTCCTGTTTCTCAGTTTGAAAACGTGAATGATATTTTGGCATAAATCAAGTAGTCCATCATCATTTGTATTTTTGTTAATAAAGAAACTCACCTATCAATAATTCTGGACAGATCAAAATAGAATTTCTCATTTTCAGGTAGTGTGTTCTGCAAAATGTCTGATTCTGATTTTAATGACCCATGGGCATGGTCAGGTTCGCTGGCTCCATCAAATGGCATTCTGCTTCCCAATCTGTTGGAGAAAGAAACCATATAAAGTACAACTAGCTGAGGACATGCAACACTTCAATGCAGCTTACATTCCAGTTTGTGTCAAAAATGCACATCTACCTACTTTAATCTGTAAGGCATTTTATAAAAGTCTAGATGAAATAAAAATCACTTTCAGGTAGAATCCATGCTGAATGGTAGATCAATTGACCTAACAGATCCTTCTCTCAGATGCATATTTTCTAGATATATGTTGTCATTGCACACAGTTTATTTCAGTGAACAGTGCATAATGTGTGGTGATTACAGCACAAGTGACAACCATGAAGCTTTTTCTAACGACTATATTTTGTATAAATGATGGGTGGAATTAACAGCCACTACCCATGCAAAGTGAAAACAGTTCCTGTGATGTACTAACCTCCCAGTTAAGATTTAAGATATGCATTGAAATGCATAATGAAACATTTCTTAGGCCTTCTCCAAAGAAAACAAATACATCAAGAACTTTAAATTAAATACGAAGTTCAGTCATGTATCCCTATGTGCTTTTATTCTCTCGCAAATGTTCACATTTAATCTCTTAAAATGTATCATACCAATTGCTCTGCATAAACTGATTTACGGTTACTTCACATTTTCATAAACTGCTGTTTCTTATGATGTGTAATATTTTATCAAGGGTAGTCTGACTGCTTAGCAGTAGTTTGGCATCAGGCATTCCTTCAGGCTGCTCTTATGTTCTCTGGCAGACAATAGACTCCCATCACCATAGGAAACTCCTGCATGTGATGATGTGCGGAAATCACACGTTAAAAGTAGGACAGGCTATCACTCTTGTAATTTTGTGGTCACTGTTAGTACTGCTTATGTATCTGAATCAGGTAAGACTTTTGTCTGGTAAAAATATCGTGCAAATTTGTTCATAAGATAAACCAGCTCAAGTCACCCCTTTTGTAAGTCAGTCACTGTGCTGTTTTGCCGTACTGTTTTCCACTGGTCTTTGTACACATTATATTCCTCTTACCTAAATGTAAACCGTACCATTCCGCCATCTGATTTAATTTAGCTGAACAACTAATAGGAACTTCAACCAGCCAAAGCACGCAGCGGTACAAAACCTACACACCCGTCTGTTCCGACCGACACGCTCACGTCCCAGGGCACACTGTAACCCACATCCCCTCCCGAACCATACCGCGGTCACCGCTTCCCAGCCCGTGGGGCAGCGCCGCTGCAGCCGTCCCGGGAGGTGAGTCCCTGTCCCGGGGGCTTTTACAGGTGGGATCGGCGGGCACCGGCCGGGACACGCCTGACCGGAGCCTCGCCTCGAAGACCCCGCGCACCCTCCCGTCCCGGGGCAAACGGCCCGACGGAGGCGCCGCACGGCCCGTTTGTTGGAAGGGCACTGAGCGCCTATTGGAAGGGCGCAGCGGAGGACTGGCTCGTTCACAGCCCCCCTCGGCTCCCGGCGGGGCCGGGCAGGCCCGTGCGGGCCGGCGGAGCGCGGCGCGGAGCGCGGCCCTTACCGCGGCACGGGAGGGAAGGCGGCGCCCCGCGGGGGCAGAGCCCGCGCCCGCCAGCAGAGCGCGCTGAGGAGGGCGAGGGCGAGGAGGAGAGGGGAGGCGCCGCGGTGCTCCATGGCCGCCACCTGCGGAGGGAAGAGCGCAGCCGTCACCCACCGACCCGGCCCGCCCGCACCGGCGGGCCCCGCGCCCGGGGCACCGGAGCTTCGCCTCGGGCCGCCGCGCAACTGCCCCGGCACCCTGGGCACCTGGCCCCGTCCCAGCCGCGGTCCCGGTCCCGAGAGACGCCGCCGGCATCTCCCTCGCCACCGCGACCCTGCTGCCGGCAGGGAGAGCTAGCGCCCTCGAAGGCGACCCTCGGCCAGCTGTGCGGGACAGCGGCCCCCGGGGCTTAGCGACTTAGGCGGCAAAAAGGAAGGGTCCCTTCACGGCTGCCCGGGGCCGTGAGAACAGCTCCCCACTCCCCGACGGCCGGCACGTCTTCCCTGCAGGGTCCGGGAGGGAAGAAGAGAAGCGTGGGTGCGGAACGGGGATACCCTCCTCATCCGCTGGGAAGTTGCCGCTGGAGCGGAGGGAAAGTTACTCACGGAGCCGCGAATCCGTCGGTGGGTCTGGCTGTGCGGGCGCGGAGCGGAGCGGTGCTGGGAGAGTGCGCCCTGCCCCGCTGCGAGGCTGCCGGAGAGGCGGCAGAGGGTGAGGAGGAGGAGGAGGAGGATGAAGAGGAGAGCTTCGTCTCACCGCACGCTCTGAGCTGCCCGCCGCGCCGCCGCGTTTTATAGCGTTTACACGTTTCTGCTTCCGAAGAAGCAATCACGTTACTGGAGAGACGTCACCCTTCCCAAGGGGACGGTCGCTTTGTTCAGGACAGTCAGAGACTTATATTTAACTCATGAGCAGTCGCACACTCTACCTCTTCCCCTTCCCCCACCTCCCTCCCCCCCCCCCGCCCTTATTTGATTTATATTAATTACATAGTTTTGCAGGAAGCGGAGCCCCGTCGGCGGGGTGATTCCGCCTCGCCAGGCAGGAGACCAGGCGACCGTCGGGGGCTGCGGTGGGCACGCCGCACCGCGCATCCCTGCCCGCAGCCGGGATAGCCGGAGGGGAGGTGGCTGCACTCCCCGAGGCCCTCCGCTCCCCCGCACACCCCTATAGCCCCCTCACTTCCCTGCGCAGTCCCCTTCTCTAGGGGTTGCTCCTTTCCCTAGCACTTCGCCGGTGTTTGCATGCCGGGCTGGTCCCTCTTCGTCCCTGGCACATGCCCGTCCTTGACGGGAGTTCCTGCCCGAGGTGACCAGGGAGCTGGTCTTAAAAACAAAATTTTCCTACGGGTTTTAGCTTGATTTTAGCAGGTGCCAGGGTGTTCGCCAGTCTCTCATTTTTCGTTTAAACTGCGTGTGTGTTCGTGTAAAGCGGATTAAATCCCACATCCAAGCTCCGTTTGGTGCAGCCAAGCACCGCATGTGCTTGTGACCGTTCCGCGTATCGCAGCGCCGGCACACGCTGCACGGGCGCGCAGGGAGCGCGGCTGGAGAGTATGTTAAATCCCCCTGAGCAGGAGGGGAATCAGCTCTTCCTTCTAGGGTTCTGAAGCCCAGACCTCGGGGCTGGAGTAACTGCCACAGTAAGGGAGAATCAGGTAGTTTCAAGTCTTTGATTTTCTCCGAATTTTCCCTACCTCCGAGAGATCTGTGGGCTGCAGGGAGAGAAACACAAGGGAAGTGGGCGTGGGACCCGCGGGCAGGCCGGCAGCACCTCTTCAGTATCGCACCGTGCCTGCCCTGAAATATTTGGCAAACAATCGTGGAAGAATTTCAGCTGAAAAGGTCATTATCCTTTTTTCTTTTTTCTTAACTTTTTTTTTTTTTTGAGCTTTTGTGCTCTAATCCTCCTACTCAGTCAGTAACGATTGTACCAAATCTATACAGACAATTTCACCATTTTTTCTTACTTCTATTAAGTTTCTCTGTTCCATGTTTCACTAAAGGTTAGGTAGGCTCAATGCCGAAGATTCTGTGATGCTTAATCGTATTTTCTAATTCAGTTACATAAAGAATAAGTGAATTAGATTAAAAATGCCTGGAAATTTGTTTCTCGGATGACAGCTGTGACTAAAACCAGAGTTCCTGCAGTAGTCTAATTTCAGGAAATTTTCCCCTTGTTACTACATAACTGGAGGTCGAAGATGCTATTGTGCTCTGGAATGGTGAGATGAGCGTCAATGGCACCGTATTCCTCTCACCCCTCAGAAATATCCCAGCTAGGGCGCATAGGCGTTGTGCTGCATGCACGACTTGTGGACGTGCAGTGGACTTCACCCAGCTACTTGAAAGAGGAGAAACCCATCTCCTGAGTGGCGTAAAGACGCGTCGCCGGGGCGCCAAGGAGTCTTCGGGTTCCCAGGCTCCTGGCCTGGAGCGGCGAGCGAGGAGGGGAGGCGGCTCTCGGGACGGAGGGCGCGGGCACCCCGCGGCCAGGGCCGGGCTCGGGGGGACCGGAGCGCCGCGGCTTCCCGCTCCTCAGCCCCTCTCTTCCTCCTCAGTCCCGCTCCCGCCGAGGGCGCCGCTGCGGGAAAAGCTCAAACGCTGCTGGCAGCAGGAAGCGGAGAAGAAAGGAGTTTCCTTCTAGCGCTAGAACGCCTGAGTTAGCGCAGCCTGAAGAGCGGGGTCTCGCAGGAGTCCTGCAGTCTGCGGTCCCTGGGAGGGAGGAGGGGATTATCCAATTCAATCTAAGGAGTATGTGAAAAACAAGTCTGCTGTCAGTTGCTATGTATGTGCAATATGGGTGGCCGCATACTGTGAGGAGACTTACACAGACTGCCTAAAAATTTGAGAATCACTGACAAATCAGTGCTTTCTTACCATACTGTACCATACCGTGCTGTGACACACTGTACTGCGCCGTTCCATTCCACACCTGGTAAATGTGGTTTGCTGTAACTTTGTTCCCCTTTTCACAGGTAGTGCACTAGATTGCACAACATGCTGTAAGGCTGGCTAAAATGCCCTCAGAACCTCTCTAGGTTTTTTTTTCATCTATTGATGAAAAAACTCTATAGCCCCCTTAACGATCTGAGAAACCTGTAGTGCATTTAGTCTTACAATACGATTTATTTTCCCTATTCTATAGACAAGAGACTGAGTCATAGGGAGATCAAGTGGATTCCCCTTGTTTACCTGGGAAATCCCCAGTGGAGCTTTGAAGTGACCCCAAATGTTCCAAGCACTCTTCAGTCACACTAACAATTGTATGCATTTCCCTTGATGCAACCCACCATCTTCTCCTCTTGAATCAAAATAAACTGAAGAAGAGGTGTCATGTCTCCCTTTCTCCTTAGTCATTCCTCACATTTCTCAAGATTTTCTGTTAGGGAGGGAGGTTTGGGACGACTGAGAAAGGTTTGGGGTGGCAATCCAAATTGTATCTTTTCCAATTTTTTCCCCCGAAGCTTAAATACACTATTATTTCCACATCTAAAAATGTTTTGATAAGAGCAAGGCATTGAAAGGAAAATAATACTATATAAGCATTCAGATGGAGAATAGACCCTTCTCCCTAGGAGAGACCTTTCTCCCTAAGCAAGTCGTCTTAAGATCTAAGCAAATTAACTCTTTCTGGAAGGAAACTCCTACTGTCTTCTACTGACAGAAATTCTACCCTTTCAGGAAAGTGTCACTTGCAAAAAAATAGTGCTCGTGAGCTTCTCCAGGATAATAATTAGACACAGGCAACTCTGTGGAAGTCAAATATTTTGCGGTGGTTGTTGCAGGAATCCTGATGCTTAGCAGCTCAACATCTACTGAACCTTTTATCTTTGTTCTATGTATTATCAAATATCTTTTGGCTACCTTCACTTTTGCTTTATATTCTTTACTGTTCCACTTAACAACAACAACAAAAATGTTATAATGATAGAGACTGAGCAAAGAGCAAAAGTTGTCTGAAAGTTTATCTCACCGTTTGTATACAAACTTGTGTGATGTATATATAAATCTAGTATTACCTAAAATAGTTACATCATCTGGGGTGAGACATTTGGGAGTTGTTACGTTTTTTACTTAGACTTGATTACTAATTTTAGCACGTAAAACTGTTCTGAAATTGATGTGCTAAAAATCTCCTGAAGCCACATCCTTAGATGAGAGAAATCTGCTTAGTTCCACGAAGGACCTGCTTAATATTTACCAGATCTATCATGTAATTGTATTTTAAGAAAAGAGTTATATCAGAAATAGAAATATCATTTTATTTGGGAAAAAAGGATAAAAATTTTAAAAGAGTTGATTTAGGACTTGCGTATCATATCAGAAAAGGAAACTTCTACTGACTCATGAGCTCTCTCTTACTAATCATTGGGTTAGCAGAATGTCCCTTGTGCATTACAGCTCATTTTTCTGTAGATGAGTTCAGAAACTCTGCCTTTGATCCCACAGCCGTATCACATTGATCCATGAGTTTTTAGAGCTTATAGAGCAGATTGAAGGAGCACTACTATTCAGCAGCTAACAGAAGAGCTTTTTCAACTTCCACAAAAGAGATAAGAGACAAAAGGTCAAGAAACTGCATATCAACAATAAAAAATATAACTAAAAAGTGATAAACTAACCTGCCCTTCTCTAATCCTTTAATGACGATTAGTATAATCTCCAATATCTGCTCTCAGCACCCTGTTGCACTGCTGAGTCCCACTCTCGCATAAATATCCATATTCTTCAATATCACCTGTTTTGTGAAAATGGATGGAACGCTGAAGTGAAAATGATGGAACTTGTTCCAGTCTCACTTTCTTTGCACCTCTGAATGCTTCTCAGAAGAAATAAGGAGAAAAACATCAGTTTGTTCTTTTAGGTAAGTTATATTTCAAAAGCACAGTCCAGATTCTACCACACCTTTAGCCTGAGTCAGCTCTGCAGACTCAGAAATATGATGGCAAGCAGAATAAAACACAGACAAATATTTTGCAGTTGAAAACTCGTGACTTGCCTTCTGCAGCAGAAAATTCAGCAGAAGATTGCTTGTCTCTTCATTTCCCAGGCTGTGAGGGGCATTGCACAGGTGTAACAGGGGAGCCTTTGTTTCCTCTCTCACCCTTTTTGAGCCCTGCTTTCAGGTCACAAGTGTGGATCCTCAGAGCAGAGTCATTAACTGAAGTAAACTTCTGCAACATGTAAATTATATTAACAAACATGATACTATGTACACCACTTGAACAATTCTGACGTGTTGCATGTGGTAGTTTTGCACTATGACTCTGTGTGGGTCAACAATTTTCAAAATCAGTTTTCAAAATCACTGGAACATTTGGATTATGCCTATCACTCCCAACCACTCTTCCATCTCTTGCATTAGTATGTCCTGGCATGTCATCAACACAGACATGCTTGATTTTTTAAAACTTCCCAGTGGATATAGTGATAAGAAAAAGGCATGCAGAAGAGCTGCTGACTCTAGCAATACTTCCAAGGGTCTTTTGCCCTTGCCTGGGATGTTATCTGGGAAAACTCCTACTGCTTGTAGTTGAGTTCTGTTTTCATACCCCTGCTCCCTCACCCCAAAATGCAATTAGCCTCTCTCTAAGACTCCAAAGGAGTTTGGGATAGATATTTTGTTCTCCAGGTGTTTATGCTGTTTGGTACGTGTATGAACTACTGCTTCATGTCCATCTGGCTCATACTATGCAGCTGTCCTGGAAGTGTTGGTCCAATGTTTCACCTAAATTGTTTAAAGAATTTCATTTACCTTAAATCTCAGAAAATCACACAGTAATTCAAAGTTTGTCTGGAAGCAGAGTAGTTTCTGGTTTGGTCAAGCAATTTGTTTTTACAAATAGCTTTTTTTTTTAACAAGCTATCTGAAATATATCCTATTTTTACCACCACAGTTATAATGTTCAAAATTCATCAAAGGATCAGATGATGCTTTCTTTCATCACCAGAAATTTGTTTCTCCTCCTGCAGTTCACCTAACCCTTCTCTGAGAAGAGCTCACATTCTTCTCTGCAAATCTGAAATAACCTTCCTATGTCTCAAGTCCTTTAGAAGACATAGCATTCAGACTGAACTTCCCACCCATTTTCAGCCAGCTTTTTGCTTCATGGTTTTGTATATACAGAACCAGATTTTTTATGGTGAACCTTTGAAAAATTACTATATTTTTTCATTATGTTCTGACGTGCGTAAGTTTCTCTAAGCTAATATCTAATTATCTAAACAGATACTAAGAACAATATGTCACACCCATGTCCCTGCATTTTTCCCAGGCTTTCAGCCCTGTCACCTGTACAATATAATACCTCAAAAAAGTCCTTTTGCTTCTACCTGCACAAAAGGAATACAGAATAAGAATAACCTCCAAAGTCCATTCAGATTATCTGTTAAAAGTAAAAAACAATAACGGTGCCACTGTGGAGTTCAAAATTTGGAAGTCTGAGAGCAAACCTGCCTCGGGTACCTTATCTCACTCTTGTTTGCTGTTGACACACACCTTATGAAGTCTGATTGCAAGTTTATCGGAAGCTTGGGGAATCCAAGATTCCTTGGGAAACTAATGGTGCTAAAGACCAGGAGCACATCTCTAGATGCAAGAGAGCTGTTAAAAGTACTTTTGCCTCCTTACCTACTCATTTCCTATCCTGACTTCAGAAAATCCCATGAAGTATCAGAGGATTTAGTCCATATACACATTTGTAACTGTATGATAGGAATCTTTCATGGGTTGTAATTGCAACATCTGTGCTGAAAGGACTGATATACTTCTCCAATTTTGCACAGATCCTTTCCCTGTGTATAGTACAAGATGCTGGTTCTAGACTGTGCGGTCAAATTCTTTTTGTGTTCCCCAGTGAATACTGCTACTATTGCACTGTCTGGAAGCTTGTGAGAACAGACATATCAGCTCAGGATATAAAAAAAAACCCACGTCAGTTGGGCTGGAAGGCTCATCTTAAGATGCTAATTATGCCAGGATAACTTTATCCCTTGAACTGACCCAATCATCACAAGTTCTTAATTTACCAAGCTGAAAAAGGAAGCCATCTAAAAGCTACAGCAGAAACAAGCTAAAAATGCTTCAGTCTCAAGCAATTACCACTATTGTCTTCATGGAAAAAGAGCTGAGAGAGGTTTTCTAAAACTGTCCATGTGTATAAAGGGCATAGTGTAACGTGCTGTCTCTTAGCACTACTCTAAGCCTAATGTACATTATTACAGCTGTGGAAATCTATATTCACATTCAGTTACCATGAAGAAACCATACAGCAGAAAGTATCAAGCTGTTAGTTTACCATCCTTAATAAATTATATTATTTAGACTTTACTGCTTTCAAAATTAGTCATGAAATAATTTCTGTAGTGTTCATAGACAAAAGAGATACAGCTCCAACCTAGTTTATCATTTAGTTCAACTCCACAGGTAAACAGAACAAATGATAACTCCTACATTCTGTTTGACTTCTTGGCCAATACATCAATGGCTTGTTATCCTTTTCATCTTACATGAAGCATTAAGAATGTTCCAGTGAACATAGCACCATAGTTAATATATTCCCCTTATTAAGTACACATGAATAGATCCAACACTAGTAATGTTTCGAAGAGATTTTGGGAAGTGAAGATTATCACAAAGATAAGACATTGGTAGGCACAGCAATACTTTTGATAGCCATCATATATGCTGTTATCATGTATGTAGGTAATTATATTCTGCAGTTTACATTTTTAAATTTGACAGTTGCATTGGAGTACTTTCTGCAGAAACAAGTGAAACATTCAGCATCAGCATCAGCACTACTGGATTTCAGTATTAAAATGTTGCTGTTGAACCTAAGCTGCAGACCTTAGCACCTTGAAATTTGCTAAACTTTCTGCTCAAATTGTACCAAAGCATGAATTCATAAATTATTGATCTAAATTTGAATCTTGCTCCTGGTGACTCTGTGTCAATCATGTGGGTACATCGATAGCTGCACAGTAAAAATAACTATAATGCTTTTCCAGCATGTAACTACAGGATTTTCAAATAGTATTTCATGTAGTAGGTAATTTTTCTGTGCAAGCTTTATGTACAATTCCAACTGTCTAAGTCACAGGTAATTTTTCATCTTACTTGAGACATTTTCTTGTTTAAAAAAAAAAATTCCTTAGATGTGTAATCACACAATGTCACAACAGAAAATTATATCACACAACACTCTCTGTGGAAAGGGCAGCAAACTTCATTTGTTGCAGGTATTCTTCCTGTATCTTATTTTCAGACATACTCTCAGGTTGCTTCCAGTGGCATCTGTTTGGAAGAGAATATACCATAATGATTAGAAGATTATCCAAATGTGACTTGTCTATTGACATTACTCAATGAGTGCTGTAATTTTGAACACTGGGTTCAAAGAGCTTTGTGGTCAAAGGGTAACAACAATTGGCTCAGGGGGGTTTACCCTTCTGTCAGATCTGGAAACAAATATGTTGAGTAGTATAGCTATGCTTTTTGAGACAGTGGGTAGCATAAACTGAAGCTGAATCCAAGCCCTATCTTGGCCTAAACTCCTTTACGCACAATGCTCCATCTAGAGTTTTATGGCTCAGAAAGCTCATCCCCAGCACAGCTTGTTGTCCTGGTGTCTGTGACTGAGCAAGGTCAAGTATCAGCTTCTCCCAGGCAGCAAATAGGGCTGCATCTCCCAACTTGACTACCACTGGCCATCTGGGAAAAACTTATTGATTGTCAGCCTGGAAGCTGAAGAGCGTATTAATGTTCAATGTAGTCATATTTTACTCTGGCTACCTACTATGTCCACTACCCAGTAAATAATCATGTGTACTAGTAAAATTGCATACAATTCTTGCAGAATTTTTGCACACAGTAAGAGATACCCAAATAAAAGTGT
>JAWWLV010000121.1:55507653-55532994 GCA_035041135.1 Platyrinchus mystaceus
AACATGAAAATAAGCCAGAAACTGGAGTTACTAAAACAATTCCAGACCTCTTTTTGCCTTGTCCTCCAGACAGTTCCAGAGGAAGCTGAACCCAAAGTGACATGTCTCAGGATCTATCAGAATAACACATTTTGACAATTCCTCATGCTGTCTAGAGGCAGTAAAGATTACAGACAATCATTTTACAAGCCTGTAAGAGACTGTCCTGCTGGGGACAGTTTGTCTTCCAATAGTCATGATTACAAGCAGGATCGTTGTAATGTTGGCCTCAACAGCCAGAGGAGAGATTGGCTGTCTGATGCTAGCACTCTCTTTGCTCTGCTTTGGTTTTCAAACCCAGCTCTAAAATGTCCCTCCAAATGATGCCCAGAAGTGATCTTTACCAGAGTGAGACTCTAGAAAAACTTCTTTTTAGTCTTTCCTGCTGTTATCCTATTTCATAGGCACATCATCCAGAGAGGAGAGATGATGTAAAAAACACCTCTGTCGAACAACAGAACTGCCAAGACTCAAACAAAGCTGTAATTCAGGAGTTCCTAAACCTGCTTTCAAGTCAAATAGTAGAAAGGAATGGGCAAACACTGATTCATCATGACCTCCATTGTCAGCCCCTCATGTATGGGGATGTAAGGATCATTCTTATATCCTCAAAGATCTTTTAACATCCTCAAAGAGTGACTGGGCAGGTGAGATGAGCAGAGGAGTCCTGTTTTCACAGAGAAGAAACTTTCAACAAACAGAAATCATTTGACAAATACAAATTCCGCTCTTAAATTAGTATTAAACTAGTTCTTAAATGAGAATGATATGCTTTATGAAATTATATTCTGATTCAAAAGAGTTATTAAATATATGAGTAATTTCACTGCAGTCAATTATAAAGCAATATAGATAAAACTACAAATGGTCAGCCAAAGCATTTGGAGGGTTAAGGGTAGATTGCAAACAAGCTGTTTTGCTGGATTGGGTTTGTGTAGCAAGAGCCTCAGTTGTGTGTCTAGCATACCCCATTTGCAAATCTACCCCTGGAGAACAGCAATACATAATACAGTATAGTTCTTACTGTCTTTTCATTCTCTATTGTGGTTTCACCTAGCCTGAAACCAAGCCCCACATAGCTGCTCACTCACTATCCCACCAGCAACATCAAGGAGAAAATTGTAAGAGTACAAAGAAGAAAACTCATGGGTTGAGATAAAGACAGTTTAATAGGGAAAGCAAAAGCCGTGCACACATGGAAAGCAAAACAAGGAATTCATTCACTGCTTCCCATGGGCAGGCAGGTGAGCAGGAGACCAGAGCCCCATCACGGGTAACAGTGACTTGGGAAGACAAAGGCCATCACTCTGATTATCTGGCCTTTCCTTCTTCTTCCCCTCACCTTATATACTGAGCATGATGTCACATGGTATGGAAAATTCCTTTGGTCAGTTTGGGTCCGCTGTCCTGGTTGTGGTTCCTCCCAGTTTCCCTTGCACCCCCAGTCTGGTCACCTGTACGACAGTATGAAAAGCAGTAAAGACCTTGGCTCTGTGTAAGCCCTGCTCAGCAATAACAAAAATATCTTTATATTATCAACCCTGTGTTCAGCACAAATCCAAAACAGCCCAATACTAGCCACTGTAAGGAAAATTAACTCTACTGCAGGCAAGCCCATCAAAACTGTTCTGTTGTACTGATAAAGAAACAGTTAGCCTTGGAAGTTTTTGATCACTAATAACTCAGATTTTGAGCACAACATCAAGTGCAACAAGATTGTCTGAAACATTCTTGGTTTATTTTTAAATCTTTGAGATGCCCAGCACCAGAAGCAGTTTTTAGATCACCTAGCCATTTAATGTCTTACAGGTGTTTTGAATGAAGTGGGAACATCTATTTATACTTCTGTGAGTTGAGTACGTGCACTTAAAGGTATGTGATGACAGCTAGCCTTCAGTATCTATAAAATGTCTGTGAAAAGGCATGCAGATGCATATGCTTTGTTATGGATTAGGAGTGACCTAATCAGTAAAGACCATTTCAGGCATCTTTTGGGAACATTATCAGGACTTTAAATGCAGTCACACTTCAGTTAGTTTGCAAAGTTATGGTAAATCTGCCATTCTCCGATTTATTTGGATTAGTTGAATCCTGTCAACCTACACTGAGCATTCATGGTTCCTGTTTCTCTCCTATGTATTTTCGGTTTTACTGGGAATATCTCTGGCCTTGAGCAGGTTCCCTGGGCTGGTGAAAGAGATAAAAATCTTAAAATGCTTAACTTTGGTGTCTCTGAGAAACTTTAATTTTTTTTTAGGCTAATACATTTCAAACAGGATTACATGATGTAGGAACATATTTAATGTTCAATTTCCTTGTCAGAAGTGATTCAATGCCTAGAAGCATTTAGATGCTTTGAAAAATTTGATTTAGTGTATATACAAGTACCCAAAAATATGTTCTTGTGAGTACAGGAATTTTTAGTGGAGTCAGTTTTATGTTACCCAAAATAATCCAAAATATCTACATCATGAATTAGTGCATTGTGGAGGCAGGAGAATTTTGCAAGGCAATTCAAAATTTTGCTATATGGTGCCTGCCATTTAGTACTGACAAAAAGGTGTCTGTATCTTTCCATGACATTTGCCCAAGAGATTAGAGAAAGAAAAAAAAAAGATCAGTGCTTTGATGCTGGCAAACTAGTGCTGGAGAGCTTATCACACACAGCCCAATCGATTCCTCAAAGTGATTTTCTGGGTAAGAAAGTTCTGGTAGAACAACAAAAGAATGGGATAAAGTGAAGATTTATTTATTTTTATAATCATACTTATCCACAGAGAGAAATGGAACTTACTATGGAACTAAATAGAGAAAAACTAAAGGACAAAAACATAAATCTGCAATATGTCTAGAAAAGGTTTAAAGAAAATTCTTCCTTCCTATAAAAACTCTAAAAGATCACCAGGCTATACAGCACAGTAACAAAGCATGGACAGAGAGTGGGACTCCTCATTCCTCTCCAGTGTGCTTCAACTCAAGCCCTAGACTGGTCAGTTTAGGGGATTCATCCCATTTCAGTGTACAGCTAATCAGCATCAACTTCTCTGTAAATGTTCAAAGAAATGCATATTATGGCCATCTGTGATCTGTGCTCTTCTCAAGTTGGAATAAGAGAGCAGCAGCACCTTTCCTTTGTAGTCATGAATATGCTGCTATAGAATAAAGTGGATTGATATGGATACAGATCTGCCGTGAACTAGATAGGAATAATTTTGCATTCCAGTACCTATTTCCAGTACCTATTGTTTCTAGCCATGGGCACATCAGACAGTTATGTCCTAAATCAGTAAATCCAATTTCCTGCTATCTCAGTCCCATCACTATGCGTAATCCCTTTCGTGATTAAGCTACTCTTGTTTAAAAGAAGTCCTTGCACTAAAATAGGGCAACTGGTCCTTCACAGCCTTCAGCACACAATTGCTTGATTCTGCTGCTAAATGGATGAAAATATGTCTCTGATGCAGAATGTCTCTGGGAAAGCAGACAGGAAACATGTTCACTGAAATAGCTCCTCAATCCAGTCCATGCCCATCAGGCATTGCCACACTCGTGCAGTAGTGTCGTCAGAAATCTGATGGAATCCAAAAGCTTCCATAGAAGTTAAAAGCAGAAACAAGACACACAAACTAGACTTGTCTTTTAAGTTGCTCTCTGAACCTGCAAACTATTTGAGGGCAAAAGCACAGAATAATGCACAGCTCCCACCTGGCACAGCAAAGCTGGAGATCCTCAGTGGAGTCACTGCTGCTGCTGCTGTTACACTGTAAGGTAGAAAATCTACATGGAAAAGTCTCCTTTTGGTTGCCCTTTGTGCTGCTGGCAGCAGTAATTCACCTACTGAGTATTGCAGTAGTTTTCTCAAAACTGTCTAGTCCAGCTGGATGAAGAACATTGAGTCAATTGTAGTCAATATTAATATTACATTGAAAAAGAGACTAGGATCTTGTTAGCCTTTTTAGCATTCAAAAAGGTAAACATCCTCACAAAGTCATACAGGAACTCTGAACACTCAAAGCCTTTGAAAACTCACTTTAATTAGGAGACCCAAATGAAGAATAAGATCTTTTCCCCGAGTTTTAAGACTTTGTAAGGTTAGTTTCTAAAAGTCTGTTCTATGTGTTTTGAAGTTATATCAATGTTGGTTTTGTTTATCTTCTCTGGGCTTGGCAGAGGGAAATTTCCAATTGCTGTTTTCTTTTTCTGTTTTGGTTGTTGTGGGTTTTTTGTTTTGCTTTTTTTTTGGGTTTCTTTTGTTGTTGTGTTGTTGTTTGGTTTTTTGATTTGTTGTTTTTTTGTTTTTGTTTTTGTTTTTTTTTTATGTTCCAGAAGCTGTACTGCATCATAGACATCACCTAATTTTATCAAATGCCTATAGGTCAGGGATCTGGCATGTATCATTTCACCTCTGAGAGGATATTGCCAGTAAATGTAGTTTTAGTTTATGCTTAAGAATGGATGTTGAGATGACTCAAAAACTTCATGATAAATTATAAATTACAAGTGAACTTTCAAAATGTGATTTGGCAAAGATGCTGCATGTTCTGTGTGTTACAGTATGGTACTCAGCAGCTCTTCAGTAGGGAATGGTTAAGGAATATAGCACAAGTTACTTTTGTAAATATGATAGAACATTATTCTCAGACAAAGATCTGTCAAGTTCCACTTTTTGTATGAACCCATAACTGGAGTGACTGCTTTTGTGGACATAGACAATAACGGGATAGTGATACAGTAGGACAACTGTAATACAATAGGACAACAATAAGATAATAAAGAGAAGGAGTAGCACTGTGTACTCAGGACAAGGGGTCAGGATATGTGGATGTTGACCAGAGCTCTGCCTATCAGTCTCTGTGTGATTCTGGGATCACCCTTTTTATCACTGCTTCTCACTGTGAAAATGTATAACATGCAAAATTATTGTGAAGCGTAATTCATGCTTGTGAATGCTTAGACATCTTGAAATCTGCAGTAATACTTTTTTTTTTTGAAATTCAGTTCTTCTTTCCAGGATTTTAAATTTAAATAAAAGATGATTTCACTAAGCAAGTATAATCATTTTGCATATCAAACACCCAGTGATTGCTGAATCCTGCAGTTTGGTTTGGGGCTGGTCCTGTGAAGTGTGCTTTGGTCCTAGTGCAATAAAATGTGCATGAGTCTAATTAAGCATGAACCTTATAGTGATTGTCCTTTCGCTTAAAACAAGCATTTGCTCAAGCACTCAGTGAATTGAAATCTAAGTACTTATAAACCAGCAGATTTAATACCTCTAAGCACTTTTACTTGTGAGAGACATTCTCACTTGTAATCCTTTGAAGGTGTTCTCATATGGCAAATTTCGAATCTGACTTCAAATAACACCTTCAGTTTTGGGGTGTTTCCTCACAGAAACAGAGGAAGGACTGAGTCCTCATTCATACTTCTAACTGTATCAGCTAGCGTAATTATGAATAACACTTTCCCCTTTAAAGGATATTTTATGCAAGTCAACATATTTAAGAAAAAACCATGAACTTGAGGTTATAACATCTAACTTTATTTCACATTCTGAAGCTTCCAGAATGCTTGTAAAACATTCATTTCAGATGTTGTGAAAACGGGTTTTAGGCATCTGACAGTCAGACTGATAATGCACCAAACAATCTGTGTTTTTAATCTCCCTAATTCAGGGCACATAAAAATGCTTTGATATGGGGTACAGATTTCAGGAGGAAAAGAAATACAGTACATTTAAGCTTCCCCTTCTACATTGTTTACTAAATACAGTGTAATACAAGTAATAATATGCCGTGGAAAGTTCTACGGTAATGTAATGTGCACTTACAATTCAGAAGTAAGAATTTACTCAACTAGAGTTATTTCACTCTCAAGGAACAAGCAGTTTTGGCCAGCTGGGTACACACTGGGTACACACCTGGTAGGCCACATTTTCTCTTCTGTAGTCCATCAAACACAATAAGCGAAGGGAGCAGGCTTGAATTCTACTTTTCAGAGGCATGTCAGAATAGACAGCATCACCTATTCTGTAGCAAGGACACCATGAACATACTTGTGCATGCAATGAATTCCACCAGACTCAGAACAACTCTAAATGAAAAAAAAAAAAAAGAGTGAAATAACACAATATTTTTTCTTCAGAGGACTATTGATCAGCCAAATGCAGTTTTACAGTCTGATCAGTAAGTCCTTGGTGTGCTAGAACCCACAATATCTGCAGTGAAATGCTCTGTAAACTCTGTAAATGATTGTTCCTCTAGCAATGACATATATGTCTCCAGAAGGGAAAATGTTGCGCACTAAAAATAAAACAATGAAAGCCAGTCAGTAAATATATGCAAAATACAATGAGGAATGTTTTTTACAGTAAATATTGCTTGTAAGCTCAATGTTTCTAGCATTATTTGCAAATGGTTCGACATTGGGCTTGAATACTGCATTTCAGAAATCAATTCCAGTGCTTCTTGAGGGATGCTGAGCTCAGCAAAAGGATGCATGCTGCCAGTCTCCAAAAGCCTGGAAAGTAAGATTTGAAGCATTTTGCCCATTCTCAAAAGCTGCTGAATCTTTGTCCCTCCCAGAAGAGAGATGAGAACTTGTTGTCTCTACAAAAGCCCCCTCAGAATCGGAAGTCCTGTGCCTGGCCCAGGCCTTTTAGAAACAACTGGCTTATTTGTAAGTGACAAGTAGGACTGTTCCTCTACTTGTGGAAATTCTTTATGCTTTATTTGAACATGAAATATTTAACAGGAAACTGATACAATAAGACTTACTTCAGGTCCCATTTGTCTGTGCTATTTTCTAATCCTAAACGTTCTGTCACATCAATGCAATTAGTCTCTACTAAGCCAGGGGTTAGCTTGACATGATACACATAAAAAAGTCAAGAATATATGTAAGTCTCAACTAAATGTTTCATCTTTATCTTCATATTCTAATTCATTATATAATCCCAGTATTCAGCCACAGATGTCTGAAATCTTGCTTTAGTGAAAGACAAGATTTCAGTGAATAATTTGCTAGAAATAATTAAACATTGGTACAATTTGAGAAAAACAATTTGAAATAAGGAAATGAGTAATCCCATAGCAAATCAGGAAACTTAATTAAAAAATAGTTGTCATTCATGCTGCTTATCTGAGTAACCAGAACCAGAAAAATGAAACATGAGCAGTTCTGCCCATACAGCCTCACTGGGTATTAAAATGGGACTACCTATTCTGCTGGCTGCAGGCAGAAAATTCTTTGTAATTGTTATCATGCATTAAAGATGTTGTTCAAAACTTCTTTCTGTGTGAAGTTTCATATACTTCACTATTTTTTCCCACACTGTGAGGAATTTTATAGAAGCAGCCCTAACATGGAGTCTTTTCAGCTCACTTACAATCAGCAGAACAGGATGCCTATAACCACAACCAGGATCTAAGATTCCTCAGACAGAAGCTTTTCTGGGGTTATAGGAAGAAGGTGGGTAACAGGAGGTGTTCTCTGAAAACGTAACATCCTTGGGAAAACATGTAAAACTAGAACTTCTTAAAAATAAAAAAAGAACAGTGAAATTTGCACTGATGTGTTATCAGTAATCCCTAACATTATCTGTTTCTTCAAGAAATGATCTCATTTTTATGCAGCAGCATTTTTCTCTCTAAAGTAAAGAGACAATGTCTGCAATTAAACATACAACACTATAAATATGCAAGCATACATCAGAGCAGTAAATTAAAGCGAGCAGTGCAAAGACAAGTGGTCTCTCAGACAGTGGGATGTTGTGCTCCAAGAAATCACTGCCTCTTGGCAATGTACATCCCCTCCACAACTGCAGCTGGAGACTTCTCAGAGATCTTCATCATGCACAAAAAATTCTTGAGATAATTGAGGTTCCTCCTAAAATGCACATGTGTGTTTGCAGCAAGAACATAGCTCAGGATTCTGGGAAAGCTTTTATGATGGTTTCATAGGCAGGAGGTGGGGTTTGTGTGGAGTGGCAGATGCGGAGGCTGTTGTTAGACCAGTGGAATTCAGGTCGACTCAAGCTGTTGGTGGTGCTTCCCACAAGCGTTGCGGTGGTATTTGTGGGAGTGAGGGTGATCAGCTGACTGTTCGTCTCCACAGGGAGGGGAGGACACTGCAGAAAAGGGTGGAAGGTGGACGCACGAAAGCTCGACTTCCTGGGGAAAGAGTTGGCCTGCTCCAAGGACGCTTGCCGCTGGAAGGTGAGGCTGGCCAGGCTGAGGTTGCTCCGACGTTCACAGCTGCTATTGCGGTAAAATCCAGTCCTGCTGGTAGTGTGGCCATGGGAGGAGGGTCTGGACCGACGGCTGAAAGCTGAGGGGCTCCCCTGGGAAATGTGGGCACTGGCTCTGCGACGGGACAAGCAAGTGAACAACGCCCAGATGATCCCTCCAATCACCAGTCCAATCACCATGGACACTGTGAAAGCAATTAGTATCTCATCTGAAATACAGCAAAAATGAACATCAAAGTTACTTCATTAACTCTGAAGGATATTCCTGCAAGAAAATGAATCAAAAATGGCAGCATCCTTAAAAGATGAACAAGCCCCTAGACCTTTGTATAAATGCATGGACTTCACAACACAAACACAGCAGTTCAAAGTGCTCCTACTATACAGTATTTTGGTGTTTTGTGAGTTTTTTTGTGTGTGGTTTTTTGTTTGTTTGCTTGCTGGTTTCATTTGCATAATTCAACAACACCCATAAAATAACACTACATTTAATATCAGTTTCTGTACCAAGGAAAGGAAAGTCTTTAGCCTTTCCCAGAATCAGCCACCCACCAGCTCCAAAGTGTGTTATAAAACTGCCAAGTATTTGCTTCTGTGGGCAATAGGAGGTGTGGATTTATGCAGACTTGTCCTTCTGTTTATAGATGTTTATGTTCTATGTATACATGTTCACAAATTCTCCTATTAAAACGGTGATGTGCCTTCTGCCATGTTCTTAGTGGAGTAAGCCCTGTATTTATTACGTGAAAACACTTCCTAGTCTTTTACTGCTCAGTAACTAATAGTTTAAATCCTCATAATAATTAATGTAAACGATTATATCCTAAATTATTATAGTCAGAGATAACCATTTGTAATACTAAATCTCTTGAATATTTCCTACCCCCAATGCCCAATTTAAAGATGTATTAATCTGCCATTAAGAAAAGTAGATTTCTAGCTCTTTTAGAAATTTTTTCAAGTATTAAGGGATCTGAAAACAAAAACAACAACAATAACAACAAAAACCCCATGGCTAGGATTTTTTCCTCCCCCATGTGGTTTCCCAGGATGGAGGAATTTGATTTTTCCTTGTATTTTTCTAAGAGGACAGTTACTTCAGAAAGCTTCACTCAGTTTGCAACTGAACACCAGCTTTACTGATAGTCTAAAAAGTTCAGAGATATATTTGTAATCCTGGATGAGGCCTAAAATGAATGCAAAACCTTTCTAGATCCCCTTAAAATTCAAGAAGGGCTTGGATCTCAAACAAGAAGGAACACTGTGTTGACAACTGGTGGCAAAGATGGAATAAGCAAAAAAGATCCATGGGACAACTTGAAACATGTTTATTCTGTCTGTGCTGTACTATCATGTTTGTGAAGCATTTCTGTTAAAAAAGAAAATGTATTCATTGGATAGAGAAAGGCAAGTAACTCCTACAGCATACCCAAGCACAGGCCAGATGACACTGTGCCTGGCCGATCACCATAACAGAAGGTAGTAACTCCCAAGACTGGAATGCAGGCATTAGAGCCCGAACAAGGCAAAATGAGACTAGGTCCAGAATTTTCTTGCAAGGTAGCAGCTGTTAAAGTTTCCCCTGAATTTATGGTAATGTGCAAACAGTCATTCCCAATACCCAAAACAATGACAATGAATCTGAGTTGTGGGATTTGGCTAAAGCAGCTGCTGAAGAGACAAAGAGAGTGAGGGATGCCTATGAGGAGCAGTCAGCACACTGCAGAGGGAAGGACAGGTGCCAGGCAGGGCCAGCGGGACTGACTTGCAGACAGAGTCACCCCAGTATTGGCACCTGGGAACAGATTCCTTTGTTTAAGTTAGCCTTAAACTTAGGGCATGTCACTGCAGGAGCGGGGAAAGAAACATTTGCTTTGCTTGCAGCAGGGGAGATGTAAATGATTATTGGTTAACAGTGTTTTAAGAAGTAGTCATTACTGTCTTCCTTATCTACCTTCTTACTTTTCTTCCTTCAGTGAAAAATTGCTAGTGATGTGATTCATACTTGAAAGGCTACACAATCCTGCTGTTCCTTGTTTGTAAACTCTTCTTTCGGGTAGGCTTATAACCAATATCCTTTTCAAATAAAGAGTGGCAAGGATAATGCATTGGATATTGTTGCAGAGAACTTCTCCCTCTCAGGAACACTTTGTTGTGATTTCATTTAGACATGGATCATACTTGATCCAAAAATATAATTTTGCTTTAAGCCCTCGATTTTATAGCTATGAAACTCTTTACTGGGCACACTAAAGACAAAGGGTCATTGCCCGGTCTGCTTTTTGCAAGAACCCACAGGCAGCCTCCTGCACTGCAACTCTTGGCTGCAGATCAGAGCTCCATCACCATAAGTAGCCTTGCTCTACCAAACTCAGTGGGATTCTGCCCTTTATAAAATGTCTTAAGAGACACAGCAGGACTTACTGTGCCCCTTTTGGTCAGGAATAGCTTATTATGACATTTTAATGGATTTAATACATTCTGTTACTGCAAGTTCCTACTCATATTCCCAAAGGTGGGAAGAGAGAGCCAGGACTTGGTGACCTCTAGCGGAGTAAATCCCAGGATTCCTGAAGACAGTGTTTCCCACGCACTAGAGCTGCAGTCGGAGTACCCTTACTGCTGTCCCTGTGTGGCTATGGGAAAGTGGAGAAAGAACTAATCCTTTCTTGTGCTGATTTTTTTTGCACTTCAGCTCGAATGCTAGTTAGGTTATTATATTCAAGGCTGCCAAGGAATCCCCCAGACACAGGTCTCTGTGCTGCCACTGATATCCCTGCAACTCTTTGGACTCTCAGCTGGTGAAGGGGATCTTTGCAGGGCTCAGCAGCCTCGAGCATAAGTAGAAGCACAGCAAGCCACAAAAGTGTACCTGGCTCTGGGGTTGCCATGCACCATGGTGAGGATTTGTCCCTGTATCCCTCTAGCCATAATTTTCACCACCTGCACAATCAAACTAGAGTTTCACACTGTTAAAAGCAGATGAGGGAATTGACAAAAGTATTGAGTGCAGCTCTTCAGTCCTTCCCACGTGCTGTTCCCCTGTGCTGAAGGTACAGCACAGACAATTATGCCTTTGGATAACGGCTTCATTTTCTTTTACTTCTTTAGTTCTTTTATTTTTCTATCTCTATATATGAATGTCAAAATAGAGGATAAAATTATTTCCTCGTGAAACTCAGCTGAGTTTACACTGACTGTTGCGGTTGCCATAGAGGACCCCAAATGCTCACTTTTCCATTTGGACCTACATTTAATCCTTTTGGTTCTTACTGTAGAAATATTACTAGACCCACTGGTTACAGACATTTAATTTTTTTCTCTTTCCAAAATCTCACTGACTTCGGTTGGGACTGTGGGTCACACTAATAGGCCAAACTTGCTCTTTGCTCACTCCCTGCAGAGGATGAATTTTACTGAAATGTAATTCAGTTCTGAAAACTTGCATTGAAGAATTGTAAATCTATGCCCATTGATTTACTCTTTAAAACATCCAGCAATCACAGCCCTGAGGTACATTGGAGAAAATACTATCAAACAGAGAAAAAGATCAAAGGCAGAGTGGGACTTGCTGCACCTGGGATCTTCAGGGGAGCCCTGAGTTGTTTTTCTCTTCCTTAATCTGGGCAGTGCCGGAGCAGAACCAGCCTTTCAGGAGAGTCAGAGTGATACTGACACACAGAGTCCCCCAAGGGGCCATTAATATCTTACAGTTTCTTGCGAGCTGTGCATGTCATTCTGTGCTCTGCTTTTAAGGAAAAGAATAAAAAAAAGATTTGGGGATAAGGTAGGGATGCGGCCAATAACGAAAACTACCTAGGTGCTAGTCCTCTAAATATGTTTGATCTTTATGTTTCTCAGGCTGCTCACACTGCCTGCTTTATTTGATCATGTCATAACTGAAAAGATTTGATACCCTACCTCAATCAATTCTTTACTCTCACCTCTAACACCAGCTGAGGTGAAGGACAAAGGCTTTTATAAACAATGCAGGACAGACTTTGGGTACAAAGCCAGAAATGAAACTATAAGAAAAGGAAGCAACTGGGTACCTTAGCTACCTTACCTTTCTGTCTACAGTGCTCCTAATGTGACCATGCAAAAAAAGTTGAAATTCAGAATCCACAGCAACACAAATAACATCTGAATGTTACCCCCAGATCTGAACATCAAGTCAGCACGCTTGTCAGCCCAATATCTGTCCACATCAGGCAATTCTTTCTGGAGTCTGTTTCCTCCTCTCTGTTTTTTGCATGCAGTGTTAAACAAATGCTTTGCTACAGGTTTGTACAGGGGATTATTGCTTCTGCTGTGCAAAGCTTTTTTGTGGTTGTTGCAGCTTTCTTCAAGGATTTCATAACTTTCCATGAACTATATATTTGAAGGGATAGCATATATCCTAGCAAACTAATTACCTCTAGAAAGTGCTTAATACTCTATAGAGTCCACACAGGAGGAATTTAGACCCATTATTAGTAAAGATGTTAGACTGTCTAATAAGATGTTTTTCCCAGCACTTGGCCCTGAAGCAAGTTTTTCCCATCTAGCCTGGACATATGAAGCAAGACCAACTGAAGGGGACTCAATCTTTAAGTCTTCTCAGAAATGGGCTATGTTATATTCTTCCTCATTTTGGGGTATATCTCACCAAAAAATGGCAACACAGTCCCTACCTAGACTTATCAGTTCCTGAAATACCCAAAATTTTTATTTGCTTTTTGTGATGGAGTATCCTGCTTCAATCATGTAGGCTTGCAGGTTGCTTGCAGACATACTGCGTCAATCTTTTACTTCTGTGAGAGTTTCATTTTCCTTTCAGATGTATGAACCACATCAGATAGCAAGACATCCCTTTGACTTCAAAACACATTTGCACTGGGCATTCATTTTCCTAAGGAATCTCCTCTTGCCCTCAGCTCTGGCTGCAATGAACTGGAATAGCATTTTGTTCTTTGAACACAGGAAATGTTTTTGACTTGCCTGTTTCCTATCCCTTTATGATAAGTTTCCCAAGGTGTAAAGTTAGGGTGGGCATAGGGTCTTCCTTCTCCCATGCTTACAAATATATACACTTGAAAACTTTACAGCTGACCAAGTATATGAAGGAATAGTACTACCTTTCAAAACTACGTCAGTAGCAGATTCAATGAGAGCATCTCAGAGAAACAACCAGGATGGGGCAGAGGAACAGAGGACAAAGTACTGAATGCAAAGGAAAGAGAAATGGAAAAGCATCTTTTGTCAGGCTGTGCACATGTGACAAATTTGAACTGCATTTTTGCCAATATTAGCTAATAAAGCTAATAAAGAACCAGTCAGCTTTCCAAGCATCCATTCTGCTCATGATATTGCTAAGCACAAGATGTCAGAAAATACCCATAGGGTGAGATGATACCTACACATCTGATTTAATTTCTAGCACTTGACTTTCAAATATTGCAATCTTCTTTATGTTTTGGAGATGCTAGTTATTGTTGTTATTGTTTTATTCAAAGAAAACAATTAACTACTTGTCCTGGTTTCATTCAGAACAGAGCTAATTTTTCTGCAGTAGATGTGAGGAGGGTGGAGCCTGAAGCAATGTGGTTGTGTCTAGGTTGTTATTCTATACCATTACATCATTGCTGAGGGGCGAGTGGAGTGGAAAGAAAGGACTCTGGCTTCCGGGGAAGAAGGGTGTGGCTTCTGGTGAAACAAAAGTGTGGTGCAGTAGGGAAGTGTAAATCACCCTCTTTTTTGTATACTTTTGTTATTAATATTGTTGCTGTTACTATTTGTTTTCTTATCTCATTGCTGTTTACAGTAAATTTTTCTTATCTCAACCCATAATTACGTTTTTGTGCCTCCAATTCTCAACTCCATCCCTGAAGCGGGAAGGAGAAGGAAAAGGAGGGGGAGCAAGCAAGCAAGCGGCAGAGAGTCTCAGGCAGGAGGGGACACTAAACTGTGGAGCACCATTCCTAAACCCACAGTAGTTTTATTTTAAAATTATTAGAAGTGGTAAGGTAGCTTGTCAGTCAAGAATGGCATTGTTAAGCATTCTAACACAGCTTGCTATAGAGATGTTTTACTCATACTACATTACAGCAAGGTTCTGTTCATTTACTTGAACATCTGAGAGTAATTTTCCCAATTTTTTTCCACCAGCCCAAAACTAGAACAAGACACTGTGCATCTGACACAAAAGATTTATTCCATGGGGACTCCAGCAAGCTTCTATGTAGAACATACAAGCTCATTGATTTCATCTATGTTAGCAATGTAAACTATCAGATCATATCACCATGACATATAGTGGAAAAGAGCTATTTTTATATTTTCAATCAAAATTTTAGAATTCTAAATTTATTTCCATTTTATTTCTTCCCTTCTTACATTTTTACAAGCTCTCCTTCCTTTGTGTGATGTCATATGCCAGTGACTCAAAACTTGTTTAAGTTAGTAAGCATTCCTCTCCCTACATGCACACACATCTGCACACACATCTTCATCTTGCCTTGACCTGAAGCTGAAAAGCCTTCATAACTAGTAGAGGGTTTCATCTCAAACATGAAAAAATCATGTCAGCTGCTTTTTCCAAAAATGAACTTTTCCAAAAATGAAAGCTCAATGACAAAAGCAGGTATAAAAACCACACAAGCAAGTACGGAAATTCATACCTGAACATTGCACAACTTAGCATAGAGCACCAGCTAGTGTATTAAAGCATGAATTGCATTTTACAAATGACAAATCTACTAATCTGATAGTAATAATGGTTCAGACACTATTTTACAGGAATTTCAGTGTCTCAGGTTTCAAGTGAGGTTCAGGTAAGTCATCAGGTGATGCTCATTACACAGTCTTTTTGTGTAAAACAAGATTGGTTCAGCCAGGGTCCATCAAAGTTTCAACAAACTCATAGCATCTTCCGAACAGCCATAGTGTTTAGGAAACTTCCCTGTCTGACCACGCAGGAGCCTTTCTGGCAGTTACACTCGTACCACCTGAGCTGAGACAGAGGCCCCTTTGCAGCTACACACCCCCCACACACAGTTTCCCTACCGGCTCGACCCCAGCTTTCCCATGGAAGAGTCTCAGACATCTAGATCCTTAAAATAATTTAATCATGGCACAATAACTAAATAATAAAATAACAAAATAACAGCTCGAGCTGGGTGCCTCCAAGGAGGGACCCCAAACAAAGGAACCCCTGGGCTTTTATACCCTTGCACTCTCAGGGCAGGAAAGTCTGGGGGTGGTCGGCTCCTGCAGTGTCTCTGAGTGTCCAGTCACCTGGCTGAGCCACAGGGGTCCATGTCCTTGGGCTCAGGCTCCTGCCCCCCAGAGCTCAACCTCCATCTCTCTCTGCAGCTGCACACTGAGCTACCTGCACTGAATGTATTCCCCAAAAATAGCAAATGAACATCGCTAAGCTTGACAGGCTACAGCTATTGCTCCTCATGCATGCCAGGCAGCAAGTTTGGAAAGGAAATATACCCTGGGCCCAAAGAGACACCGCTTTTTCCCACCACAGAAGGTTTGAAGTGATTTGAACTACTTGTAATTTTATGCTGTTTCTACAAGCTCCAATAAAATGGTTTAAAGTTGGAGCTAGTATCAGTAGCCAAGTCCGGTACTGCTGTTGTCATGCTGAGTTCAAAAAAGCAATTTCTCGGAATATGACAAGTGTTGACATTACTATCTTCCCAATTGTCACTAATTGTGTTAGAAAAACAGCCCTTCATTAATCATTTGTAGGCAGTCCATGATTCAGTTGGGTGGGTGAATCAGTTGCTGCATAATATCAACCAGCTGTGATCTTAGTCATGGCAAAAGCTCAAGAAACTTCACACACGACTCTTGAGAGAAAACTGAGAGTTACAGACTACTGCACAAGGTGGTTTAGGAAGTTGTCATGTCCAGAAAATGAACCAGTGGGGATGGAGGCATCTGAAAACCAGAATCTGTGGGGGGAAAATAGCTGAAAGAAAAGCAGACTGTGCAGGACATGAGAACTAATAAACAAAATAAGTGAGATAGTTATGCTGCCAGAAATATTAGAGCTCTGCATTCAGACACAGCTTGTTAAAGGGATATTTTATTCAGCCTGTGCTGCTGCAAGATTCTTTTCTGTAACAACAAAGAGTAATTCTCCCACTTCAGCTAATAATTAAAAAGTTGGGTTTTGTGTCCAAAGCTGATAAAATAAGTACTGGACTTAAATTAGAGCAAAGGAAATTTAAAAAAAAAAAAAAAAAAAAAAAAAAAAGTTTCAATATATGAGGATGGGTAAGAACTAGAATAGATAGTCCAGGTATGTAGTTCATCTACCCCTATAAAAGATTTTAGAAAGCATCATCAGTCAGGAGTTGTAATATAGTTACTCCTGTCCTGAAAAAAGAAGGTAGAAGAGATGACAGCTCAAGGTTCATACCAACTGCATTTTGTGCAGTTTCTGATACTTTCTTCGATTGGGTAAGCAAATAGGCTCCAGAAGAATCTGAAAAATTATTAATTAAATGACAAGATAAAAAAAAAATACAGTCCATGCTTTAGGATTAACTTTACGTTTTAAATGCAGAGGGGCCGGCTGTTCATCAGAGGATTAACGTCACGAACAAGCAAACTACCTAGGAACAAGATTGCCCTCTGCTGGAAATTGATGCTGGAAATCTAAACAATATAGAAACCACCTTCATTCTAGTAAAATGTGTCAGAAAAAGCTATCAAGAAACGTTCCAACGGAAGACTGCGGAGACGTTCGTAGTACTTCAAAAATAAGAAAAATTCTGAAGTGGATTGCCATAAACACTTAGGACTAGCATTTTGCTGAGGCTTTGAAAGTAAGGTAGACCGAGGCACAGAAAAAGTGTTCAGAAACTTAGAGAAGTAAAGCTTGTCGTTTTGTGGTTTTCTGCAAATATCTGTGCTCATGAAGGAGCACAAAGCTTAGTCTGTTTTTAAAGTCATATTTCCTGCCATCCACAGTGATGTCCAGAATGATCTCGATGCACCAGAGTACATTTGCTTTGTTTACTAATACCACAATTCATTGTGATAAAAAGCCAGAAGAATAGAATATGCCATCTCAGTATCCCAAAAAAACAACTCAGAGTTAATGATGTTCCCTTGATATTACAGGCAGTTGGTTTTTACTGGAATGAAAATAAAGAGTAATTGTAACAACTAGAAGGAAACATCTAAGATAGAGATGTCAGCATGTTTAATTTAATACCTTTGGCAACAACTCTATGCCAAAAAGCAAAGATTCCTTGAGGCAGACAGAGAAAGAAACTCTGTTACCATGTTGTTTCATTATGATTCCTAATGCATTACAAAGGCAGTAATAGAATTCTGATCTTTTCCCCATGTGCAGCAAAAAATCCTCTGGCAAGGCATTCTTACCTATCTCACAAACCCAGAACTAAGTTATATGGCCTTTGCATGAACCTATATCAAACACTAAATCACAATTTACCATAGTGCAATATGACATTATAGTTATCATTTTATTGATAAAAATATTTCACACCTGAGAATAAATAATTTCATGTATGAACAGAGCATGAGTGACCGGAGTAAAATCTTAAAATCAAGCAGGATTTCCCAAAATTCCTAAAATTAAGGAAGAAATACCGAAGTACATATGCTACATTTAAGAAAACAGAAGTCATCCAGCATTAGAACAAAGCACAAGGATTTTGGGTTACTAGGAAGACTGTGGGGTAAGGAATACATTGAAATCATCCTCAGTCCCACCGCAGGAATTCTGTTGTCTGTGCCTGACCCAGATAGATCTTCAGGTGAAGCTTGTCCTTAAAGTGAGAACCACAAAAGCCAGGAAGTATACTGAAATCCCAAGTTTTATGGGAATATATAGAAGACTATTTTTTAAAAGTGAAAATTCAGGGTGAGAAAGCACACTCCAAGTACCTTGAGATACTAGTTGTACTAGAAAAAAAAAAGAAAAAAGATGGCATTTCAACCTGCCCAGTATACACTATAAACAGTGCTTGCATTAGTGCTGCAAACTCTGAACATGTGCCTTTGACTCTAAAGGGTCTCTTTCCAGTACCTGATAGGCAAGATCTTGTTTCTGGTCCTTGCTCTTGGCAGCACAGTCTGTCTCTCTCTCCCCCTGCAACCTGCTCAGCTGTCTCCCAGGAGAGGAGTAATCTCCCCTTTCCAGTTCCATACCTCTTATTCTCCACTTTAAATGCACATCATGTATTAAGGAAGGTATTGGAGGTTGGAACTAGGTGATCTTTAAGTTCCCTTCCAACCCAAGCCATTCTATGATTCTATGATTCTATTATTAAAGTGGACAAAATTAATTAAACAGATACATACAGCGTAGTGTCTTGGCAGAAGCTGAAGGAAATCTACTGAGGCTCAAAACTGGGATGTTTCTGAAAGAGTCTCTTCTCACTCAGAAACATACTGCCTTTGAAATACTGCCACAGTGTGTTCTGCTGACAGTTTAACTTCTGTATTACTTGTTCAAAAATAACCATTAATGAAAATACTGTTTAGTGTTCTATTTATCGTTTCACTATTTTTTAAGATTGCTAAAACAAGGACCTTCTTCAGGTGAAAATTTAAAAAGCTGTACAAAGTTAAAGAATGGAAAGAAGAGTTGATTGTGGACTTTGCTGAAAACTGCCCGAAAGTATCCCATAAACAAGTATTCAAGGAGCAGGAAGAGTGATCTGTATTTTTCTCACTGCAGTAATACCAAAGCTACATCTAGTAATGCAAAAAAATCTCCTGTTATATTTGGCTTCCTCTGGAAACAGATATAATATTGAGCATTTTGAGAATACAGAAGTATGTTCACATGTGGTAGTACTGTACTATTCACTTCGCTATCTAAAGTTGAGAAATTTATCTTGCTTTGTCCCAGTTCTTCCTGGGTGACCATCAATCAGTTTGATATTTGGGAGATTTCTCTTGTACCAAATATGTCTATTAATATCTATTTAAGTGTGGGTTAGGAGACCCAATTAAGTAGTAGTCGTAAGAATCCGTGCAACCACAAGCTGATAAATGCTGGCACAATTTATAAGTGAGATGATCACTGATCTGGGGTATTAGGCAACTCTTGTTGACACAGGACAGATGATCCAGGCTTGAGACTCAGTATGAAGTGGGTTATTGATGCTTTTCCCACATAAGCCAGTGCTGTTCAAGAGGCTGTATTTGCACCAAGCTGGGCCAGGTCCTGCTTGCCCACAGATTCCTACACTTCTCAAGTAACAGAAACATCAATGGCTTCCTTCTTTATTTATACTCTGCCTGCATAAGTTATGCACTTTCCACAGAAGCCACATATCTACTTGGTTGATTCATCCTTCCATTACCCTGGATAACAGAGATGGTATCAATATAACATAGTTTTTTAAAAGCAAAAGTTTTAAAATTACAGATGTCAGTTAAATGGTCAAGCATGTCATAAGTGTGTGTTAAGATGCTGGATTGTGAATTCACATGTCTAAAACAATTAATTGTCTTCTGCATATAAGATGCCAGAGAGACAAGGCAGAGCCCTCTGGTGAAAAGCAGAGACTGTCATGGCTGTTTTCCTCAGCAAGCATTTGTTAGAGCCCAGAGGAGTTTATGCATTACATTGAACTGACTATTTTTTCTCTCCCATTTATTTTGCTGAAAATGTCCTAGATGTTATTTTAGTACAATGTTGTATATTTTTGTATTGTTGATGGAGTTTCGGTTGGGTAATTTAAAAGATAAATCTTAAGTTACTATTGTCCAAATTTCAGTACATGAAAATTAAGATCATATTAGTCTCTTTTCTACCTCTTCAAGTAGGAGGGAATAAATTATGTTAGAAGAATAATTTAGGATTACTTGGTGCAAACTTAAGTACAATACACGAGGTTTCAAAATATGAATAAGTAACTTTGGTTAAAGCTTCTATAGGAAGTGAAGGTTCTACCCTGAAAAGCAGAGGAAAATTACATTGTCTATAATAACTGGTTTTGATAGTATTTTCTTCTGATTTTCTTTTTATTTTTTCCACCTGAAAAAAAGTATAGGGTTATGAAATGAAGATAATCTTACTAATCAAAAATGTTCAATCTTGAGTCTTGATTTGACTTTGTGCTATTTTTTTTTTGATTTTGGACATCTGCTGTATAAGGGAGGTGGTACCACTCCCAGGCACTCTTTTGGCTCACTAATATTTTAACAAATATTACAAACTCATTTAACTCCTGGACAAACAAATTACAATGGTAAAATGGGAAATTGAAATGAGGTCTACAAGAAGAACTGAGTCAGAACCATTGCACCCACAATGTGCTGAGACTAGCACACGTGAATATGAACACTGTTAGGCTCCAGCAGTTGAGCCTGCAGCTACAGGGCGCTGGTCTTGAGGAGAAAGCACAGCACTAAGCTGTTTTTACTATGTGACACATTCGCATGCCAACACATTCACTGGCGTGGTGCTTGGAAGAAGAAATATACTTTTTTTCCTAAGGACCAGATTTCTGTATTTGCTAGATAAAGAATGATGCTTCTGGCAGCTCATGTGACAACAAGCAGCACCATATAATCAGTCACTACAGTAGGTGTAATTGTTAAAATGTGTGTATGCTGTATGCTTGATTAATATCTAAATAATACTCTGAAGAAACCTTGCCTCTTCCTTGTAATAACTCAGATCTGTGTCCTTCCTGCAAAAGATGGTGAAGTATTTGACAATCAATGGCTGTATAGGGGAGTGGGGAAAGCGGGAAAGCATTAATTAGGATGCAACAAAACATAGCCTGAGGATGACAGACTCACTTTAAAAGAATAATTTACATACAAGGAAGAAATCATGCTCAGAATAGACAGAGTGCAAAAATAAGACTGATCTCTTCATGACATAGTTGTTACTTTCATCCAACTACAGTAATACTCTTTTCTTTGGGCTTGCCAGAATAAAAGCAATGAAAAAAATAAGTTCGTCATTAGTATCACTTTTATCTCTCTGACAGGCCTGCAATCAGATCTTGGAATGTATTTACATATTAACTTCCTAAATGTAAGGTCTGACTCTTGACATAATCCCCGTTGCTTCAGTAATGGAAATGAAAACTTTAATGTGCTCGTCAAATCTTTTACTTAACTGATAGAAAAATAAGCACAATTGTATTAAATTTGGGATATTTTGGTAATTCTGGCCCTTCAGAAGACCGTATATGATTTATCTGATAAATTTTTAGGTAGAATTTATACTAAATAATGGTAGTCTAGTAGGTGATACAAAATGGTACCTGCAAAATCTACTGAAAAATAAAACATGGTATAAGGCTAAGGCATTATTCTGTCTCCTGTAGAAATTAGCATGGGCAGAGTATGTTTGGATTTGACATATGACCTTTACTCCTGTCCTGAAGGGACCACTGAGGAAGTGCTGGCTTCCTACAATAGTTTGGCACCAGCAAAAGTAGCACTAGAACGTGCAGTGAGCATCTCTTGCCTGGCTGCTTCAGGCTCTCTGTAGCGATACCAGAAGGCAATGAATCCCAGGGACACAGCCACTCCAGCAAACAGTACTGCGACGTGCATAAGAAGTCCAACTGAAAAGCTGCATACAAATCAGCTCTTCTCAAACACAGCTGAGGGGGAACAAAAACATGATTCTGTTTCTTCTGAAGCTGAGAGGGGGAAGATCAGTCCCACTGAAGGACTGGTGTTCAGACATATTTGCTGTCATTACTCATGCCTCACCATCATATGCTATCTTTTATCTTCCATCAGTTAAACCCACACCCTTGTTGCCATTGCTCTCTCTATACCACTGTGATATGTGACAGCTGTGTCCTGTTTGAGTCACTGGCCCAGGCTGCTCTGCTTCTGCCTTGTGACACATCCCAAGTCAGTGCAAGGCAAGTGGAAAGGGGAAGATCTTTTGGTGACCTTGACCTGGTAGATAGGACAGTTATGTCTTCCTTGCAGAGATCTTAGCAGGTTCAGGCAGAAGAAAGGTGGCATATGTGGGTCTCACTTGCCCCAGCAGTCTTCTGGCTACCATGATCATTGTCCAAATTATGTGGAATACGTAAATCCACTTCTGTCTACTCGATCATTTGAGAAGTAATATAGTTACATGACATTTTTTATGTCTCCATGTGAAGTGGAAGAGAAAGCAATTGCCATTAGTTAGAGGAAATCTCTGTTACTTTGGAAGCCATGCAGCAAAATTACTCTGATGCTGCTGGGCCTGTAAGGATTCAAAATCTACAGCCCTCTCTAATATGTGAAGAAAAAAAAAGTCTGTCTCAGTTCTTATATAGGTGAAGCTGAGTTTTACTGATGTGGACATTATTTGATTTTGCCTGTATACTGTGTTCTCAGGGTCTGTCTGAGGTCCCAATGTGTAGTATTTGTAACAAAAACAAAACTGGCCCCTCTCCTAAAAACTCTGCTGAGCTGTGTAGGATTTTCATAGTCCTGGTTTCTGCAAATTCGCCATGCAGATACACTGCAATTATTATTCATCCATATGAACAAGGTTACTCAGGTTAAGTATTTGGTTCAGTAATCTGGAAATATGGCTTCATTATTATGTAATATTTCACTGAGTAGCAAGAGGGAGAACATGTAGGTACACTAGATTTAAAGCTCATAATAAGAAGGGAAACATTTCAAGGATGTAACATTATTATAAAGATCTCATTGTCTTTCATAGTGTTGCTTAAATGTATCTGTGTTGTACATCTGCTTCTCAGACAGATGTACTTGAAAAACTCAATGTGTTTACAGGAAGCACTTGCAAAGCCAGAAATATCTTGCTATCTGATTGCGTGTCACATTTTGCCTCATCATCTTTCTCTTGAAAAGATTCCTATGAAGCAGCACAGGGAAGTTCACTCTGGTTTTCAGATAGGGACCTGAAATGTGGAGGTACCTCTACCTTCTTTTCCAGAAACACAACTAAAAATCTGTCTTCCAGTATGCTGATATCCGCAAACATTTTTAAGGGAATCCAGCTGGCTCTAAGTCCAAGTTTGCCATAGGAAAATAAGACAATTGTAGTTTCTCAGTGAATTTGGGAAGAATCAAGGTATTTTACTCCATGTTTACTCCTTGCCTCAGGAGTCTGAACACATTCTGAAGTTGAGAAAAATTTTACACATTGTTAGCATGTTTCTTATAAGAGTGTGAGGAGGCTTTATTTCGCCATTGCCTGTAATCAACACAGATACACATCCACTAAGCCAGGTATGCTTGCAGATGTGTTATTTGATAGAGTTGGGGAAATCTGTAGCCCCAAGGACATGGTCTGTCCATACCAGACAGACAAAAAGGTGCATAAGAGTTCTCCACTTCTTTCTGCACCGTACCATATAACATGCACTCACACCATTCACACAACTAGGAATTTCTAGTGCAGACAACATTTTGCACATATTTTAGAGGAAGAATGCTCTAATTAGTCCCTTTGATCAATATCTTCTGGTCTAAGGAAAAAGGAAAAAGGCTCCAAGGCTATATTTTTCAACCCTTTTTTCTGGCCATTTCATGGTGCAAATTCTGAGAGCTGTCTGACTAAACTAGGAAATGCATGTCTCCTTCCTATATATTATTTTATATGTTACACTACTTTTATATGGGGTTTTCTAAGGTCATATGCCACTGACAGGTACTAGAACAAGCCAGTGAGGGCATTTGTATTATACACTCTTCAAAACAAGCTCTTTTTCTTCCATGAGTAGATATACCTGGTTGTGAAATAGGAATGAAAGTTAGAAGACTTCTTATTAGAAGTCTTAAGGGTACAGAAAGGTAGCTTTGGTTATATACAAATTTTGCCTCTTTTAAAGGCTCCAGTGTGAATGAGTAAAGGAGAAAATATTAGTCAGAAGATGGAAGATTAAGTAAGCAATAAAGAACTAACAGGACTCTAGAAAATTTATAAAAACAAATCTGGAAGTATGAGCCATGTAGTCACTTGGAAAAGATAAGTGAGGAGTTGGAAGAAAGGTTTGTTCGCATACGATTGTCTCTCTTACGAACTCCATCATGCTCAATGATTGGAGTCATTTACTATCATAAACCACGAGGTAAACCTCTGAGTTTCAAGTAAGTCTTGAGCTGTGGATCAGTCCCTGATGAGACAGAAGCCAGACTCTGAAATTCAATTGTTAAGCAACCTTGTAAGATACTGCATGATAAAGCAGTCTGGGAAATGTGAGCAGGAAAGTTGTTGCTGTAAATACTGTCAGTGTATGCCAGATGGGGAGCTGCAGATTCAGTGTGAAGACTGCATTTTACATATATATATGGCTATCTGTGACATGTGAAAGTAATTAGTACAGGCTCCTGACCAAAGAACTCAGATACACTCTTTCAGATATGTTTGACTCCACCAAATCAATATAGATCATTCCTTCCTCTTATAACATTTGCTTAGACCATTCTGCTCCTTTCCCTCTCATTCCCCATGTATTGATGAATTTGGCTTGCTTTTAATTTTTATTCTTATTGGGTAATTTTATCAATTGTTTGTATAATGTTTTAACTAAGTGCTAAAAGCAAATTAGGTTAAAAAAATTAAAAATTGGAAATGTCAGTTATCACTGGAATGCAATATTTACTAATTATCCCCAGTACTCTGTATGAATGGAGAACTGCTTGCTTAGTCATAAAAATACAGTGTGGTGTTTTCTTTTGTGGCAATACTCATGTTTGGATTCTAAAAGGCTCTATCATCATTTTAGGCCTCTGTTTTCTGAAGAATACCTATTATTTTGGAGTGTCACATTATTTTGGATAAGGACTGGAAGGAATTATTCCCTAAAACACCAGAAAAGTACTGTATTATGAGGTTGGAAGAAAGAGTTTTGCCTCTCCCCCTCTCTGCTCTCCCACTGGGGCTGCTTCCAACAACAGGAGCTTGTAAAGTCTGAAGTTGTCTGAACAATTGAGTTGTCTAGTTGAACAGTTTCAAAAGCAAGAAGCTCACTTGTTCACACCCCATTTCCAAATGAATAGAATGGAATAGAATAGAATAGAATAGAATAGAATAGAATAGAATAGAATAGAATAGAATAGAATAGAATAGA
>JAWWLV010000121.1:55533094-55596858 GCA_035041135.1 Platyrinchus mystaceus
GCGCTGCAGGGGGTTGTTGTGGCCAAAGTGCAGGACCCGGCACTTGGCCTTGTTGAACCTCATCCTGTTGGAATCAGACCATCTCTCCAGTTTGTCCAGGTCCCTCTGCAGAGCCCTCCTGCCTTCCAGCTGATCGACACTCCCCGCCAACTTGTGTCATCTGCAAATTTGCTAATGATGGACTCAATCCCCTCATCTAGATCACCAATAAAGATTTTAAATAGAACTGGGCCCAACACTGATCCCTGGGGGACACCACTAGTGACCGGCTGCCAACTGGATGCAGCACCATTCACCACCACCCTCTGGGCCCGGCCCTCCAGCCGGTTCTTAACTCAGCAAAGAGTGCCCCTGTCCAAGCCATGGGCTGCCAGCTTTTTCAGGAGTATGCTGTGGGAGATGGTGTCAAAGGCTTTGCTGAATTAGATAGAGCACATCCACAGCCTTCCCCTCATCCACCATGCAAAGATCTGCCTGCCTTTGCCACATGTGAGGAACGAACTCATGACCTGCAGATTATGAGATTATTTGCAGGCATCAGTGATCTAACCCAAAGACTCTGCAGAAAGGTAAAGACATTGTGCTATAAGCTCCTTATGATGTGTGATATGCTGCCAAGTATTTAACTTTTGAAATTATTGGGTCTTTCCAAATAACAGAGAATTGACAAAAAAACTACCAACTGCAAGTAAAAACTCCAGTTGATTCAGTGCCTGCAATCACCTTACTCTATTTTTTGTCTCGTTGTCATGAATTAAAATACTAGAAAGAATACGCACACTAGGGTGAACATTTGAAAAGGGAGAAAATGTAATGGAAGAGAAGAAAAATAGCAACTCAGGAAATACAGACAGGGGGTTGAAAGATCACCTCAATCCAAAACTCTAATTTTGTTGTGTTTTCCTCCCTTTTTTTTTCACTTCAACCCTGAAGGTTTTCTCTACTAAGAAAAAAATCTCCAGTGGTGTAAAGCATCTATTAGTGTTTTGATGTCACACCTTCACTTCCTCCTTTCTGCTAGCGAAGGAATTGCACCTTCAGCTTAATGAAGTCCTCTGAACTATTAGCAATGCCAGGTCTACCAGGTTAAAGGCCCTCTGGGGAACTCAGGTATGAAGACACTGGTCTTTTCCAGTCATCAAACTTCTATGAAGAGAAGTGGCCTGGTAGAAGCTACCACTGCCACATCTGCTGTCAACTGCTCCAGAGCTGGCTCCAAATTGTAGTTTTTCTGTGTCCTCATTTCCAGCAGGACAGATGAGGCAGCTCCTAGAGTCTTTATTTGTTGCTGCTGAAGTTTGAATGGAAAGGGTACAAAGTGTATGAACAGGAGTAAAGGGAATGAGGAGAGACCATGCAGTGGGTATGCTGGAAATGTGTTGACACAGACATCAGAGTGTAAGCCAACAGGCTTAACCTGAACACCACACAGGCCACCACAAATGCTACTTTTCTCACTTGTGAAGAACCAGACTGGATCTGTTGCTCGTGCTTCTACTCTTCCCTGACTGCCACCCATGAAGGATCCCAGAAAAGAAATCTGGTGCCATGGCTGTCTAGGTTGGGCTTTGCAGTGTCTGACAGCTGTGTTACTGCTTGTATCAGTGTTGTCCTTCACAAGTATTATTCCAGTTCATAAAGAGAACGACACAAAGTCCTTAACCATGATTATTGCTACACCAGTAACACGCTAAACACAGCATCAGACATTAGAATATGATCATCCATAATGACCATCATTTCCAGCAGAGTATGCAGTCTGACTTCTTTAAAACAGACACATTTTAATGAGGAGAAGACCAGTGGGTTGAGGGAGGGACAAGGCAAAATTTGACATATTTAAAAAGATGGGTGCCTTTGTAGCTTATAAATCCAAATGATAATACTTATAGTATGTGCCAAAGAGTTTGCAATCTTAAAATGCTGGAAGCCAGCTGATATATGGCATTATTTCTTCACACCAAACAAATAGCACCCTGGATTCTGATTCAAGAAAAGAAAAATTGTTCTCAATGTTTCTAAGGTATTAAATTCTAATGTTGCATTTTTAAATAGGCATCTGAGTAAAACTAGGCTGAAGGATAGTCTGGGGATTTAAATTTGTGTTGATTTAAATCTGCTTACACTTCTTTTTTCTGCTACTGTCATATTGATCAGATTTACCATTTAAATTGAATTTCCTGTTCTGAAATTATATTCCTATTTACACTGAAGAAACAGTGTTGTCTCAAAGACATTTACTGTATTTACTTGTGTGCAACTGAAAATGCTTTTAGGAACTACAAGAAATGCACTCTGGGTTTAAATGGAAACATCTTTGCTCCTACTGTTACCTTATAAATCAAAAAGAACTCAATAAAGACTATATTAAAACAGTAAAAAGTGAGATTATTACTTGATGAATGGGTATCAAACAGTAATTTCTCATTCAGCTATTGTTAAACCTCCTTTTGAAACTAGCAATAAAAATTATAATCCAGACTCTCTGTCTACAGTTCCATGTGATATCAACAGTGATGAAGGTCAGACGACACTTGCTTTAAGTGCTTCTCTTCTTGCCTCTCCCAAAGTACCATACTATGCATTCCCATTGGAAGGAGGGTGACCAGCAGTTACATAGCTTCACAAAAGCTGACACCTGAAAGAAAAGAATTCCTTCAACCTTGCAGTAGCTCAGACAACTTATCTGAAACAGGCTTGTATATCTACAAAGAATTCACGCAATATCTGTAGTAGGCAACAGCTCTAGCAAAATGAGAATCAGGATACCAATTTTGTGTTTATGACATATTACACAGAGGATATTTGCTGACAGGGCCAGGAGTTCTATCATAGAATTCATGAATTTAAACCAGAAGAGAAGTTTAATATTCTTTTTTTTTCCCTGAAAATTGATTAAAGGCCAGGAAAACTATTCTTTTGCTTCTTCTGTTTTCCTCTACTGCATAATTTAGCATTCTAAAAATACTAAAGATTGATGATGGTGATGCCTGAATTCAAAGAAGAATTCCTGAAAGATCTACAGCTAAGCATGTTATTGACTCTCCAGTCTGTCACTGATTGCATACAGAGTTTGTGAAAAAAAGTGTACTAATTTTTTTTTTTTATATTATCATTTGTTAAGGTCTCTGCATGAGTATGGAGAGAGGGTCTATACTACTTAGACAACTCACACAATGACTTATATAGATGTGTTTATATCTTGATTTTATCTACACAGCTTTTTACATGCACACTCCCACTAGACTGGAACAATTGTAAGAAGATTTATATGTGGTCACACATAAATAAGCAGAGGACAGTTTAGTTTGTTCATTGTTCTAAAATTCTTAAAGTCACTTTTAAGATGCTATTGTGTGAAGATACCACTGGAAACTAGACACCTTTAGAAAACAGGATGCCTGTATATTTTCCAGCACAGGGAGTTAGTTGTTGGACAATAGATGATTTATAAAAATGTAAGAGATTAAATATTTTTATGAATAGTTGCTTTGCCTATTTTTACAGCACTGATTTTTTTCTCACAAACTTAATCCCTCTCAGCAAACCTTTGCACACCTGTTGGAGTTTACACTTCGGCTGAGTCCCTGGAAGAGACTCACACATCTGAGAAGTCACACATCTGCATCTTGGTAAGGTAGTAACACTCACAGCACTACATGGTGAGTGGCTTAGAAAATAGCCTGTAAGCCAAGTCCTAAAAAATCACTGTTTCAAGTATTGCATTCTCATTTAATGAAGAGCCAAATTTTATTTATATCTATTACATGTAGTTTTGTTTTTACCTCAACTAATGAATTTCCAGGATGTGAGAAAACACACTTCTATAATTTTAAGTGAAGTCTCCACACAGTGAGCTTGTGCCAGTTGTCTTCACTGTTCTCTGACAGACGCTATACAGTGACCCTTCCTAGTCTACCATATATGATATACCTACAGGAAAGGAAGAGGAAACGCTATTCACTCTTCTAAAGTCCATCGGAAAAATAAGAAAAATCTAAGAGGCATCTTCCCTTCAAAGGATCATGAAAGGTCCTCACAAAAACCCAAGCTCTGAGGTTCATCTGCTGTCAGAGCAAAAAGGATGCGATCAGGGCTGGGTAGTGTCAGTCTCTGGCAAGCCAGATGGGCAATGATAATGAAAGGAGGTGCAATAAGACAATCTTTTCAGCAATAAGTCAGCTTTTGTGTGTTCTGCTCGGTGTTGTCAAATGCAGCAGATTTTTGTTCTTAAAGAGCCATTTTAGAATTACATCTATCTCCACTCTACAAAATTGATTGTTGTTCTTCAGAGTCCAGCAGACAACCTCCAGACAATAAGAGATTCTGAAACAGTAATAACTGTAATTTTTCCTCAGTTAATCTGTAAGTATTTATCAAAGATGTCAAGTATCATTACCCTACTCTTTAGCCCAAGACACAAAAATTAAGTGAGTTACTCATGGTCTCTCAGTAGGAAAATATATGTGTCACTGCAGGAAGCATAGGTGGCACTCAGCAGATTCTTGTTCCTTATGCTAATAAAAAAAAAAAAGAACCCTTTCTATCCTCTTGTATTTTTTTCCCAATCTTTTCCTGGAGCACTTCTATGCAAGAAAAGTCCTATTTTGATAATGCATATTATTTTTAGTTTTAAATAGTGCTCAGATTCTTAGAGGGATCATTGTCAATAGCAATAATATAATAAACGAAATCAAATCATATGATTCACTCTAATGCTAATTGCTAATACATGTTAATGTTAAACACAGCAAGCAATAGAGCTTTTTGGAGGGAAAGATTTTCCACAGCAGATGCAGAGAATCCTTTAGAATCAAACCAATTAATCTAATTACCTTGAATGAATGGCAGTTTAACATATACTTCCACCTCACACTATATATTTCAGTTAATGAACCATTCCCAGATTTGGGTGAAAGAAAACAGTTGTAATAGATAATAATCAAAATATACATTGAGGAAAAAATAAGGACAACATGATCATGAGGTACCACAACAAACTACAAATACCTTTTTATTTTTGAGAAATCAGGTTTTATTCCAAAGGTTGCAACAAGTTTGGGTTTTGTTATCTTTGTTTCATTAGAAGATGAAACAGATCATGTCTGCTGTGTAGGTACATCCATTAAGCGGTTGAGAATGTCTACCTGATCTGAAACATACTGAAGTCAATAGATACCTTTTCAACTGACTTCAGTAATGAACTTTGTGAAACAATCAATTCTACCCTGGCACCTCCTGCTGTCTTGATTAGTTTAAAGACATGATAAAACTTTGTCGAAGGAACATTTGGAAAACAATCTTTTCACTGCAAGACACACAAAATCTATTCATTACTTTTTGCATCCAATATGAGACTTGAAAGTATCTAGAGGTATTTTTAAGGCAATCACCAACAAATATCAGCATGTACTTTAACATTATAGAAAAAAAAAATCCTTACCCCAAAATTTTGATGGCAATGTGTTATCATTTGGAGGGTTTGTACTGTTTCTATCCATAACATCCAAATAGCAAATACAGAATGGTATGTCCACAGAGGAGCAATAGTTTTCTGAAGGTTTGAGATTTTGCACTAGAAGCAAAGCTTTTGTGCTGCCACAGAACAGTGTTGTTTGCCTGAAAGGAAATGGATGTATCACATTTCCTGCTTGTGGACTCGAATTAGTAAGTGCTCGCCTTATCTTGGAACACCACATGGTTCCCGAGACGGGGAAGTAGTTTCCTTCTCGTCATTTCCTCAGCCAGAGCAAACTGACTCAGAACAATACCAAATCACCTCCTTCTCTGAAACTTTTTCAACCCCAAAAGGTTCAGAGATAGAAAGATGAAAATTCCTTTCTCTTTCCTTTTAGGATTTTCTGTGTGGAAGGCCTTCCTTAAACATCCAAAAGCACTTGTATTTGGTAGGAATTTTCAATAAGAAAGAAGTGCATCAAAAGGCTTTTAATAAACACCAATTCATTAGGATATTAATTTAGGGTGTGAGGATTGTTAAGTATTCACTATTTTTCCTCAGCTGGTTAGAGGAACTAGCTGGGCCTGAAAGCATAACTGTAATTTTTTTTCCTTTCCACACCCCATTCTAAAATATGAATTCCCTGGAACACAAACAGCCTTTGAGCTACCTGTTTGGACAGGTTTAATATAATGCAGTGTTAATTCCATGATGGAATTGTAGGTACTGCTGCTATATATAACAAATAGCAATAATAGCATCCCTACAAAAGAAAATAGCCAAGACATTTAATGACACAGAGCCAGAATTAATGGAGAATGTATGGGGATCAATAAAATATATGTGATAAATTCTGTAAAACTGAGTTGTAATTATTTTCCTCTTAAACATATTTCAGATAATGGATGTCCATAAACATTCTGCTGTGAATGTACCTCTGTTCTCTGAGGAGTTGTCTTGCCCTTATAAAAAACTCCCACAAAATGGAATTAGCCACATTTATTTTTCACAATGAATATCTAGAATTCCCTAAATTTAGGAATATTTCAGTCTTGAGATTTGGATGTGGCATAATTTTAATGCTGGAATTTGCTTTGATTTGTTTTGTTTTGGACTTTTTTTGCATGAAACAGACTTAAGAAAATACTGAATAAAGATACCCTGATGGCTGATATAAGAATGATGGCTTTCAAAGCTGGTGCTTAAAAATTACATATCCAAATACTGAGTTAAACACGTAGGTGAAAAAGACCTGATTTTCAGATGTCTGTGAACAAGATACAATTTGATAAGAAATGCTGGGATTATTTAGTTTCGTTGGGACACAGACACCAGAGGAGATAATAAAAATATGCAAATTAAATAATGATATGACTAGGCTTAGATTTGTGCTCTAAGAGTATATGAAAATACAATGGAACTGAATTATTGTAAATTATAAAATGAGGAAATTAAGTGGTTTTAATTTACTGAATGCATCTATTGAGATGAACATTGTAAGAAAGAATTAAAAACTGAGCTTAATCGAGTGCAAAAGCATCTGAGTTCAGACATGAACAGTTGTGCAGATAATTGCATCTTACATATAATCAAGTGTATGAAATATGAACCTTAATGCTCTGTGAGGAAGTCAGCAGCACTGAGAAATATGCCAGTTCCTATATGGACAGGGTATTCCAAGATGGGCGTTCTCTCATCTTCCTCAGAAACAAACAGATGATATGGGCAACTGTCGGCAGCAGATCAGAGAAGCTGGACCACCAGAAGTCTTACCTGGGCCATACACCTGTAATGCCTATCAGCAAGTTGCAGCAAATAAAGTTTTAAGTAAATCAAGATGATGTGGGTTTGCAATGACTTGCTAAGAAGGTGGCTTCTCAGATCAGTTTCAAACTCTTCCCTGTTGGCTCTTGCAAGAAAAAGGAAGAATTGCAAGTTTGTGCAACAGAATGTAAATAAAACGGGTACAGCATATCAAATACTGAGATAGAATCATAGAATGGTTTGAGCTTGAAGGGACTTTAAAGATCATCTAGTTCCAATACCTCTGCCACAACAGTGTTGGAATGTTTCATGAGACCAGGTAGCTCAAAGTCACATCCAACCAGGCCTGGAACACTTCCAGGGCTGGGGCATCACAGCTTCTCTGAGCAACCTGTGGAATCTTCTTCATCAAAAATCTAAAGCAGGTTGATAAATCATAAACTCTTCTTAATTTATTATTTAAAGTATTAGACTAATTTGGTTTCTGTTCATTTTATTTCTGGGTATTGTATAAATATATTTTCTTGGTAACCCCATTAGTTCTTTCATTTTTCTCTGTTGAGAAGTATCTTTTCCTGAAAATAAAATCATCCTAATTCAGGGTACCCTCATGGTAAAAATGCTCATCATCATTTATTATGCTGGCAAGTATAACCCACTGTCATTTTTGGCTGGTGGGAAATAGGGGTATGTAGATGATGACTTGTCAAATATACTGCTGATGTGAGTCCAATTCCAATGAAGTGAGCAGTCTTTTACTTCTTGAAAAGAGGAATTGGATTATTTCCTTAAGGGTTTTGAATGTGCTGATTTAACTAAGGGAGGTGCTTTAAATTTACAGCAGCGCTAGACCTAACCCTGAAGAAAGGGAAGAACTTTCAGGGAAAATAAATGTGATGGGTACCATCATGTATTGGAAAAAACATGGGCAACCAAAGAGTAGGTACACAAAATAGTGCTGGCAAGTGAACAGTCACCCGCTTCTTTGGACATGTGTAGCCATGGGGGAAGGAATTAGCACCATTGCCAGCCTGCTCTGAGGGGGGGCAGCTGCTTTCTCTGAGGCATTTATGCTGTCATCGTTGATATATTAGAATTCTTTTATTTTTCTTTGCCCTCCCGGTAGAACCCTGATTGGCTAAATATTTTCTGTTTAACAAAACGCTTAGAGTGGAGTGATCCATAGAGTTAATTTACTGAGTGCATAGAGATTGATTAAGCTGAAAACATTTTTCAACTGGCCAGGGCTCAAAGGAATGATGCTTGAGCATGATCACTAAGTCCTACAAATTGAACACAGATCCTTACTATTGTCAATCACTGTAAGAGAGAAGGGCCATACCACTGTAACTGGAATGAAGAAGGAATACCATGTCAGAATTTTATAACAATTTGCTGAAAATTCAGTCGCTTACAGTACTGAAAACTCAGTACTGCTTACATATAGGTATGCATGCTGAATTCTTGTGCGTGAACCCACAAAATCTTTTTATTTCAGGTGTAAGCTGAGTTCACTGGAAAAAACCCATAAAATTAAAAAGACTATACTGAGAATCCAGTGAAACCTTTTCTTTTTTTTTTTTCTTGCACTTTCCATCTGGAGATTATGATTTAGACTGGGATTTCCTTTAATTGTTTCATATTTCAGCAGCCTCATATTTGTCCTTGGTTAGTTTTACAGCTCTCCGGATGCATGAAGAAAAACACAGGAATATTTTTTCTTTGACCACTGATGAAAAATGTTCCTGTCTACCATCAAACTATCAATGCTGATCATAATGTGACAAAAGACAGAAAAACCACAGCTTGAATTTGCTGCCTTTAATGACTCACTTCAAGTTCAGGCAGCAAATTTCTTCAGTTTACCTGCTACAGGTTAAATAGCCTACTGCCACATGCTGGCTCTATCAGAATACAACTTTCAATGTAATATACCTTCTATGAATGAAAAGAAACATGGCTGCAGTAACATCACCATATCAGAAAAGACATTAGTTTCCGGGAGTGTATTAGTTGTTAATAATTTTTCTCCAGATTTTTCAGAGAAAGAATCATGAGTAGGAATTACATGAGAATTTCAGAGATTTGGTATTTTTGGGAGGTGTGAAATCCTAAGGACATAATATAAAAAGATCCTTCACTGCTAATTATGTACCATTATCTGATTGAGAAGACAGTTCATTGTGCAGTAAGTGAATATACTTTGTGTTTACTGGAACATACGCAATGTTTTTAGATCCAATATTCAACTCAGAACTCTGATCTTTTATATGGTATTTGTGATATTGAAGACTGTGTGTATTTATGTGTGTGTGGAAAAGCAAGGGGGAGTGAATTAAAAGAGGCTACAGAGCAAAATATATTTTATATTACTGCATTTCTGCATTAGTTAAAGCTAAACAGGAAAAAAAAAGTATTTTTGATCCAGGTTTATATATCTCAAATAATATACATCAAAAAATCACTCCAGGGCAGTGGGTCCTGCTGGAAGCAATAGTGGTGAGTCATGGGGGAAAAAGACAGTTTTAGCATCTTGGTACTGTATTCCCACAGCCAAGGGATAGTTAGTGAGTATGGTGCTGAGAGTAGGCATGATGGAGCTTGTGGGGGTGTAGTTGCACAACACAGTAATGGGTGTCATTCCTGGGGACACAAGGAGGTGAAAGAGGGAGGGAGCAAAGATCAGGTATTTGAGCCTAACAGAAAGTTAGGAACTTCCTCTCTCACTGTTTTGTATCTAGCAGATTGCTTGATATTTTGCAGCAGCCTACATGACACTAGCAATTTGAACTATAAGTTGAAAACCCCAAACTTGAACCTGTATTTTATCAGGAAACTCAATTGTGAGTAGCCACCCCAGAAAAGAAGAAAACAAGGAACTGTCATTATCTACATTTCCTTTTCTCACATGGAATTAATTGGGTAAAATGGAGGAATAAATATACATAAATTACTAAAGAAGTTTATGTGACATGGTTTCTCATAGGGGCAGAGAACTGGAGTCAGCAAGTCAAAAAATCCCTTTTCTTTCTCTGTTCAAATGCATCTTTTTCTGTACAAATGCATCCTGTGAACCACTTCCCATTCAGCAGATGAAAATGAAATCCACCAATATGTTTTCCAAAGTGTGGAAAATGTTTATCCAAAGGACAAATTTGCCAGTATTACACAAATTTACAATCTAGTAAAGAGATTTGCCATAATGTTCTTAGGGTACAATATTTTCTTGCCTTCTACCTTCTAAGCAAGACTTCAAAGTCTTTCTATCCACTTCTGCTCACCTGAAAGTTCTGAGACCTGCAGTGCTGAAGCATGACATTTAGTAAACTCATGACTTTAATTCAGATTACTGCCCTATTTTTTCTACACTAAGAAAGGGATCAAGTAAGGGGACAGAAAGAAACAACACCCAAGCACAATTCAGTATGATAACAAAATTGTATTTTAGCACTTTTGTAGTAGCTGATAGAGTTCTACAGTTCAGCTGCAAATTTTTCATCCAGCTACAGGTATTGGATAAAAAAATCATCTCTTGCTGTTGTATTCTGTCCTATTTGCTGTTAAAAATGTTTGATGACATGTAATCCATTTTTCTACTCCCTAGGATGATCTGAAACTTATAATTTCATTGAAAAACAATGTTCACAGATGTAGCTGTATTTGTTCACACTGAGAGACACTTCTCTTTCACAGATATGAGTTTGCTGGTGTGAGCAGTATGTCCATGTGAACAGTGCATGAACTGTTTAGAAGTAGAATTGTATTTTTCCCAAGTTGTCACATAGAATTTAATGGACTTGACTTATCATGCAGCATTGCCTTATTACAAGAAAAAAAATATTCCTGTGTACTATCATTTATATGCAGAATTATGCATCAGTGAACCAGTGTGGATGTTCAGTGCCTCTGCAGTTTTGCTGCCTCTGGGTGGGAAGAGATTGTCATCTGTAATCCTTTTGCTGAGATGTAAACTAGGACTTACAGTTGACATGGTCTTCATTTTTTCACACAGTCTAACCAAGAAACATCTCACACTGGATTCAAGGTATGTTTCTGAGACGCATTTTTATATACAGTTATATACAGTTTATATGCAGTTACTTCATTACATGTGTTAAATAAGAGCCTAATCCAAAATCATTGTTGATGATGAAAATATCCCTAAACATAATAAGATATCATAATAGGTGTGGAATGGGCAGAAAAGCATTTAGAGGGTATTTATATCTCCTGAATATCTGAAATATTTTCCAAAAATGAGAATAGAATGCTGGTAAGGACAAAATCTTTACTCTCCATATGTTTCTATTAAGGCTGTTTCCAAAGCTTCTTCTACAGATACCAAGGCTAAAAAGAAATAAAATAATTCAGAGCCACTTTATATATATTTTTCCCACTCTAAGGTATTATGCCTGGAGGTGGAGGGGTGCCTCTATATGTTAGAGAGCCTCTATAGAACTTGAAGTCAGTAACAATGAGTGCCTGTGGATCAGAATCAGGGGGAAGGCCAACAAGGCTGACATCCTGGTGAGAGTCTTTTATAGACTATCCAATCAGAATGATGAGAGTGATGAATTATTCTAAAAGCAGCTGGTGGATATCTCAAAATCGCCAGCCCTTGATGGCCCTCTTTGCGTCCCTCAGTATTGAAAATTCTATAATTTCATTTTAGAAAGAAATTTTTTACGGAGAGAGTAATCAGACATTGGAATGGGCTGCCCAGGGAGCTGGTGGATTCACTGTTCCTGGAGGTTTTTGAGATGAGACTGGATGTAGCACTTATTGCCATGGTCTAGCAACCACGGCAGTGTTGGATCAAAGGTTGGACTTGATGATCTTGGAGGTCTTTTCCAACCCGGTTGATTCTATGATTCTATGAGTACTTAATCATTTTTTCCAGATCTCTATCTGGTCTATGAGGCTCGTAATGAAAAAACAGTCTTTGAGGAATCATACACCACCACAGATACCATTTTGGTTTGATTTAGTTAGGTTTACTGTGAGCATACTGCTTAATTTTCATGACTGCATTTGTCTGACAGATAAACAGATTAAAAATTCTTTTTTTGTTGCAGTAAAAGTCCGCTTTCTGAGTCCCACCATGGTGTAATTGAAGCAATAAAACAACCAATATTTGACAATGATGGTGCCCTTCATCAGTTTACTAGTACCATAAAAAAAATCTAGTGAAAAAAACCCTTTTCTGAAGTTTAGAGCAAGAGGAAATCCTATGGGGAAGGTTAAGAATGGAGACATGATGAACAATTAAAGGAAATTGCCCTTCAGTAGTCCTAAATGTTTAATGTTCCCTTCCTCTGATTGACAGGATCACACCATAGTTATAGAGTATCCATGTATTCCTATAAATCCAAAAGTCTTCAAATGCGACTCATGAGGAAATTAGGTGGACTTGTATTCCTCTGTTACAGTACTTTTGATTTGCCAAAGGAAAATTCAAATTTACATGAAGGCAAAATGTTCTAAAGTATATAAAGCCAAGATTAACCACTAGAAAAGTACAAAGAGTGTCACAATATCTCATAACACTGTAAGTAAAGGCTTTGAGGACTACAAAGTCCATGGAAAATAGACTTATGCCAACTTAGCTTGCTTGTTTCTATTATTACTTATTCTTATTTTCCCCAAGGCAGCCTATATGGCAATCCCAACTCCATTGTACTTAAGTACTGTGCAAACAAATTACAGTGAGACTAGGTCATCTGCATTTCTTCTTTTTTGTGCAAATGATCTTTTCCTTTACTCTGCAGGAAAATATTATGTTGAAAAGCAAAAGACCGAGCTTCTAGTTATCTTTTTTTTTTTTTTTTTTTTTTTTTTTTTTTTTTTTTTTTTTTTTTTTTTTTTTATGATTTTCTTTGACCTTCCCTGAGACAGTGTGTGAGGGTTAAAGACATTTCACAGGGTGCATATTTACCAGGTCTGTCATCCTCGCCTTGCTTGTTGAGATGTAGTTTATTAGAGCAGGCCCATTACTTACTCCTGTAATGAGAAGATTGTGGCAGCAAGCTGTTTGTCTGCCTCACCTCACCTTAAGTAGAGAAGTAATCAAAAGCAAAAGCAGGCACCTGATCATTTTTTGGTGGGCAAAAGATAAAAGTCATATCATGAAAGCTGTGCTTTCCTCAGCATACCCATGAGTCCCAGAGAATTTCTGTCCCAAACTAACTATAGTATTTGCTCTGATGAAAGACTGCAGTAATCATTTCTTCCACATATCTTTTCCTTCATATTGCAGCAAATCTAGTCATCCCAGCATTCTCCAGAGCCATAAAACATACAAATCTTTGCCCTCAACCTCACCCATATAGCCATCCTAGCCACCCAACAGTCCCTGCTACTCCCTCTCTCCTGAGCATCCACACAAACTTCTGTGCTTGTAACCTTCACACCGCTGAGCACCCGGGTCCCTCAGCAAGCTAATCGGAGAGCTCCACAGAGAATGGAAATGCAATTATGGTCCTTTGGAAACTGGTGAATAATTAATTTAACCATTTTCTATTGCAGGTCATTAATTTTTACTGCTCTCAGATGGCTTGCTGTTAGGGAGAGTAAGCTTAATAACTCTTGTGCTGTAAGGGTTAGGAGTTGTGGACACAGGCATCCAAGCGTGGAGTGATTGCAGAAACTCCAGACATAGAAAATCATTTACCAGTAAACTTGGTATTCCTTGAAAGAATGCATGTACACTTTCATGCATGCTTTCCAGTTCTACACTGATGAAACTTTCAGTAGAATAAGTCCTGATTTATTCTGCAAAGACTTGAGGGACAAGCATATCTAAGATGTAGGAATTCTGAAGCAGACTTTCAGCATACAGAATTCTGCAGCAGTAAATTGAATTACATGGACTTACAATCTTGATATGAATAATTTAAAAAATCAAGAAATAAAATTATAAGAGATGATGAAAATGTTAGGGAACAGACAGCTTATAAAAACAAAGCATTCAACAAAATGACTACTTGACATGGGCCAGTCAAACTTCAGAAAGAAAGCACAGTAAGACTAAAATGTGGAATTAAAGGGCATACACCAGAAATGACTGCAAATCCTTTCAGTTAAGATCACCTGATCTTAGCCAAAGAGTTCTGGACTGATCAGGGAACAGTCCTAAAGCATAAGTAAGACTGTGCTGATTGGGCATGGATTGTGATTTAAAAAATAGACAATACTATGGAGATTTCATTAACTAGACAACCACCAGAAATGGTAAGGGGAAGCAGAAATAGGGGAATTAATGTCAGCAAGAATGCTTCCACTTTCCAATTTGAAGATAAAGATAAGTCACATGTCTTTTGAAATAGCAAGTATTTCCAGCTCTCAGGAGTATATTTTGAAAGATTCTTGTATGGTGATGACAACTTCCATCTAATCTTCAGATAAAATCAGAGAAAATACCCTCTGACTGGCTGATTAATCACTTGCTACTTCCTTCTTTTAAAGAACAGTCAATAAAATGAGCGGGCTGACTTTACTTACCTATTCCTCAGCAACAGAAAGAAATATGTTTAGATTTTTCTTGGGATGTGTTGAACTGACTGAAGTTGGGCTGAGACTTCTGAGATGAGAAAAGAGAAGTGGAACAGGAAGCATCTAATATGGTCTTCATCAGAAGACAACACAAAACAAAAAAACAATCCCAAGGATCTAGAGGGAATCAGTGCTGGGTTCTCACTAGTCAGAAAATTATTAAGTGGCTCATCTCTAAAGCTGCTAGTTAAGGCATAGATTGGAGGATAGAAGAACCTGGTAGGCTCTGCCATGCATTGAGGACTGGGACTTCAGATTCAGCTGAATCAACAGAGGTATCTGTGATCTTTTTACAGTGGACCCAAGCTCATTGGACCACTGGGCACATTATCTGATATGTGGTTAAAAGTGTAACATGGTTTCTGAGCCTTGTATTTAACCGTGTTCGGCCAGAAACCGTTCAAAATATCTCCAAAAACTCTGCTTAGGCAAGGGGAGCTCCTGAATCAAAATGCAGACCTAAAAATTAATTTAAAATGTCTCAGTGTCATTTGGTCCTTAAACATTATATCTGGAACCTTGTGGCTTATAATATTGAAACATTGAAGAATGGGAAATCACAGAGTGGCCTTGAGTTGCCAAAGCTTGGGCAGAAACAAAATAACCCAAAAGAATTCAATGAAAAAGGCAGATACAGTCAACTCTACATAACCCTTATTCTCCCAGTTGTGTAAGCCTCTAATGACCGTATTGCTCTTTTCTCTGTCCAGAGGATATGAGTCTGTAGCAAGTCTGTGCTGCAGAGTTGGTGGTCCTGGTAACTCTGTGGCAGGTTGCCCTTTTATTTCTAGGGTGCTGCACTTCAAAGTCAGAGGTGCTAGTCAAAACGGTGTCTAGTATAGTCAGGACACAAAACTCAGAGGAGCTGTTGATTCCCTTGAAGGCATGGAGGCCCTGCAGAGACACCTGGACAAATTAGAGGACCAACCATATGAAATTCAACAAGGGGAAGTGCCATATTCTGTACCTGGGATGGGGCAACCCTGGATGTATGTACAGACTGCTGAATGAGATGCTGAAAAGCAGTGCCACAGAAAGGGACCTGGGGGTCCTGGGCAAAGGCAAGTTCAATATGAGTCAGCAGTGCCCTGGCATCCAGGAAGGTCAACCGTGTCCTGGAGGGCATCAGGCAAAGCATCGCCAGCCGGTCGAGGGAGGGGATTGTCCCGCTCTGCTCTGCAATGGTGTAGCCTCACCTTGAATATTGTGTTCAGTTTTGGGCAACAAAGATGGCGAAGGGCCTTGAGGGAAGCCTTATGAGGAGCGGCTGAGGTCACTTGGTGTGTTCAGCCTGGAGAAGAGGAAACTGAGGGAAGACCTCATTGCAGTCTATAACTTTCTCGTAAGGGGAAGAGAAGGGGCAGGCATTGATCTCTTCTCTGTGGTGACCAGTGACAGAACCTGAGGGAAACGACTGAAGTTGTGTCAGGGGAGGTTTAGGTTGGATATTAAAAAAAGGTTCTTCACCCAGTGTGATTTGGGCACTGGAACAGGCCCCCCAGGGAAGTGGTCACAACACCAAGCCTGACAGAGTTCAAGAAGCATTTGGATGATACTCAGACACATGGTGTGACTCTTGGGGATGGTCCTGTGCAGGGCCAGGAGTAGGACTGAATGATCCTTGTGGGTCCCTTCAACTTGGTACATTCTGTGATTCTGTGATACCCATCAATGCAATGTGAATACAAAATCAGGCCATTCTATTCTCAGAGTACTTTATAAAAACTCCGTAATAACAACAAAAACACTCTCTGGAGAGAAATTTATGAAATCTCCAGAAATAAGCACTGAGGAGCTAGAATAAGCTGTGTTTTAATGCCATAAGTTGTACTCTGACTCTAACATGCATCCGCAAACAATACTACCAAAATCAAAGTGCATAGTGGTCCCCATAATATGGAGGATCAGCTTGAGGAAAGGTGATATTAACAATTTAAAGGAAAACCCTGTAAGGATATAAATCACCAGTGTGCTGTCTGAGCTTCCTTTTCAGCTGTAAAAATTAATTTTTAGAGGTCAAAGAGAGACAGTTAGGAGAGATTTTTTACAAGAGAAAAACCCTTCCAAAAGCTTGTTTTTCCTCCCAAGAACATCATTTAGCAATGATTTGGTCTAGACAGGAAAATATATTCACCCAAAGCAGTAAAGTAGCAAGAAAGAGTTCCCTTGGGGATTTCTGGGTCAGTGGAAGAGCATATTTACTGAATAATTATTGTGAGGAAATTAAACTACTTTCTATATTTTTGTACTGTGGCACAGTATTTTCCTGAAATAAACACTGCAATGCAGAAGAGCAGTACTCTTGAAACTACCTAACTTACTTGAAGTCACAGATGAACATGGGAAACACCCAGGGGAAGAAAATATTCAGACATTGTAGGAATTAATGACTCACATGAAATGCAGCCACCTTCAGGATAAAGCACAGCACTGAAACAGTGGACACCGTGAAAGCCAAGAGGTCAATAGCATGCAATTTTGGGAAAAAAAGAACGACATTTTGTAGGCATGATAATTTATTCTTTCAACATTGTTTGGCCAATTAGAAATCTTATTATTTCATTCTATCAGTTCAAAAAATGTTTGATCTTAGTAAGATCCTTGCTTATTTCTATATATGAGAGATTTGTGAACTATTATTTTTCATTGTCTATGTATTATGTTATACTCTTCTTACAACTTTTATTCTAAATAAGCATTTTTTTAAAAAAAGTTTTAATACTGTTATAAATAACACTATCTGTTTTCATAGCAAATAACATTCTTCTTACTCATTTTATGCTATTTGACAAGACACAGAGCTTCTCACTTCTGAATGAAAATGAACATGATAAAAAGCATGGATGTCTTGTAGAAGAATCCTGATGCTGTTCAGAAGAATTTCTGGTGCTACCTGTCAACATCAAAAGGTACAAAATAATATCTGATCACATTTATTTCACAGAGATGACAGATTTCCACCCATGGAAGTTCTCATTAATACCAAGTTTCTCTTACCTAATGAGTTTAAGATATATTCAAAATGAGGTCAGAAAAGACTTTGTATAAATTCTTACACTCACAAAATGGCTCAGATACATGCCTTATCATTTAAAATATTCAACATATTAAATATATTTTAAATATTTAATTTTAATAGGTTGGGGGTATTATCATATGTTTTGTATCCAGACCACTATAGAAGTCAGGAAACATAGCTTTGGAACTTCAAGCATAATGACAGTGATGGAGAATAGCCACTGAGTGTCAGTCAGTCAATAGTCAAGTAATGACAGTGATTGGTAAGAATCCTAAATGTGTTGACTACAGGTCATGAAAAATCATGGAGCTATATTGTATGATCAGGGAGATAAGCTTCACACTAGACCCATATGCTGCTTAGAACAAATGAAGTAAGGCTAAGAGGTTCAAAAACCATTTTTTCTTAGAAAACTAATGCTTTCTCAAGGAGCACTGAGTGATCTTATCTGCCTTCTCATGTTTTGGCAACATCAGATTTGCTCTTGTCAGGTGCTGTAGCTGCTTCAGGTGACACACCAAGCTTCTCACCCTTTGCTAAACTAACTGTTCTCCACTTCTGTTTAGATGCCCTTTCAGATTGGACCTTAAAAGACAGCTCCACATTTCCTAATGACTCCGACTTTCCCTCTCTTCCTACCAGGTTAGTCTTTTACTTTAGTCTCCATATCATCATTTTACTGTGGCCACTGACATACTCTGTGGTTTAAGTTGTGTTTATTTATTTTACACAAAGATTTGTTGTTTGCCTGTATTATTATATGTAATAGAAGTAATTACTTTGAATTCTTTATAATTTAAGATAGATTGTTTTTCTGTTCACACATGTAACCCCAAGCAAGTAAAGAAATGCAATTATTCTGCCTAGTGTTACATAACAGGAAGACAATTCACCAAGGGTTTATGACTTTTCCTGATAAGATATTTGTCCGTGTTTGTTTGAGATTGGTGCCAAATGAAAATCTGCCCAATGGTCTTCAAAGGCACCGTTCACAAATACATCTTGTCTCTAGCAGAATGTAAGGAAATTCAAAATAACTTTTGTTTTGGTGGCTGAAAGTTTCTTGGCCTGTTCCTGCAGCATCTTTTTAGCCCAGCACCAAAGCAAAGATCATTTTGATACAGTCCACATGGTGGCACAATCTGATCATGGTTGCTTTGTACTACTGGTTCATGACGAAGTTACTTTTATTATGTTTGAATGAATTTTTAAACTGATTTTTTTAAATTTTTTTTTTATTTTTCTATGCCAAAGCATTGTTAAAAAATGTTAGGTTATATGTTTAAAGACTCATTTCCACAATACAAAGGAGTCTGCAGGCACAGGGTGGGTGGAGGAGTGTGGGAAAATAAAAGGGTAAGGGGATAAAATGTGTCCTGTAAAAAGGCTTCTGGTCTGTATGCTTGTCTGGCCATTTCCTTATCAGTGCAGTCTGCCTTGGTGTCTCATTATACTCCATTTCTAGCTATTTTCCTGTGTGAGGCATTCTCTGTTCTGTGTGCAAGGATATGGACAGTAGCTGGAGAGGGAGCAGGGGCCATAGGAGCACTTGCATCCTTGCTGCCAGCACATGGAGAGACTGGAGAACAGGCACAGTGTGAGTGGATGTGAATGTCAATGTGTGCAGGCACTAACAAACATCAAAATCCTTCAACAAGAGAGTGGCATAAGAAGTTCATGAATGCCTGTAAAACTGGAAAGACCAGGGGTCTGACAGTTGGCTATTGGAGGGACCAGAATGGCCAGACCAGCTTTTGGAGGGAAACAGAGATCCAGTAAGGCCGTATGTCTGGACCAGCTGCAGGACAGATCTTTTAGCAGGAGAATGTGTCTGCCTGACAGGTAAGCAGGAGAGGAGTAGAGCCTGGAGTCAGCTGCTGGAGACACCAAACAGCTAAAGCCAGCCCTCTGAGGAGAGCACGGTCTGTCCATGCTTGTGTCCATGACCATATGTGTGGGAGTAGTGTCTGTTGGTATGTCCATGGGTCCGGACCTGCCAAAGTAGCAAGGCTCAGGCCTCAGGATGTGGGCAGACTGGGATCCAGGGGCCAAGCACTGACACAATGGAGCGTTTAAAGTCAGCTACCAGAGGGTTTCACATTTTATGGCTGTATATGTATTTGCACATATCTTTAGCTAACAGGCTTTTACCCTGATAAGTCAGGATCAGTCTGGTCCTGTGACTAGTGTCTGCATGAGTGCTGTGGTTTTGGTCCTAGTTGAACTGTGCATGCAGCCACACATACATCTCAAGGAGTTCACATATAATATGTGTATTTATATGATGAGTATACCCACTTATTGGGCACGCACACTCAGTTTTGCTATTGGCTGGATGTAGGAATCTGGATCTGTGGCAACCTTGCTTCTCTTCAACTACTGGATTTGGCAGCTTCTAACAGAATTTTTAAATTGGCAGTACTTCTGCTTGATTACGACCTTCAAATAATCACCTTTTAGTCCTATTTTAGACAATATTGGGGTTTCCACTTTTCATTCCTGTATAGGAATTTGAGTTCATAGAATTTTTTTCCAATTTAGTGTAACTTGTGAAGCATAAACAAGGAAAAATTGTCAAAACAACACATTTCAAAAGAATATAATTACTTTCTTGACAATAATGGGGTGAATAAAAATAAATGTCATTTGAAATGGCTAGAAATAAACGTCACTGAGCTCATTCAGTACATATAAATCCTAATTGGGCATTTCTAAGTTTTTATAATTTTGATAACTTCACTTACAAGAACATCTATACCATGGTATCATATACTAGTTTAGGAGATTTTTTTTCCTGATTTTTTTTTCTACTCCCACATCAGTTTGTATAATCTCATGTCACTATTTTAATTTATTTCATCACAATGCAAGGAAAGTTAAATGGTCTGTTGTTATACTTCATGTAATTCAGTATAATTCATGTTAGAGGGAATATATTCTCTAGCTTCTAATTGTATCTTTAATTTATTGTCAAAGTTTACTCATCCAGATTTGTTTATTTAAAATATAAAACATGAACACATATAAACATGTTTTCATACAATATACAAAACCTTTATGCAGAAAAAAATCATGCAGTTTTACAACTTATTGATTCTTGGAGAAACAAGGAGAGATTTCAACTACTTTGGACTTCTGGAGGGCAGACTTCAGCCTGTTTAGGTTGACAGAGTCCCTTGGGAGGCAGTCCTGGAGGGCAAAGGAGTTCAGGAAGGCTGGACATTTTTCAGGAAGGAAATCTTAAATGCACAGGAGCAGGCTGTCCCAGTGTGCAAAAAGACGAGCCAGCAGGAAAGACTGGCCTGGCTGAACAGAGATCTTTGGCTTAAACTCAGGGGAAAAAAGTGGCGTTCCACAAGTGGTGTTCCCCAGGGCTCAGTACTGGGGCCAGTTCTTTATTTAATATCTTTATCACTGATCTGCATGAGGGGATCAAGTGCACCCTCAGTCAACTTGCAGATGACACCTGGTTGGGCAGGATTGTTGATTTGCTGGAGGGTAAGAAGGCTCTGAAGAGAGATCTGGACAGGCGGGATTGATGGCCCAAGGCCAATTGTATGAGGTTCAACAAGGCAAAGTGTCAGGTCCTGCACTTGGGTTACTAAATCCCATGCAGCACTACAGGCTGGGGGCAGAGTGGCTGGAAAGGTGCCCAGTGGAAAAGGACCTGGTGGTCAACAGCCACTGAACTTGAGCCAGCAGTGTGCCCAGGTGGCCAAGAAGGCCAACGGCATCTTGGCCTGTATCAGAAATAATGTGGCCAGCAGGACTAGGGCAGAGATTGTCCCCCTGTACTTGGCACTGGCAAGGATGCACCTTGAATCTCATTTTGGGCCTCTCACTACAAGAAAGACATTGAGGTGCTGGAGTGTGCCCAACAAAGCTGATGACGGTTCTGGAGCATGAGTCTTAGGAGGAGTGGCTGACGGAGCTGGGGTTGTTTAGCTTGAAGAAAAGAAGGCTCAGGGGAGACCTTACTTCTCTCTACAGCTGCCTGAAAGGAGGTTGTAGCAAGGCGAGGTCAGTCTCTTCTGCCTAGTAATAAGTGATAGTTCAAGAGCAAATGGCCTCAAATTGCTCCAGGGGAGTTTTAGATTGGACATTAAGAAAAATTTCCTCATGGAAAGGGTTGTCATGCACTGGAACTGGCTGCCCAGCAAAGTGGTTGAGTCTCCATCCCTGGAAGTATTTAAAAGATGCATAGATGTGATGCTTAGGAACATAGTGTAGTGGTGGACTTGGCAGTGCTGGGTTAACAGTTGATGATTTTACAAGTGTTTGTCCAGACTAAATGATTCTTTGATTCTATGTTTATACAATGTTTATACATTTATGCTTGATACAGTACATGCAAAGCAGATGTAGAACTGCACAGGTCTCCAAGGAGATGTGTGGCAATGCTTCAAGGTTGCACATAGATACTGTGTGGCAGTTTAGGACAGGAAGGAAGTGGCAACTACTGCTTGCTGCAAAACCTGCAGAAAGAAGGGTATGTTTTGTTGCTCAAACCAGTCTCAGCATTCACAGTTGCAGCAAATGGACTCAAAAGAGACCAAGACACTTAAAGACATATCCTGTTCTGCACCCTGACAAAGTATCAAAAATTAAAAATGCCTTCTAGGAAGACACTTGTCTAGGCTGTGCTTTAAAATGCACATTTAAGATTCAAATTTCACTTCCTCCTTATGTGGTATGTGGTGTAAAGCTTTATTTCCTCAAAAAATCTTTGGTTTTGATATGACAGTATCACCTGCTGCAAGGTATGCACATTACTTCTTGTTCTATGCACTGTGGATACTGGGGAAGCGATTATTCCCTCTGTAGTGCTCCTTTATGGTTTTGAATATTTTTATATATCCTACCACTTTCTAATCTCTAGATTAAACAGCTATTTCCATCTTTTCTTTTGGATTGAGCGTTCTAGACCTTCCACAATTCCCATGGCTCTCATCTGGATTATCTCTACCTGAAGTAGATCTTTTTTGAAGTCCGGCAACCAAAAGTGGATCAGGTAGAGAGTGATGCAACAGTGAGGCAAACTGAAACATTACTGTACCTCTTCTATAGAGAGTATTTCTCTTTTGAGGAAGAGTGCCCCGAATTCTTTAGTTCCAAAGACCTCATTCATGTCTCAGCTACAAGCAGCAGCCCTCAGGGGTGCTGTGCTGTCCTTGGCACAGAGCCATTGTTGGTGATATTTGCTGTATTTCCCTGTGGTTTGCAATGTTCTACCTGAGTACTCAGAAGATGTGTTTGTTGGAAGTGGGACACTATCCTTCAGTGCTTGGCTAGACTTGTCCACCACGGCAGTTCATCTGGCTGCCACCTGTCTTGAGCTGAGGCCACCTTACCAGAGTGCTTTTGGAAGTGTGCTGCAGACTAAATAATTTGCTTTGATCACAGTAAGAGCCCTTTAATGACCTATGTTACTATACTACTTTTCCTTTTCTTTCTTGTCTCTAAAGTGGAAGAAATATTTACATTTCAAATTAACCAATGCCAACATCTAGTAAAGAATCTTCATTTATTATGACTATTTAAAATGAAGCATGTTTAAAATAATAGTGAAAGTATACATTTGGAGTAAGGAATTCATTAATTTTAAATGACTAAAAAAAAATGTGTTTCTTGTTTTTGCTTTCTGAAAATTCCCAGTCATGTTGACAGAGGATGCACAGAAAGTGAGGTGACCCCTTGCTAGAACCACTACATATTAGCCAATCTAATCCCCCCTTCCTTCCAGAAGAGCTATTTGTAAACACCCTAGAGGCAGCAGTTTCAGATCATGATTTTTTAACAATTAAAAGCAAAATAAGAAAAGTAATAATGATAAATTGTAATGCCTTTTCCCTAGGATAGCGAAGACAATTTTTTATTCCTAACAAAAAAGAATCTGGAAAAGTGCAGTGGAGCTTGCAATGGCTGCCATCTTAGTTTGGAGGAACTTTGTTGTACAAGGTAGACACCAGCTCTGCTCACAGGTGGAGTTGATTATTTTGTATAAGAACAAATAGGATGGAGTGTCATTATATTCTCATGCAATTATGAAGAGGAAAATATTTAAATAAGCCACATCTTCTTTTCTGCATATTAAAAGCAAAATAGTTATACAGAAAACCAGTAAGGATTCTCTATATTTCCTGCTACAACTGATAGGCAGAACATATGTCAATGATTCTAGCTGAGCTTTTATAACATACAGTGCAGCATATAGTGCTGAAATTTAGAGAATTAAGGAAGCCTACACTAGCAAGTACTTTGCTGAACTGCTTCAAACACTGGTAGTATTATTATATGAAGTCTAAGCTTTTGTAGTGAAGATGCTCTCTCTCATGTTAATACTTATACTCCTAACCTACAAAAATAAAATTAAAAAAGCATTTTCTGAAAGAGACAGCAAAGTAAGGAATTTATTCAGCAAAAAGATATATGCAGAAAGGGGAAACTCAAGCATGTCAGCATCCACTTCCTTTGCCATCTTTGATGCTGCAACTGGCATTTGGTAGAGCAAAGAAGCAGGACAAAGAGGTAAGAAAGAAAATCGATGAAAAAGCAGTTACCCTCCTGCACAAAAAAAAACAAAAAACAACCAAGCAAACAAGAAAACCCACAGACCAAAACAACCTAAAAACCCTGCAACCCTTCAAAGGAGGAAAATTTCAGGTCCAATATGCCTGGCTACACTCATTGTCGGGAAGGGGTAATTTTTGTGGATGGCTGGAGGTGACCTAGATATGTACATCCCAGTTTGACACGAATCTTTGCTGTAGCTCCTGGTATATCTGCTTCTTCCACACAGGATCCTGGCTCCAAGTGTGTAATCCATAAGTGCATAGTGTCAGAACAAGTGCCTTAAGTGTAAGTGTTCGTATCACAAGGGTAGTGTCAATGTTAGCATGACTAGTGCTAAAGGATGGGATGATGCCGAGTAATCTCTGCTGCCTAATACAGATTCCATCAGTCCACTCAGTAAACACCCTGCATGCTAATGTTGTAGAATCACTGCAGCACTGCCAGAAGAGATGAAAACTAAGAGGTTCATTGGCACTGCTTCTCCCAACAAAATGAGTGTTTTTCTTTCCCAATGACACAGACCAGAGATGATCCACCCCAGAAGCAGAAAAATATCTTTCTGTCTCCTGCATGAAGCTAGCCTTAATGGTAACAATCAAAATGAAGGAGGGAAAAAGCCCAATTAGGTCATACACTTTGTGCAATGCCTTTGGAAGAGGCAGAATCACATTTTATATTAGTGGCATAAACACAGTTGCACGGCTAGTGTAGTTTGAGCTTAAAAGTGGCAGACCGTCTTGCTAGATCCTTCGAATATTTCTGTCCTGCTGCTGTTATGTAAGAGCTGGTGCCCCAGTTTGCTTGTGCAGCTCCCTGCCTTATGCGTGATGATGCTCTGGAGACTACGCCAAAGGTAATGCCCCTACAGCACGCTATATATTACAGCAATAATAGTAATATTACTAGTAATAGTAATTAGCAGCGACAGCTCAACACAGTCCTTCTCAGAAGTATTTCGGCTACTCGCCAGGGCGCACTTCGGGGGTGCCGAGGCTCGGGGCCGAGGCCGGTGCCTCACCCCCCGATTCCCCGGCACAGCGGTCAGTGCGTCCGCCCCCGGACAAGCTGTCCCGGCTTTGCTGCTGCTGCAGCGGCGGCGGGGCGGGGCGGGGCGCGGCCCCCCCGCGATGCGCGCAAGGACAGCGGGCTCCGGCGCACGGCGGGGGGGTCGGGCTGCAGCCCGGAGGCGGCGGTGGCGGGGCGGGCTGGGGAGCGCCGCAAGGATACGGCACACGCACCACACCCCCCCTCCCCGCACACGCACCCGCGCTCCCGCCCTCTCCCCACCCCCGCACCTGCTTCCTCGCCGTGGGCCGGCGGGGCGGGGCGGCGTGTTGTGCTCGGTAACCAGGGAGCTGCGCCGGGCGCGCCGAGGTGCGGTGCGGTGCGGTGCGGTGCGGCGCGGCGCGGCGGGTAGAGGTAGGGGCGCGGCGGGGACGCGGGGCCGGGGCGAGGGGGTTCTGGGGCTGTAGGTGTTCGGCGGGGGCCGCCGCCTCGGGGAGCCCAGGGTGAGCCGCGAGTCGCTGGAGCGCGGCCGGGAAGGAGGGAGCCCCATGGGGCAGCCTCTGCCGGCTGCCCACCAGCCGCCTCCTGCTCCCCAACGCCGAACTGTCTTGAGGTGAATCCGAAACTCAGTGCCGTGGTTTCGGAGTTTGTCCGTTTTCCGTGGTGTGTTTGAGGTTTTGCCCTTTCAGACTAGAGAACCCCGGCTGAGGGCTGTGGTGGTTCGCCTCCTGAAGTGAACGTGCGTGTGTGTTGCAGAGATACCCGGTTTTATGCTCAGTCACACACTGCAGGCCAAAACGTAGTTAATCGGGGTAGATGTGACTATTCATATGCGCTCCCGTGAAGCCAGTTTTAGGCTGGGTTGCTTGCAGTGATGGTGCAAAAAGGACAAGTGCATCGCGACAGAGATGCATAGAGCCCATATGTTCCCTGATTTGTGTGGTAACTCCGTAGAGGTAAGACCTGCTGAAATACTCACAGTCAAGGTTGTTACTAGGATTTTCACAACCATATTCATGCTGAGGAAAAGTACTTTTAAGGAATATAAATATATGTAACCTGCCACAGAAGACCAGATTTTGCAAACTGATGAGGGAATACTTATGTAAATCATCTATGTGAAGCTGAGGGAAACTCCAGTGCTCCTCACTGTGAGGGACTTATACCTATGTGGCTTGTAGGAAAATAGTGTGTGGTGTTTCTGGCTGCTTGCCAGTACTTTTCAAGTGCGGAGCCTGTTGAACGACTCTTAACAGGCACGCGCTTTCTTGCAGTAGTACTAGTGATGGGCTGTCTGCTCTCTGTGATCTCTAATAATTATTTCTGTGATTCCTGTGTATACTTTTACATTTAAACAGATCCCAAGCTATAAATGCTGATAAGCTATGCTAAATTGTTGCCACTGGACAGAAAAAAGTCAGAGTGCTATGTCATTTGATTAGTAAACAGAAATTCGTTTTTGTTTGTTGTGTGCTGAATGACATTAAAATACCCCTGATTTATGAGGTACAGTGTTAAAATTTTGGAGTTACTTTTTTTTCTTGTGGGAGGTAGGTATTGTAATTTGGGATGTTTAATATACTGCTTAAAGCACCAATGTTTTCCCCTGGAAAAGGAGCTCTCCAGAATGACCATGGTGCTGCACGTTGGAATAATTAATTATCATCTTGGCAAAGTCTGCTAAATGTGAAAGCAGAATGAATAATCCCTACACTTCCCTCCTGTTCTTTTGATTTCTGTTAATAATGTCTGCTTTAGTTTGTTTGTTTTATATTACCTTCAGAGATAATATATGTCAATAGCAATTCTCTATTTCTGAGTATAAAATACCAATGGGTAGGTATTAATAACAAATGAACAACAAATGAATCCTACATTTTTTTTTTGGTAATTTTATTCTATTTTTACTTTGAGTTATTGTGATAAGTGTCAGTAGTGATTTGGACTGCTGCAATTAATACAGACACGAAAATCTCATAATGACTATACACCTCCATGCAGCGTTACTTTCTCTTTATTAAATATGAAAGTCCTCAAAGATTTTTTTTTTTTTTTTATTTTTTTGTTTACTTGGGATCTTAGGAGCATCTTTCTGTGAACTTCACTAGAGCTGTGCTGAGTTACACAGTGTGTCAGCGAGTATACTGCTCAAAGAAACTAACGCTTTGATACCAAGTCAGGGAGAGCAGACGAGGTAGTTAAATACATGTTAATAAATGTTAGTGTTTAAATACATTTGAGGAGAGAGTAAAAGTTCCTGGCCCCGAGGAGGATCTTGCTGGGTGAGGTGCTGAACAAAGCATGAATCCCTGGAGAACTTGCAAGGTCAGCACAGTTAGAGTGATTGTTGAGGGTCTATAGAGCTTCAGGCCCCAAGAGGCATACACATACATTCAACCTTCAGACAGATACCCGTTGACCCATCTCAGTTATGATTTCTTAAAGGAAGTCAGTTGTGGCTCCTTTTTTTTCTTCTCAAGTAGTCGCTGTAGTTATTGGGAACGTACATATATCAAACATAAACATTTTTTTCCATACTTGTTACAATGGTTAGTGACAAAATTTTAGAGTTTTTGTGTCTCCTTAGAGATGACAAAACTTGTGTCTTCTTAGAGGTGCAATGGTGTACCTCTGTACCAACTGGACTTTTGCCTTTGTTTCACCCAAAGGCACAGATGTAATGGAGAAGACAGAGATTTTTCTGTTTCTCCATTCATATAGCAGTTGTCTGCCCCATGCTCACAAGTTATACTTAAGCTAGGTTTCTTGCTTGGGAAATGTGCAGGAATACCAAAGAATTGACGCTTACTTGCTTATCTCAAACTCGGTTTGACCCACCCTTTCCTGAGATGCCTCAGTGTTTTGTATTTTAGTTTTTTTTTTTTTTTTTTTTTTTTTTTTCTTCTACAGATGTACCTCTATGAGAGTCTTTTGCTAAAGGTCATATTATGCCACAGAAATCCTAGTTTCCATATCAGTATTGAAACAGAAAAATCAGAATGATTCTCCTACTATTAACCAGCTTACACATTAGATCTGGACTTCACTCTGTCCTATTCGCTTGTGTATTGTGACCTCTGATCTTAATTGTGGCCTGTCTTTGTCTGCAAAGATAGTAAGCTCTCTGAGGCAAGGATTATATCCTGTGTTTGTAGAAGGTAATGAGCTACTGATCCCAGTCTCCTGCTATTACCAACACCTATGTAACTACAATATATTCCTGCAGAACTTCAATAGCAAGATTACTGAATTGTAGTGTAAGAGGTCTAACTCTATGTATCAGTAAGACTGAATGACCTTTCTTTGAATGTATCTAACAATGTATGTTCTGCCAATTTTTCTGAAAAATAGCAAGTCTCTGCCTTTTATTTTCTCCTAAAACACTTCGCGTTTTCTGTTCAAATGACATGAAAGCTTTCAAGACAAGAACCACACCACTGGATTTTTGCCCATCCTCCCAAAAAATTAATAAAAACTAGACAAAAAAATGTTTTGTACGTATTGCTGAAATGCAGATACGTACATAGGTGTGTGCATGACTAGGATCCTGCAAATAATTTTTAAATACTAGAGTACAATTATAGGTAAAACATAGAAGATTGTGTGCCATATATGCTACAGATTTAAATGTCAGATGTGTAAATTTCCTTGATCTTCCAAATTATTTATTGCTTCAAACTTCTGGAGAACTAAATACTTTTGTTCAACTCCAAAACGTGCTGAAGGATAACTAGATGAACCAAAATAATCTGGATTTGCAGAAAGGATCCAACTGTCACTCTCTTCTTATCCACACTCTGCAACAGAAACAAATTTCGGTAACCCCAGGTAGCTACTGTTCATTGAGTCAGTGTGGGGTTGAATGGTCAGTGAGAACATCATGTTTCAGTGTTCCTGTTTCAATGTGTTCTTTGTCAAAGGCGATAATTTGTCTCTTCTTTCATCTTTTTCTATTCAAAAGCAATTCATGTAGTAGAGAAAGGAAGCACAGAGTGATAATGTTGGGATTCAACTATCGAAAACACCTTTCAGAGCCAAAATCACATTTTCCATGATCTTATGTGGTGCATACTTATGTCCTATTGGACTTGGGAAAGTTCCAGTATCCACTGAATTTTGCTGCACTGGGTTTAAGCAAACAACTACAGATTTGCAGTTCAACCATCAGAAACAATTACCAAAGGGACGACTCTGCTGGCCTAGATTTTGGAATATCAGTGAGGAGACACCACATTTTCTCTGAGGATAGTATCAAGACTCTTTTTGGATCACTCTACCCCACTTCTTTGTTCTAGCTCCTAATTTTAGTATATCCAGTAGGCATTCACTGCAGCTTGATAGATTTATTCAAATAAGTTTACAAATGGATTCTCAATTCATAATCTACAAGTTATCTATATTCTGGAATGAATTTTATTGAGTTTTTCCACTTTTAACTTTGATTTTATTTCAGATGGTGCTGCTTCCATTTTTTGTTGAGTCTTTGTCTATCAGAAATGTCTTCAGTGGAAAAATCATTATAATATGAACTGAAGCCAATTAATTTCCTCTTTATTTTATTTTATACTTTCTTTTTACTTACCTGGCTAAGAACCATTTGCTTGCTGTCTTTATTTCTCAGATGGTCTTTCGGTAAGTCTCTCTTCATACAGGTAGACAGCAAACACTATGGCAGTGCTCTTCACTTCCCATCCTTTGTTTCTGCTTGTTTATTTCTAAGTGGTGGCTTTTCCAGTTATGTCTTGAGCAGTTTTATTCTCCCCTGCATAGGTATACAGCTGCTAGACCTTGGAAAAAAACTAGACCTTAAAGAAAACCCCAGCCTGCTTCACAGGGGAGACACTGTGCTTTTCAGTCTAGTTGAGTTCTGTACTGATTTATCTTTATTTTTTAGGCACTGTCTCTTTAGATCATCTTCTGACCTGCTTACATTGGGTTATTCTTGCAATATTTTGGATTACATAAATCACTTCCTTAATCAGAGCTATTTTCTGTGATTAGCATTTTTTCCCACTACTAACTAAAACCCAACCTAAAATATCTGGTTCTGTGACTATTTGATATTTAAAAATGCTGGTTCCTACCTTTATGTGAATCATTTATTCCTGACTGGCACGAGGCTCACTGCTGTCTGATAGGATTGCATCCATTCCACCACCATCTATCAATCTCTTACGTTTCAGAAACTAAACCTGTGCATTAAAGTGGACATCCTGCACTACAGCAGTAAACCATGCTTGGAAATTCTTTTCCTGAATTTTTTTTTTACTTGGTCAGTTCCATGCAACTATTGCTTGCCAGGGAAGTCTGCCTCTTTGTTCACCCCAGCACTTGACCTTATTTCTGCTGTTCCTGAGATTCTGTTCAGTCCATATGCTGTAGTTATTGTAGTTAGTCCACTGTATTTCTTATATCTATGTAACATCTGATTTGAAAATGACTTCTAGCTGCAGTAGTTCCTTGAATTTATTACTCTGCTTATCATCCTCTCATCTGTTTTTGAAATGTCCTAGATTAGAAACAATCCTTTAACTGCCTGCCACCATTTCTTGCTCTCATCAAGATCTTTACTTATTATCTGTGTTTATCATTGTTTGTCTGGAGTTTCGTTATCTATTGCTGCTATAATGGGAGTTTATAGAGGTCTAAAACTGTATTTTCAGGTACAGCCTTGCTTTTACATCAGTAGCTTCCTCTCCTGGCTTCTGTATGTGACATCAGCCCAGTGTACTGGGAATCGAAGAATCACAGAATGGTTACAGTTGGAAGGGACTACTGGTGAGGTCATCTGGAATCTTCAATTTGTACCAACATGAACTACAGTTGGAGAATTGCTTACCCTTCTTTTGGTCAGGTTTACCTTCAGCCATGTTGCACATCTTTATGTTGCTTGCACCTAGCAGATGTCTCTTTGTTTTTCTGGAACCATGCTGTTGACAGGCAGATCTGTTTTCCTTTAGTATGTTTTATAAACTTTAAGAAATAAAAAATAAAATACAACTGCTCTTGCCAGTGGTATTCTAGTTTTACCAATAAAAGAAAAATATATTAACTTTTTAAATTCAAAGTGCTCCTGAGCACAATGAGAAAAAGAGGATTATATGAGAGACACAGAAAAGTTAACCCACAATAGATGTAGTGTTTTTCTTATCTCTTCTATAGTATAGAAGAGACATCCGACTTATCTGGTATTTGAAGAGAATTTGAAGCCAAATGGTTCTTACATGAGAGAAGAAGTTCACATTTCCTCTTTTCATCCTAAAACCAGAATACCAGGTTATTAATATAAGAAAATTGTGTCAGTGTAACTTTATCTGTTAAATCAGATAAGTGGCAAATGTAATAAAATATTTATCTGATTTATATGCAAAACCATTCCATTTCACTCTTGTGAAACTCGTCTTCATTCCATGTGTGTTCAGACCAAAAAAGTTAGTAATTTATAATGCTGAGTAACCATTTGTTGAATGCTAAAACAGGGAATACCTTATATAGTCCTTCAGGTTTATTTCAGGCTAAGATTTATGGGATTTAAGCCATGCACTTTGTAAAAACTTGTGTATTTTGAAAACATCTATCTGAAGACACATCTTTGTGTCTGACACTGAAATTGAAAAGTCATTCCATTTATGAAAAATTATTTTGTGTAGCGGCTATGCAGATATTTAAAGATTTAGTAGTCTCTCAGAAAAAAAAATATTTTGTTGAAGGCTTTACCTACTTGTAGAACTCATGAAAAATTTCCCCTTTGCATTACATTGAACAATTGACTGTCCATGTAGCATTTTTTGTTCTGTGGAGCTGTAGATGTTGTCTGAAGACACATGGGAAGGGTGCATGAAGATTTGTTTCATCTATTCTGTTGATGTTTTGCTGTGCTATGAGCTGTGGTTCTCTGCCTGTGAAGGTGACTGTGCACATGTGAATCTTTCTTTCCTGACTTAGTGTCATCTTTAAAGGAGTTAATTCCCACTGTTTGCAAAGGAGCTTTTGAATGAGGAGTTATATTTAGAAATGCACGTTCTTCCTATGAAGCATATAATTTAATATCAGCTAAATAAATTATTAATTGCATGTCTTCCATTTATTGCTGCACAGTGACTCAGCCTGCTGTATGAGTAGATTGAGCATATATCTTCATAACAATTTCTGATATGCTTTTAACTTGGCGTTGGATCAGGATCTTCCACAGCTCCTCTAAATCTGCTCATGTACAGCTGATTTACACCAGCTCTGTCACGGTGTGAGTGGGCTGGTATTCTGATATTGTTATTTCTATTAGCCAAAAACAATCAGACAAGGCATTTTTAATACCCCTTACCCCTGCCAAAAAATTAGTCTAGCAGGTTGCTATTAGAAGTTGCTGCACCTCACTTACAGTACTGCTCGAAATGTTAGCAGTGCCACTGCTGCAGAAACAAGGCTACATTTAACCCATTGTGTCATAAATATTTCTGGTTTGGATGGGGTTAGACAAGCTGATGTTTCATTAAAATATTGCAGAGGAAGCAAAGTTCACCAAGCTGACATATGTGAGCACAAGAAAACCTCCTCCAGCCCCCATCCACCTGGTCAGGTGCTGTTTGATGTGCTCTTGCTAATGTTCTCACTAGTGATTTAGCAACACTGGGGGCCATCAGCCCCAGCCTGTGTTGTGGCTGAGAGGTGTGATGGTGTCACCTTCTCATGCCTGTGTCACAAGGGTGAGGTTCCTACCTGCCCGGGTGCCTTTCCATACTTGGGAAATGGCCTCTGTGCACCCTGAGAGGCATGTGGGGCAGAGCCTGGAAGGTGGGAAGGAGTAGGAAGAAAAGGAGGCCCTTGAAGGAGAGAGAAGAGACACGTGGGAAGAGAGTGAGGATATGAGCATCCAGGTGTCATGTAAAGGGCAGACATATGCAAAAATAGCAATGTGTCTGGAGTAGGTATTAGTACCACTGTGGCCATGGCATGCAAGAGCACAGCCCAAGCACATGGGCGGACTTCGCGGTCTGCACTCTTGTCCATGAGAAGCGTGCTTCTCTCAGTTCCACTGATTTAAAGCCAGTTTTGATCTGTTAAGCTGAACGGCATTTACGTATCCAAAATACAATGTAAACATACAATAAAAACATCAGTAAGAGGGAAAGCAGGAAGTTCCTTGGGTCAGGCATGGTTTGAAGGGTCAGAAAAGGAAATGCTGAAATGTAATTTCCTCTGGCAGCCCTTACATGTTGACAGAGCTCCTTTGGGATATTTCATAGGGCCTAAAGCTGTGCAGCCCAAAAGGCTTGTCTGCCTAATAATGGAACACTCTTCTTTGACAGACCTTGGGGCCAGGAAAAGAGAAAAGTGCACACCACCAGTAAATTCACTCACATTTGTGATATTGATCAGCTGCCTAACCTCTTGAATTTCGGATGGGCCCAGTGTGTGTGGTATGAATGCAATTATTCTTGGTGTGTGTATATACTCAAGTATTTCTTATCAGGGAAGCTGGTGCATACATACACAACATGTCCTTGTTCTTCAGAAGATAAGACGTTATTGATAAGTTATCTGAAGAATCTAATTTGATTTTTTTTTTTTAGACCAGCTTTATAGTCACATAGTTACAAAAGTGTTATGTACATGTAGCAGTTCTAGTTCACAGCTTTTGATGCTAAGTGACCCAAAATACAGGATCATCACTCACTAGAAAAATTAATGCAAATACAATTTTATTTAATAATGAAATATGTCAATTTCAGTCTTTCAAATTAGACCACACTGGCCAGTGGAGTTAGGAATTATCCTGATCAATGAGTTTCTGTTATGTGTGCCTTCCTAGCATGGTGAAATAGAATGGGAGTTGTACAGCTTTTGCATTTTACAAGTGGTTCAATTTTTTCTCTTTTATGCCTAATATTATTTATGTTAAGAAGTATTACGTTATTACTTCTAATAAGTTTAACGTTATTGTTATTTCTAAAACAACATCCGCAAGCATCCTCAGGAAAGGATTTATGTCTGGTGCATTGCCAATTGTGTTTAATGATTTGTTTTTGCAGCTTCATTCTGCTTGATGATTGCCAAGCAAGCTTTCAGCATTAATTATATCTATGGCTGGGGTGTATACTATGGGCAAAACATACCACTCTTCATCTGTTTAGATAACTATTAAGACTCAGACTTCTTATTTCTGCTGAGTTGGTAAATTTTCTCTAAATCTTGGTACTTTCTTTCTCAGGTGCTGAGGTTGTTTGCCAGTGTTTTTCCCTGGCCCTATGAGGGCCAGCATTGAACTGGAGGCGTCTGATTGCCCCAGGGATGCTGTGCCACGGCTGAGGGTTGAATGTGAAAAAGGAAGTAGCCCAAGATCCTCATCTCACTGAGCTCCACAGCTTGGAGGGAGACTTCTCTCAGGGGAACTGGACTTGTGGCAAAGAGATCATGGCTTCATCCCGACTAGTCGCAAGATCTAGAGACATTGCCAATGTCATGCAACGTCTTCAAGGTAAGTGTCTGCCTTGGACTGGTGTTCTCTGCCATCTCCTTATAAATGGAGGTTCCTATGGTACTCCACAGTAAGGATAATATTTCTGAAGTTTAGTAACCTTGCTAAACTTATCTGCTGGAAAGTATTTCTAGCATATCTGAAGGGCTCTTATTATATGAGTCCTTTGGTATAGCATTAACAGTAGTGTTTAAAAGCAATTGGTGTTATGAATGTGGCTCCATGGGACAGGACACTGAACTGAAGATTATGAGACTTTAGGTCTGTTTCTTCTACATTACCAGACTGTGCATCAGTTTTCTCATAGAAAAGATAATAGAAATTATATCTATCCTTTTCTCAACTTTGAAGTCAACTGGTAGATCTTTTATACTGATAAACTAATATTTATTAGTTTAGCAATAGTTGCTGTCTCCAGATGAGAACAGTACTTTATTATATTGTTAATCATTTAAGAATTCATAGCTCACTAAACTTATTATTAGTGCTCAAGTTGAGGAGCTTTTAGATAACATATCACAGGATGTCTTTGCACTATTCATTGAGTATTCATTAAGTTTTTATGTTCTTAAAATATAGCGTTATTAAATAAATGTATTTTTTAGAAGTTATACACCTTACTACTGCTGCTAAAAGCTTGCATTCAGAATGGTTTTGTTCAAATGATGATATTGACTAAAAACAAATTGTCAGTACTGCTGTAGGTTTCACTCCCATTAACTTTTGAACTTGATCATAAGTACCTCCCCTTTTGCTTTCTTTAAGACCAGCTTCCACTGATTTCAACAAAATTATATGCATAGAACCCAGCTACCCCCTTCTGTATCCTCTAAATCTGGAAGCTTTATCTGCTTATGGCTTTTCCTTCCATTTATTGTTTTTCAGTTCAGGATATCTGAACTCAGCTGCCCAGCCACCAGCTACTACTAGCATCAATAATTTCCATATAGCCTCAGTAGATAAAAGAAAGAATAAATAAATATACAGGGTCTGTCCTACTTAGACTTGCTACAGCACTTCACCAGTTCCAATTCTTGATTTTTCTCAGCCTTCTATTTTTTCTAATTCATTGTATTTTTCCATGCTATTTTTATATGTGTATGCTAATTCTTTGGCTGCAATCTTGGACAATGGTTGTTCAAAGTGCCCACAAACATAGAATGAGGAAATATTTCATGCTCAGAGAGTTTGTGGATTAAGCATTAGGATAAGACAGTCCAGGTAGTCTTGAATGAAAGACTGCAAGGGCACAGTGAAGCAGGCTTGCTCACAGAACAGGCAGGGATCTTGGTACACTGTGTGTTTATATTACAGTATGCTCTATATTTGTGAGAAGTCATGTTCTTAATAGGGATTCCAGAGGGGGAAAAAAAAAAGAGATATTTGAAGCAAGAAATTAAATAATTATGAAACTGTGAGACCTTAAAAGGAGTATGAAGAAGTGCATAAGAGAAATGGCAGAGGTGCTCAAAGGCTAGGGAGGCATATTGCAAAGGAAAGGATCAGGGAGCTGAGCTATGTTCAGGAAGGATTATCCAGGCTGGTACTCTGAAGCAATGTGTAAGGAGGATGCCACAGGAGGTATTTACAGAGCCTGAGGACTATTAATTATCTGGCTGTATTAACTTTCTAAACATCAGTAAAACTGTTGCTGACAAAATGGCTGTTTATTAGCATTTTGCTTTTTTACACATACTTTTAATTTCTATGTATTTTGCTCTGTTGAAATCTGATACATAACTTAGTCTGCTATATTGGGTTTTTTGTTTGGATTTTGGGGGGGTTTTTTTGTATTTTTTTTTGGAAATTAAGCAAAAATAATTATGTGGACTCTGAAGTTAAGATATTTTAGAAGAAAATGTGGGAACTAAATGGAAATTTGGCATTACATGCTAATTTGAAGTCATACCTATAACGGGATTCTTTGCTTCTCAGATGAAATCATCTCAGCTTGATATTGATAGGATCTGAGTTTCACTGCAGAAGCACTACTTCAATAAATCACCTGTGCCAATATTGGAGTGCTTGGAGCCTGTCTTTTTTTAGTCTGTAGTTCTGCATTATGGATGAGCAGGCAATCTGCACTGCGACTACCTTAGCCCTTGTTTAAGGTTGCTGTCTACCTTTTAGAAATTATAGTCAGCTGAAATAGGAGTAGATGGACAAAGGAAAACAGAGAAATTTCTTGGCATGTTTGCATGGCAGCCCAGAATCAGTGCAGTTGGAGCTGGGTGAATAGCTCAAGGTGAGAATGGAATTGACAGTATTCAAGGTGTAACAGGAATGGCAGTGTTTTGGGGGATCATCAGTCAGTGCCAAGCAGCAGTTGTGCTTTACAGCACCTGGTTTTGTACCTGGCTGTAAGCTGAGGCAGGTGAGTTCTTGTGGAATACAGTTAGACAGTTCTGCAAGATGTCAGTGCTGAAAAATCATTGGTGTGGAGGAAGAGAGGTAAAGGAAGCTGTGCTCCCTCCTCCACATTTTGTTTTATATTTGCCTCAAGGGTTTCCAGTAAGTGTTTGTGGTGACAGAGCATAAGAAGTACCAGCAAAATGCCACTTTTCACTGGGATTCTCAACACCAGCTTTGAAATCTCTGCTGTACATACGTTAGGTATGTAGGCAATTATATCCACTCTCCTAAAATCTGTTAGAAAGCAACAAAGTTGATTCTGCTGTTGGTTGGGGTTTTTTGTTATGTTTTTTAATGAAAATTTTTCCAGCCACTTCCCTTTGGTAATTGTGACACTTGCAGTACATTCTGTACATATACAGAGGTTTTGAATAACACTGTGGATGACTGGCTTAGAAATCCATTTGGGACAAATGGCCATAAAGATGTTCAGTATGCTGGGCAGTGGGTTTGTATGCAAGTGTATATAGAACCTGTCTTATCCCATGGTGCCCAGGCAAAGACTTGCTGCAGTATAGCTCTCTCTGCTCAGAAGAATGGAGGATCTACTCCTTTAGTCTAGGCCAGAGAGGGCATAGGAGAGAGGTGGGCACTGAGGACAAGATTTAATCATCCCTATGATCCTAATAAAAATTGAGACACAGGGCTATTCATTATAGCTCAGTCTGCACTCAAGAGAGAAACAGGCCTCTCCAGAAGGAGTATGATCCTTTGTCATTTGAATTTTAATTAATAAGGGTATATTTTTGAAGCAAAAAAATCCTTCCTTTTATACTTTAATTCTGGGTATTTTACAACATATATAATAGGTGCAGGTTGCAGAAAAGAGTGACCTTACCACTTAAAATGGAGAGGGTGGAGGTGGCTCTGAGGAAAGGTTAATCATAATTGGGCAGATAGATATAAACCCTCAGAAGTCGTAGGTGCCCTCTATCTCACTCATTTGCTAGACACATGACCTTTGCTGCAGATAGCATCTTTCCACCAGCTTCTGCAGACTGCTTAGCCTTCCCTCAGTGCTTTCTGGGAACAGCATGACCCTGCTTGGTGTACAGGGGCTGCCAGGTCTGTTCTGCCTGAGTTGGGCAAGTCAAGCTATCAGGTACTGAAAGGGTGTTGTGACTACTACAGAAGCTAAAGCAGCCTAAGTCAGATGTTTCAGAAGGGTGTAACTCATTTTCTTAAACTGCCTATCTCTCCTCATTGCTGCAGAGAGAGACAGGAGAATACAGAGAAAACACCTGGTTCATTGCTGAATTTAAGCATGAGGAACCCAACCTCATGCTACTACAGAATGAACTGATGACATCCTTCCATGGAATTGTCTTTGCACAATTTATTCCTTGCTAGTACAGTTCTAGGTTTTGTACAGTATCTTATGCTTCCTAGTTGACTTGTTCGTATTATAACAACACTCATAAACCCCAAGCAGAACCGGTGTACATCATCAATATGAGTTATATTCCTGTGATTTTGTTTTGGATTACTCTGGGAATTAAAGCCAGTTGGCACAAAAGTACTGCTCCTTAGCCTATAGGCAGTGCAAGTTTCACTAGCATTATAACTATACATTGAATACTTAAAGTATTTCTAGTAGCTACAAATATCAAAGCAAGGAGTTCTGGAAGACAGTCTAGTAAACCTCTTATATCTTTGCAATCTCTGCCATGATGAATTTCAATCTGTTCCATTAGTATGCACTGTTACAGGCAAACTGCAGTCCTGCCCATGCTATTCTGAAATAAAATACAACAAAGGAAAAAAAGAAAGAAAGTGCCCTATTCCTCAGGACCTTGTCACTCCTGTATGCTGACTTGCTCTTACTGCCTTGTAAGGTGATGTTGAACAGTCCCTATAGCATACAATTACTACAGGCTTTTCTCGTTCCCACTTTTCCCTCCTTCCATTTTTTTCTTACAATTTCTCATTTAGTAGTCCATGCTGGGTGGAGATTTTTATGGCTATCATTGTGTTCATTTTTGGGTCATCATTTAGTCAATCAGGGTGCTTTTTTCTTTTTCTGTAGTGGATCACAGATATTCAGACTGCACTACTACCTAACATATATGCCACCCCAATTAGGTTACTGTGGTATAACTGATATTTTGAGACTGTTATCCATTTTAACCCCATTCATTAAAACCAGCTGTGGGATGTACAAAGTACATCAATTTAAACAATATAATGTTACGAAACAAGCATTTTGTTGTCTTACTAAACATCTACAAATGATACAGAGGCATAAAAAAATTCTTCTCAATCTTCCATTTGGTTCTGGGTTACACCACTGCTCTTACTGAGCTCTTAAACTCATTTTAGATTGTGGGTGTCTTGGGTTTTTGTAAACTCACTCTAGAGACACTTCATCGTGTAGGAAAAGTTATGGTGGGAAAGCAAACAACACAGTCATGCATGAAGACACGCTGTGCTGGAAAGGAGACAAAATTCTTGTAACATTCATACACTCCAGAATTTTCAATACAGGCAGGTCAAATTATCCTCAAGTCCAGCCTTATTTTATGTAGAGTTACCTGCAACTGAGTATCATCTGTAATTTTCATGCCTTCCTTGCATTAGCACTATTCACAGAATGCTGTGTGTTGGATTTTCTTCTGGATTGTCCTTCCTTCCCATCCTCCCTACCCCCTCCACCCTTCCCCATAAGTTTTGGCTCTTCTTTTCCTTCCTTTGACATCCTAGCATTTCTTTTCCATACCACTAGCCATTAACTAAACAGTACAATTTTTTTGTTAATCTGTCCTTTCATTGGTATTTTCTGTTGATTGTTTTCTCTCTACTGGTTCCATGTGGTCCTGATGCTGCCTTTTCTGTCTTTCACTATTTAAAATGTCTCAGTTCAGTGCCTGCATCTTTCTTGGATTTAAAAGATTCTTGTGTTACAGAAGATGCCAGTGTAAATTATTAGTCTCTTAGGTGAGCAAATCTTGTAACTGAAGCAATTCATTACTCATTGGCAGTGCATTAAGGGAACATAGACACTTCTAACTCTGGACTGGTATGCAAAACATAGCCCCATAATAGCCAATGTGAAGAAAATTCCCGTCTATCCCAGCTGAAACGAGCACAAGACCATATGACCTGAAGGCCAAGTAAATCTAAATGATGGATTGGGAATCTGAATAACATTACAGCCCACATGTTACTCAACAAGAGGAATTCTAGCAGGATTCCAACCTCTTTTTTAATTATTTTTTTCATGTGAGAAAATTTAAGTTAATACTATTTCAGGACAAAATATTGAAATATAAGGTTTATGTGTGAAGGTTAAGACAACTGGAAAAAAAATCATAGGTGAAAATAAAATCATTTAAAGGTGAAAACAAAGGTGAAAGAGATCAAGTGTTTTCATTTAGTACAACAGAAACATATAAAAGGGTTAGTCTACAGCTGGGGGTATTCAAGTTAAATATTAGTTTACATTTGATAAGGAAAACTGCTAAGGCAAGCTGTAAAATCACCATTTTTAGAAGTAATTAATTTTGGTTTATGCATATGCAAAAAATTCCAGTCAGAATCCACTTCTAGTTTCTTCTGACCCAGATGTCTATTGGTAATAATCTGATGTATTGCTGGCAAAGATACATTCTGAGCTACCTGTAGGTATTGCAAAAACATGGGGAAAAGGATACAGTCAAAACATTTCACTAGTAGCACAAGTGACTAAACTATGAAGTGAATTTAGGTATCATGTTGTATTAGAATATTTTGTCATATAATTAGACTGTTTTGACATATAGAGCAGTAAGTATCTCTATGGAAAGAACCATATGCTGGGGTTTTTTTATTTCTTTTTTCACTGCGGTTAGCTTTCACTTTGTGTTCTCTTCAATGAGAACACAGTCCTGGGGCAGTATGTGCAGTGCATAATGTATTTTAATGAGTCATGATCCTATTTTTTTTTTCATTTCTAAAGGGTTTTTTGTGGTTAATAAATTCCAAATTATTGATTTAAAATGCATTTTTAAAAAACTTTTCAAAGTTAATATTGCCATCTAATTGCTTAAACTTTTTCTACTGCTTTTTATCATAAAATTAACAATGAAAATCAGCATATTCCTATTAATTTTTTTCATGCTTGCACTTTTGATGATGACAGTACAGCTCCTGCATGTCAGTTAAATAACCTGTGCTCCTCTTTCCACTAGGTTTTTGATCAACCAGGATAAAGAGCACTAAAGATCACACAGGTGTTATAAATGACAAACATATATTTGCATTTGAGTTGCCATCTAAGAAAAAATTAACATATTTTTCCAGTTTTTATCTGGGATAAGTTATGTGTTTAGGCCAGAAAATGGTTGACATGGTAGTGCCTCAGAGATTGCCTTTGTTTGATTCTGGAGTAACACAGTTCAAAAACTGAAATTCTTCTCATATGCTACTCTTGAGAAACTGACAGGATTTGTTACACAAAATGTAGGAGGCAAAATACAGAAATCTTCCTTGGATAATTTTACACACAGTGGTTAAAAATGTTGCATCTTAAATACAGTTGATATCCAAAACGTGTCAGGCGAGTTGTATTTTATACGAACCTGTCTTCAGCAGCTCCATGCTGCTCAGGATGATTTGACAAGTTTGTATGTAGGCATCCACACTGCGGCTGTTTAATGTTGGTTGTCGTAAAGCACCGTCTGAGGCTCAAAACCAGTTTTCGGTTGAGATTTTGTCTTAAAATAACATCTGCCATATTTGTTACTGGTGTGATATTTCAGGAAGTCTAAATAGGAGCAATTATGTGTCAGTTTTGAGGGTTTAATGAAGATAAAGATTTTGAAAAGGAAAATATTACAGCGATGATTATTTTTGAGAGCACCCCCTCTATTCTGAAAGGCTGTTAGACAGTTACTTTAGCAATAACTTTGGGTTGGGGGTATCAGGAGGCAGAAAATCTTCAAAATATTATGATGTCAGGTTTTTCTATGCAGGTTAGACAATTTGTCAGTCGTCTGTGACATCTAATTAATTTCTTGTTTCTATTACAGTATACTGCAGGCTTGAAAAATTAAACTTTATCTCCTCAGAGCTGTGCTGTAGTAACTTACTACAATACATTATGTTGTATTATTAAATTTAAACATAGCTTATTGTCATCACCATCATAAATAACCCTCCCTTTTGGAATGCCACATCGGTTATTTTTTAACACTAGAAGAACTGAAAATTACAGGAGGACGTGTCTCTTGTACCTTGTTACTAATTAAAAAGCATTAAAATGGTTTTATAGAGGAACTATTGCTGATCATGCTTGTATACTGATGTAGAGACTTCTGTACTGTAAAACGCAAAATATTTCAGTGAGAAAGTTCTACTTTTTTTAAAGTTTTCCCATTATTGTGTTTTGCCTGTTTGTAGAAATCAGAAGCTTCACCATCTATTTATCAGGATGCTAATATACTTCAGAGAATATACTTGCAGGTGGATAAAACACAGATAAAAAATAACACCTAACAATTATTAGCAATTTATTCCACATACTTTTTTCTAGAATGCCATTTTTGTTTCACAGTTTAAGCTTCATTTGCTTAAAAATATCCTCGTTTCTGTCACAAAGCTTCTCCTTGTGAGTCATATCACTGAATTCTAATTTTAGACTCACACAGAGGTTTTCTAGTTGGTAGTTGTATGTATCCAAGTGAATCGTCTATTACAGGGTGCAAGAAAATAGGCTACTTGTTCTGTCTTTCATCCAAGATGAGAAAGAGCTTTATGAGGGAAGTGTCAACAACTTATTAAGAATCCAATAGTCTATTTAAAATAGAAGAAAGAAAGAAAAGAAAGGAAAATCAAACCCACTGAAAAAACCTCTCTGGGAATTTATGTCTCCATGGAAAACAAAAAAGAGATGTTTCAAATATATTACATGTTACAAGGAGTTATAACTGGTTACTTAATCACACAGCTAATTTTTATAATCAAGTTCTGATTGCTAATATTTGGGGGTGTAAGTTTTATTATTTTCATTTGTTAATAGTCTAAATCAGGGCCTCTCCATGTATAATGTTCTTGAAGAAGGGATGTAAAGAAACTAGGGATAACAGTAAAAGCTAGCCTCCATCCTGTACATTGAATTAGATCCTGGTTATTTTAGGTTCTCAGTGATCATTTTAATTCAATATCAGAACTGTTAGGGAACTAGCAGAAAAGCAGCTTGATGTTTCAGGATAAGTAGCCTCCAGATGCATGTGGAAGGAGGAGTAGTGCTGAGTTACTACACGGTGAGGACAGTTCTTCTTGGACTCCAGATCAGACCTAGCACAGCTTGCCCAGTGACCAAGACTTTATATCTCAGCCTGCTCTCCCTTCTCTTTCTGGTTTATCTGTCTTTCATGCTTTCCTTTGAGGAGTCATTATGGTTAACATATAGCATTGTGAAATATTTTTTGGAGTTCCATTATATGGAACATAAACATTAACATATTGGCATGTAATCTGTGAAACTTCTTTTACTGTAATTTCACTAGATTTTATGTCATTACTTTTCAGTGTTTGTTACATAGTCTTTAGTACTTTTAAGAGGATTATGCCCTTGCTGATGTACATTGGTTTAAGTGACTATGGAGAATGTATATAATCTCTTTATAACAGTTAGGTTTGTGACACAAACCTGAAAAACCTGTGAATCTTCAAGCTAAAGACCGTTGTAGTCACCCAGAAAAGAGATACATCTGGAACATTTAATGCCGTCTTGTATCCACATAGCCATTGCTGCAGAACAGGAATTACAATTTAATTTACCCAAATGGCTGAGTTTCTTTTTAGCTATGCCAGTATAATTCCCAGGGAAATTCATCATCCCCTTACAGAGACATCAAAGGCCTGTACAAAGGTGGTTTACTATTCCGATGCTTCCTGCACCTCAGTCATAGGGGCCAGCTCATGTCTCTTGTCATAACTGCATAGGCTGTCATGGTCCCCCGTTGGCATACCTGGATAGGCACAGCTTTTCCAATATACAGTGTGGATTTCTGTAAGTCTTTACTTAAGGTGCTATTGCGAGAAAGCCGCTCGCTTCCAGGCCTTGTGAATGCAGCAGCTGTTCTGTAAAGGCTTTATCTTAAGCTCATTAAAACAAAGGAAAAAATCTTCTTTCCATAAGGTGAATGGAATGAACTACAACAGCAATTGTATGTGAAGAGTGGTATAGTGAGCTTTCCGGTCTTGGAGAGAAAAAAAACCCTTTATATGCAAGATCACAGTATTCAAGATGATTTGAGGCCAATCTAGTGTAGCAAAGCAAAATATTTACCTGCTTATAGTGCTTTTTAGATTAAAAGAAAAAAAAAAAAGAAAAAGCCTATTTAGGAATGGAGCTTGTAGTACTCAAACTTTTCTGTTTATAAAAAATTACGATTATTTGTAGTAATTTAATTTTTGGACTCTGCTTTTCCTCTCCCAAGGAAATTAAAGTAAATTATTATTAGAGTTGAGGTTGTATAAAGACCCACCTCTTAATTCTGTTTGTTTTGGCCAAGGTTTGTTTTATTGTCTCATTTGCCTAGACATCCTTAGGCTTTACTAGGTCCATGAGCTGCAGCCATTCCCAGTTCTGAGACTGCAAACTGATACTTGCTTAGTAGACAGCTGCAAATACAGCCTAATTTTCTCTATTACTTGACTTCTGTTAATAACAGCAACAAAACCCTCTGGGTAGTCCAGAAACACCATGTGGTTTTCAGGAGAGAGAATCGAGAATCAGCACCACTAGTTACAACAATTATGAGCTACTAATCCAGAAGCTGTACCAGCCCAGTCATTCTCTGCTAGTAGCTGGATTGGCTGCATACTTAAGAGCTGTTTTGCAACCTGAATGTTCCTATTCCATTCACTCACAGATGAATCTGATGTCACTTGTTACAGTGAGGACAAGAAATACCTTTTAATGGAAGTCACAAAGCTTGTGCTCCCATCCAAATGAGGAGAGAGGTGTTTGGGAACTGAACCTTCACTCAGATTTGTAGCCCAGCTGGCCTTTTTTGCCCAGTGAAGTGTATTGTCACAGAAGTGCAGGCCATGGTGGGGTGGGGTGAGGTGATTTTTAAAGCAGCCAGAAGTCAAGTTTGTGGACAGGAGAGACAGAGGTGAGACTATCCAATGATCAGTCATGAATAAGTGGAAAAACAAATGTTGTCAAGCCATTGTGTTATCGGAAGTCTCTGGGCATAAAGTTTTGTTAGCAGATGTGAGTTGCAGTAATAAAACGTGGATGATCATACTCTGGTTTGAGACTGATTGGACAGGACATAAGTCTAATTAACCTGGATTTCTGGCTGGTTTGCATTACTGAAGTTGTGCATCGCAGGAAGAATAAGATTTGAAAAGACATTTGAATAAAAAGCCTTGAATCTTCTTGTAAAGCTTCTGCTTTCTGCTTCCCAAAGAGACAGAAGTTTATTATGTTGTGGGGTTTTTTGTTGTTTGTTTGGGGTTTTTTTCTGTCTGACTGACTCAGGAGCAGAAAACTGCTGCCTCTGATTGCAGTGTATCATAGAAAGGAGTTTAGTTTTATAATCTCCTTTCTTGGTCTTGCTTTCCACAATGGCCTTTTGTTTGGTCACTTTGGTGAGCTTGTGCACAGCCTTATTGCATAATTCTTCTTTCATAATCCTGAGCCTGCCTTTTCATTTATGTGGTTGCTAAGAAAGCTAGAGGTGTGACCAGCTGCCAGAAGTGATTTGAATAAATAAAAGGAATAATGAACAGTTAATTTTTGTGTTTACATCTGGTTTCTAAGAGACTAATAGTACTTGCTTACTGTCTCTGTGTTTTTATTTGAGATCTTGGGCACATTTAAATCCTGTGTTCCCTGGGGACACTTGTGTCTGCACAAAAATAATTACACTTTGTATTTATATTTCTCAGTAAGAAGTCATCAGGTTTGAGTAGAAAATTACCTCCATTTATGAATGAGGTAATAAAATAATGGTATGCCATTGTGCTAATTCTTACAATGTACTCTAGATGGTTTTGGTTTTATTTCTTTATTTTTTTTGGCTGGGCTTTAGAAAGGGGTATGCAAATATATAATGAAGTAACACATTTTGACCTTTGAGGGAGGTAAGAATAGTTAGTATCACTTTCCAGATTGGAAGTGAAACAGAAAAAGGTCTCATTCTCACCAACTCCTATGAAAGTGTAGAATGCAACATGGCCTTAAATACAGTCAGGAAGAATAAATCAGTTCCCAAAACTAGTGAGCTGCTTAAGTACCAGTTTGGTTCTACAAATCAGGTGCGCATATATCTACCAATAGATATCAGGTCCATATGTACCTACCGGTAGTTATTAGTAGTTATTTCTTTTTATTATTAATAGCTGGGTGTTCCTATTGGAGGGTCAAAATAGTGGGAACTGTGTTATCAGGAATTTGGCTAAAAAATTGTGACTTACACTTTCACAGCATGTTTGAAGAATCACACTGTAAGTTTCACCAGTGTATTTTCTTCAAGTTTTCTACACCATTATATGTTAGTAACCAAACTTGAAAATGTTTTTAGTCTGCAGCTGTTTAAGACAACAGGCATGACAATACAATGAGTGTTCTCCAATTGAAATACTAATTGCCAGCAGATTTGTATTTTGAATGAGACTAAATCTGCAATCTATGTTCAGTGGTGTAGTTAATTAACATAACATTACTGCCAGTGGTTAAGGTGTTCAGGTTATTCTCACAAGCTTCTGAAGAAGTTTAAAAATATCAAGCTGCATTATAGTATTCTCACAGGTAATTAAAAAAATATAAACAGATCTAAACAAAAATGTATATTGCACTTTCTTTGTAGGGAAGGAAAAGATTGGAGTTGATTGATCAAAATTCTGGACACTTAGCTACTTCTTGTTGCCAAAAGAAAAAGTGTAAAGCACGGAAATCAGAGCTGAGTGGAAGACCAAATGGCCTTAAAGAGAAAAAAACCATTTCACAAAAAAAAAAAAAAAAAGGTCTTGTAATGCTTTCCTTGCATCTACCAGCAAGATAAACTTGTAATTAAAAGTTAGGTGGAAAGCTTTGAATAATTTGTTTTCAAGGAAACAGAACAAACTAACACATAGAAATACACATAGAAGTGAAAGAAAAAGGGAAATTAAAGTGAAAGGAATCCATATAGGCTTCTGATAGGTAGAAATGTTGAAAAGAAAAATACCGGGAAAAGGAGATTGGATATTGAGAACAACAATAACATTGTCTTGAGAAACAAAAATGGAGAGAAGCTGCTTTACATATCTGAGCATAAAAATTACCTGGTGAGAGTTTTAACTGTGTTATTGTTTGTGAACTATTTCAGTCTCAACATCTAAAAGCATGTTTGCCCTAAAGTTTGATTTTATTCCAGTAGCTTATTGTGGAGGCACTGTACATTATCTGCTAGCAAAAGTCGTATCTGCATTCCTCTGAGCATCTTCCTCAGGGAGAAATCAAACAATTTTCTGACTGTGGCCTTGGTATTCTGTTTCAAAATCCTTACATACAAAAAAGAGATGTCTTTCATCTGAACTAATAATTTTAGTTCAGAGTATAATCAAAATGTCTATACCATCATTACTTGCTTGCTCCCTCTCAGGATTTGACTGTTTGCTAATTACTAGGTGGCAGGTAGATGCTGAGTCGTGTTTCTCTGATCCTGCAGCATTGTCTTGCACTTGCTCGGGCAACAATAAGAGCTGTTTGTTAGTCTGTCATAAAGAACTAACTCCATTTCTTCTCTCTTCCTAATAAACGGATCTTGTTTTCTAGCTGATTACTTCAGTTGCCAAATAATTTAAAGCTCTGAGTCTATGTAATTAGACTAGTTTCTTACCAGTCAATTATTACCTTCTGGTTTCCTCTAGCTTCTTTTGCTAAAATCTTCTACTTTGATTCCTTTGCACTCTAAAAACTTCCAATTTAATTACGTCTTTTACTAATAATTAACTTGGATGAGAGCAGGTTATTTTAGCATTATCTGTGTTTCAACATTTTTCACCTTTTTGCTGCAGAAACAGAAAGAATTAAAAGCTTGTTAGTAGCTGATTTGCATATAATTAAGAATGTGCAGTGGTTATCGGTTCACATTTATTTATAGGCATTATCCTCTAGATTTATGGGCATTGTCTGGCATAGAAACATTTGTACCTGAGAGGCTGAGAAATAAAGACACAACTCAATAGCTTTCCACTGAAAGCCATATGCTGCATTTGCATGACCTCTTTCACTCTGTGCAAATCAGTTCTACAGGATGCTGATCATCTGTTCTCCAGAAATCTTTTTTTTTTCTTGTGACTGGACAGAATTGGTGGCTGATTGCCAGCAATGCTGGACATAAGGTGCTTTGGCACATTTACTCATTTAAAACTGCTTTATTTGCAGGGGAAATTGTCTCCCACACACAGAAAAAGCAAAACCAAAGAAAAAAACCCCTTCAGAATGAGACTGAGATAAATCTAGTACTAAAAAGTCACTATTGCAAATGAATCCTAGCTTAACATTTTTAAGTTTAGTAGGTCTCTATAATCACAATGAGGACTGACTGTAACCAGTAAAGACAAAATCAGATTAAGTTGTTGGGTAGTGATATAATATATAATCTAACAATCTAATTTCTCTAGTTTCCCTTTTTTTCACCTATCCATCCAACTTGAAAGAATATATACATCCGAACTTTGTCCTGGAACTGAGAATCACATACAGATTGAAAATACAGTCTGTATACTAGCATAAGCCTCTTACTTGCTCTAAAGAAAACATTCAGACCTTGAAGCCGATGTGTTGCCCTTAATGAAGAACTTAGGCTGAGACAGACATTTTTGGAGAATCTAGCACAGAATGCACCAGATAAGACGGTGGCCTAAACTGAAAGAATTCATAATCGTGAAGCCAGAAGACTCTGTGATCACTTTGTTGTGATAATCTACATAATTTCAGAATTCAGTCCTGAGTGATGGTGTATCTCATGTGACCATATAAAAGAAGTGGATTGGAAAAAGGCACAGGGAATCTCTTTGCCATTTACAAATATTATCAGGCTGATTAACTTTACACTGAAGTGTATGTGGGTCTGTGTCTGTGTGTGTGTGTGAAAAAGGGAACACCTAAGGACATAATAGAGGAAGTAGTCCAGATGACTAAGTTCCTCTTACCTCTTCTGATATGCAGTTTGCATTTTGCAAGTCAAGATTACCTAACAAAGTAAATTGACAGAAAGTAGTTTCTCTGTTCAAAGCACCTCTCAACATGGCACTCACTGGAGTCCAGATTTAATGAAACCATGCTGTAGTAGAAGGAGTTTGAGAGTATAATTTCATGTTTTGTAACTTGGTGTTTTAGGGGCTGCATGCATTCCTGCTTGTTGGCAGGAGTTTGTATGGATAGTAATCAGGAAGAGATCACTTGTTTACCCTCTGCTAATCAGGTTTCAGAGCATCTTGAATATTGAAATTTGGATATGATATGCAGTATGATACACTCATCCTAATTTTTGTACTGATTTCTGTTAATATAAATACTGTGCCTCTGCACACTTATTTCAACAAGTCTTGGGCTCCTGGTGGCCACTTCCAGTTCTTCAGTCTGGATCTAACATCTTTAGCAGTACAAAGTTGGAGATTTGGTCTAACAAATTCACATGTTAATCTATATAAACATAAAATACAAACATAATACAAACATAATAAAGCAACAGATATTTCAAGTCCAGTTGATCAAATTGTTATCTAAACCAAAAATGTTTACTGCATCCCAAACATAAAATAATAATACTTAATGGAGCATAAGTCATTATTTAATTCGCAGAGCCTGAACGCAGCCAATGTGGAAGTGCTGTGATATGTTCAAAGTAAGTCATAGAACTAATTGAAACATCAATTTATTTCTTTTTAGAACGTAAAGCTCTGCTGACAAGAAACAGAAACTTATTCATACCAAAGCATAAAAGTTTATTGCAATTTTGTGATCACTGTTATGATGTTTTTTAAGTTTCTCCAAATTTTTAAGATATTTATCTTTACAACATCACTGCTTGGAAGGCAAACCAGCTTTTCTTACATTTGTGGGGTAAAGACACGCAAGACCTGCTTGCAGGTATATCAAATACAGGAGATGCAGGCAGCAGCTAAGCACTCGTAGCTGCAGATTTCCGTGGTTTTCTATAATTATTATGTATTAATGATGACTGATAAACAAGATGGGCAACATTTCTGTATTCATCCTGCATCTCTGTCATATAGTAATGTGAAGTGGCATATCATTAAAAAAAATCCAACCAAAGAAAAATACTGGGAAGTGACACACCATAAAGAGCCTCGAAAGAGATCGTAAACACTTAACTGTGGAAAAGGCACCGACCCTTCTCCTGCTTTAATGAGAGTTGTAACTGAGGTCAGAGTTGGCCTTTCCAGTCCCTGCTGTACTCCACCCATACGTTGTTTTCGTGAAGAACTTGAAATCATTACAAAAACACCAGAAGGAAATCACGCTTGTGTTGAATTTATGTTTGGATTTTTGTTTGTTTTCTTGAAAGGAGTTTGTTCTTCAGATGATGGTTATTTTTAGTGCTTATGAAACTAAAAGACAACGAATGCTGAATGGAACCAGGAAAGCTGTGAGCAAATATAGTATTGGTGAAAGCTTGTAGAGCAGTATGGCTCGGTTGCCTTTTTCCTAAGCACCACCAATTCTGCCTGTTGGCTTTTTTTTAAAACAAAACTATCCTATTGTTTGAAGATTGTGGTGTAGGTCTTTCTGCAGTTAGATCATAAATTACTGTCTTTTGTGACTTAAGGCCAGTGTAACTGTGCCTCTCTCCCTCTATTTAAAAACACCGAATTCTGTCCTGTTTGAGAACCCTATTTTCTGTATTCATTGACAAAATTAAGCCTCAAGATAATTCAATAGAGCTAGTGAGTTCTTACAGTAGTTTTAAAATATTTTATGGAATAATAAACAGTTTCAAGTTGTTTAATTTTTTAATACTAGCCTGATATAATTTAGGCTTCATAGCTGCTTTAAAGTTCTCAGTATGAAACTTTTCTCTGAAACCTGAAGAGAGCAGAAGACATTAGAGCATTACAGAAGTGCTGCTAACTCTGATGGTTAATACTAGGTTCTTCAGATTAGTGGCAACTGGGAAAAAAATGGACAAATTCCAGCATGGAAGAATCAGAGGAATTAAGTGTTCAGTGACAACTTGCTCCAGCATTGGTTAGCTACTGGATTCAGTGACCGTGGTGAAATTTCTGTAGGGAGTATTTACCTTCAAAGGATTGGCAGAGTTTTAGCTAAACTGTGAAGTCTGTATCTATAGGCTCGTGTTTCTGTAATTTTTAACTAGAGGTGGAGTGAAAACATCTTCATCAAATTATTTGTGCTATCAACTGTGCAATAAGGAGCGGTAGATGAAAAAATAAGTTTTCACTCAAAGAATCTAATCTGAATTTGTAAACTGTAAGTAAACTCACTAAATTACTTTGGAAGTAAAGACACCGTCTTTCAAGAATTTTATTGAACTGATGAATGACAGATTCTTTATATTTCTGAGCTTTATGGAAAGGTAATTTCAAAAGGGTTTTTAAAGCTGAGAGTCTCGACTGCTCAGTACTGTGTGATGAGTCAGCCATTTGAGATGGGGATTAGCAGTCTGCAAAGCAAGTGAAATGAACTATATGAAAGATGATTGTCATAAATGGCAGTGTAGGAAACACTGACAATTAAAAATTTATGGAGAGCCTTGTTTGTTTGGGTTTTTAAAATATTTTTATTTGAAATGAGAAAATACCAAAGAAGGTACAAGTTAAGGAAATCACATTGTCCAGGAGGTTGCTGAAGAAAATTATTTTAGTTGCATGCCACGTGTAGCTGCTTGCCACATCCGTTAGAGAGCTCTAGAACTGTAGAAACAAAATGCAAAAGGGAAGGTGGGCTTGTGTAGGTGAGTAGATAGACCAAGCATGGATGTATGTATTGTCTGTGGGGGAAGAAAGAGTATCTTTGGTATTTTAAGGTGGTATGAAGATAAGGATGATAGTGCAGAATGAAGAAAAAAAATCTCTACTATAGCCAAGTGACTTCTCTCTTCTGAGAAGCTTAGCTGTAGTCATGAGGAACTAATATACTGTCTTCATTCTACTGCAACTAGAACATTGTAGAACTTCCTTCAAAGAACTTTGCTTTTTCCACCTTGAAAGCTTTGAAAATGTTGGAAATGCAGAATGTGCTCTTCCTTCACAATTTTGAATGGTAGTCACCTTTTTCACCTCTGATCTCATCTGTGCTGCAGTGTAGCTTATTTTAGTGCAGCAGTTTCCTTGCCATAGTTCCTCAGACTACTTGAAGCAGCCTCTGCTCAAGCAGCAGTTATTTATAAGAGTGACCGCTTGACCTGCATGTCCCTGCCAAATCAGCCTGCCACGGTGTGCTGCTGGTCTGCCCTGAAATAGAAAGACTGGAGTAGTCTTCAGGATGCATCCATTACTCTACCTGCAGAGTGCGTGTGTCTGTCATCCAGGAGGTGAGAAGACCAATGCACACTGTTTATCTAGTAAAATCCAGCACACTTTATTCAGAAAAGTGAAAACCTAAGTATCACTCTTTCTTTTGGTTGGTTTGTTGTACGTGTGTTTGCTTCTTTAATAAGGTATGTATTAGCAGAAAATAATGCCTGGGATCTGGCAGCACTTTCACTGACACTCTTGGCCACATGTCCATGTGTGTGGATGTCCCTCTGGTAGGAACCTCTCTAAGGGACAACTGTTGAGGCTGTTCTACAAATCTTTGATACCCACTTGTCCTGGCCCGCATGAGAATTTAGGAGATGCTCTATGAGGACACTTCTGCAATCTCTAAAATTGTTCTGGAGGATAGGATGGATGAGCGTCTTGACAATTGCTCCAAAGTTCTGGAGGTGGGATATCCTACAGGAGAATCCTACCACCCAGACCAAGTCACAGATGATTATTTGATAATTATTTAAGCTCAGAATTTATTAATTCCAATCCTACATATTATTCAAAGAATGTTAGTTTTAAGTAATAACACCATAACTGGCGAGCAACATTCTTGACTGTGAATTAGCTATGAATGATAGTGTTTCTGCATTTACATTTTAAAAAATTGTAAATATCAACAGACTGTTTAATACAAAACGTCAGGAGAAGGTAATTTATGTAACTTATGGTCCCAAATTTGTGCATTGCTGTTTGGACAGTGCTGTTCCTTGGTAACATTTTTCTAGTATTCTGGTTTTTTGGACTTATTACTGAATCTTTATGTTTCTCTAGATTTCCTTTTTAATACTGTCAGTACAGTGTGTAGTTTGTTCAGGGGAATTTATTTGAAAACTGGATTATTTCCTCTGGGAAGCAAACTGTTATTAATTAATCCAAATCTTTAATTAAAATATCAAATCAAGTTTTCACTTGTAAATTATGATTTAAAATTTTTAATTCTTGCCAGTAGATTTTGAAGGGAAAGATTCTTTCATATAAAGCAATATTTAAGTTTGCATTTTTCCAATATGCTTCTTCAGCATTGTTGAAATCAATGCAAGGAAGTATTTGTATTAGTCAAGAAGTGTAACAAGATTGGTGGAGAAATTCCTGCTGTGTGAAAAAGCAGTGACAGAGCAGATAGCTGAGAAATATGGTTAAGACATGTGCACCTTGTTCCAATGAGAAGGATTCAAAAGTGGGACCCCAGAATTGTGGTTAGGACTTAAGGACATGTGGAGGGACTCTGCCACGGAGGAGATGCTGGCAAATTTCTAAGCCACATGGGGAAGTTAGAAAGGGAATATGTACAACAGGGCATGGCCCTAAAGAAAATGAAGGTTGAGCTGGAGAAACCTCAGGTGGGGTAAGTGGGTGCAGGGACCAGATTTCAGTTGGTAAGAGCAATCAGTGAAGAAAAGGAGTGTCATTTCAGCCAAGTAGCAAAATGAACATCTAGGAACAGCTGGTAGGATGACAGATAGCCTTTGGAGAAACCCTCTATTCAGGCTCACAGCTCAGGCATTGGCTTACAAGGCTTATCCTGGCTCTCAGTTCTCATTTGGTGGTAGAATCTGACTGCTGAGGTGGAGCCCGTCAAAGGCTGATTACACGAAGAGTCATTACACATTTATCAGTTCGGGTTTTATTCTTTGTGCAGGAAACCACGTTTCCAAATGGTGATTTAGGGTGCCTTCCCCCCACCCCATTAGTAAAATTTTGTTTGTCTATTAAGTATTGTTAGCACTGAAATGGCCACTAAAATAGTTATATCTTTTGCAAATTAGTATGTGCACGTGCACACTTATATTGGTTGTGCATTCATCTCTACATGCGTGAACATGTGCATGTAGGCTGAAGGGTATTACCCAGGAGCACTGGCAGAGACACTGTCATATGTTATTATTCTTCTTTAAAATGATATTTGCTGTGGGGGATGAAGAGAAGCTGTAATCAAATAGTTTGGTTTTTAGGCACACATGCGACTCTGGTAATCATGTATTTAAATGGGGGATAATTTCAAGGTTACTTAGCCTAGCTGCAATACTTTTGACTTGTATATGCCTCACTATTAGTTTTTAAAGGCTGCATTTTTAACTTGGATCCCTAAAGTGGTATATGTAATGTTATACCTAAATAAAAGTGGCCTCATTTTCAGAAATTAAGAGCACCTTCAGCCCCATTTGACATCACTGAGATTCCTTTGCTTCTCCAATAGTAAAACATGAAGGTAGATGCAATGTCTCATCATACACCCCACACTAGCATTAAAATACTAAATTTGTTTAATATCCTCTGCCTCTCAGATTGTGTTCATGCAGTATTATATTGATTCATCAGGAAGGCAGGCCGGTTTTGACCTTGATAGTATGTGACACCATGTTAGGACTCTGCTTTATTTTAGTCTCAAAACTACTAAAACCCATCATTTTGCATTCCCTGTTTCTGTGTGAAAGCTTAAGTAGTTTTAATTGCTGCAGCAATTGTCTATCTGTTTGTTTATTCTTTTGCTGGTTTTTGTAAGAGCACACACCCAAAATCCATGGATATCATCCAACTTGGCTGAGACTTACAGACACCAGATAGATAATTTTCCACATTCAGTTGTTCATGTTTCCCAGTTTATCTGTTCAGAATTAATTTTTTTAATACATTCTTAAGTTGTGAAGCTCTACTATTTTCTGGCCCAGGGAGATAGCAGATATCCAGAAGTTTTGAATTAGATTTTAAAATAATACACAAAGCCAAACATAGTAACTTATCCCTTGTCCAAGCCTGTTCCATCTAAGGAAGAACTCAAAATTTTTTCAAGCATTAGCAAAACTTCTTGTTAAAATTTACTTTGAAGGCTGTATTTGTAATGACATAGACATTGTGTTTTTTTTTAAAAAATGCTATATTATATATTTATTACCTGGGCTTCAGTGTCATTTAAAACACAATTAAAAAAAAAAAAAAAGCTGTAATTTGTGCTACTTCTGATAAACAAGCGTTAATCCATTTCTGTGTTTGCTCTCTACCCTTCCTGTTTTCTGTCAGTTTTTCCAATGTTTGACTGCATTATGCTTTACCTAATGCAAGAACTTACATAAGGATGGAAATAACCTCAGCCAGGGTAAGTCGGCATTGCTCCATTTCACTTGAGTAGGGCACTCAGGAGCTGTCCTGTATTGTTATGCACATGCAGTTAAAGCCATCAGCCCCTGTGTTAAAGATCGACCCTTCAAGCAGGCATTGTGTGTTTTGTCTGTGTCCATATGGCACCTACCAAATGTTTGTGTTGCTAGGGCATAATGCTAACAAGCATCCTAAAAATATAAATATGAATTGGAAATCTGGATTTTCTATAGGCACTCCACTAAGCTAAACATACTGTATTAAGGCCACTAAAAAGCATAATACAGTAGGTTGGTGTCCTAGAAATGACTGGGACTTTTGCATACAGGATTATCTTGCAGTTTGCATCAGTCAGTAATGACACCTGTCTGGGCCTGCACTCTGGAAAGGTCTCAGAAAAGCACTCAGGGGAAGTTACAGAACTAAACACTTCCTCTCTGATCTCGTTAGTCACGCTGCTCTCCCTGTCCCTACCCTTCTTCTGTCCCTTTCGATATCCCTTGCTCTATGGTGCTTCATCTGGGGACAGGAAAGAATAAAGTGACGTTACCAGATTAAGTTCTGATTTTGCACTCCATGCAGAATGCTTCCTTGCAGATCTGCTGGTATAGAAAGCCTAACAATGATTCTGAAAAGGTTTATATTCCCTGAAGCGTGAATCCCATGGACTCATCATCTTTGTTATACATGTCCAAGTAAAAATTGACTTGCACACTTCATACAGGTGTGTAAATCCATAGACAATACTGTATTTTTATGGTGGTCATTTTGTTTTGTTTTTGTTTGTTTGTGGGCTTTGTTTTGGTTTTGTTGGTTGGTTTTTGTTTTTGGGGTTTTTTATGGTTGGTTGGGTTTTGTTTTGGTTTTTTTGCTTGGTTGGTTGTTTTTTTTAATATGTGAAATATTCGAAACACTCTTGAGTTGACACCTAGTTCTCTAGGTCTAGAAAACCTAAAACTGTGATATGTATTTTTAGTAGATGCCTCTTTTTCTGAGATGTGGATATAGTCCAAAATCCTCAGTTTGGTTATTTTTCTGTGGCTTGATTGCTTACATTTCCTAAACCAAAGGGAGATCACCTGGCTAAAAAACAGAATTAGATCGACATGAAATCAGATTATGGACCTCAAACATTTCCCATTGCATGAATAGTGGAATGTGTAAAGAAATAGCAGGAATACAGTGACAAATGATAGATTTTTAGAGGAGTCAGGTTTTGAAGAACATTATACTGTGCAGAATGTTTATTCTCTGGTGTTCATTATCTGGGACATATATGGGTGACAGTGAGAAAAGCCTTGAGACAGTTGCATAAAGAAGATTTTTTATTAATAATTCACTTAATGCCTTCAGAACCTCCCAGGTAGTTCAGTTTTATCAAAATAGCTTGAGCATAGGGGGTCCAGTAGCACAACATTTATTTTCATTTATTTCACTGATAGAATTGTAAAATATCCTGAGTTGGAAGGGACCCACAAGGACCACTGAAGTCCAACTCCTGGCCTGGCACAGGACAGCCCAAAGAATCACACCATGTGCCTGGAAGCTTTGTCCAAATGCTTCTTGAACTCTGGCAGAGTTGCTGCTGGGGCCGCTTTCCTGGAGAGCCTGTTCCAGTTTCTGACCACCTTCTGGGTGAGGAGCCTTTTTCTAATATCCAACCTAAACCTTCCCTGACACAACTTCAGGCCATTCCCTCAGGTCCTGTCACTGATCACCACAGAGAAGAGATCAGTACCTGCCCCTCCTCTTCTCATGAGGAAGTTGTAGAGTGCAGTGAGGTCTTCCCTCAGTCTCCTCTTCTCCAGGCTGAACAAAAGAAGTGACCTCAGTGAAGTGACCTCCTTTGATCTCTTACAGCTTTATACCTTCCTTGCATTATGGGACCCAAACCTGCACACAATATTCAAGGTGAGGCCACACCAGTGCAGAGCAAATCAGGACAATCCCCTCCCTCAACTGGCTGGTGATGCTTTGCCTGATGCCCCCCCAGGACACAGTTGGCCCTCCTGGCTGCCAGGGCACTGCTGACTCATATTCAACTTGCCATTGACTGGGACCCCAAGATCTCTTTCTGTGCTGCTGCTCTTCAGCCTCTTGTTCCTGAGTCTGTACCTACATCCAGGGTTGCCCCATCCCAGTTGCAGAATCTATCACTTTCCCTTGTTGAACTTCATAAAATTGATCATTCTCCAGCCCTCTAATTTGTCTAAGTCTCTCTGCAGGGCCTCTCTGCCTTTGAGGGAATCAACAGTTCTTCCAAATTTAGTATCAATGGCCAACTTATATGGAAGTCCTGCATCCAAGTCATTTACGAAGATGTTGAAGAGAACTGGGCCTCAGATGTTCCAAAGCACTGAAAAAATTATAATTAAAGATAGAATTGCAGTCTAGGGCTAGTGCACTTTGGCAGGTGTTCAGCTAAGGGTCATCATATTTATGTCATTTTTTTTTAGCTCTAGAATGTCTAGAGTCTCTATCATCACCACGTACTTAAAAGACCGTTGTCAGAATTTGATTACAAAGTGGCCGGATCTCATAATATTTGAGGCTTCTTGTACTCAATTATTAGCAAAATACTAAAATAAAACACTTAAGTCATCTTCTGCCTTGATGGCTGAAGAGGAAAGCTTAAAAATCAGGTGCCTTGAGAATATGGGTCCAGAAGATAAAGATGTCAATATCATTTAAAAAAAAGAATTGCCATTTTGGGCAGTTGTTGCTTATATCATATTTTGATATCTCAGTTAATCTTGAGAATGCAGCTGGCTCTGGTGTGAACCCTGCATGGGAGAATTGAAGAAACTTCTCTCATTCAGTCTGCCTCGAGTGTGAAGCTTTCTGTGGAAGCTGCCATTTGAGCTGATTATCAGATAGAGAAGTTCCATCACACTTTTGACTTGGGACTGCTTGGGGTTGTACTCATCTGACCTCATGTTGAGTAACTGGGGCTGATCTGAAAACCGTGGAATTTGTAATAAGATATGTTTTCTGAAATGGGTCACTCAGGTGATGCTTTTAGTCAAACTTCTTGAATAATTACCTTAATTATTTTTGTACTAATTGTGTTAATACTTTAATAGCAGTTACCTACAAAAATACTGGTGCAGTAGCTTTATTTTATACTGTAAAGGTGACAGACTTGTCCTCCATTTGCTGAGAGCCTAAAGGGCCCACTCCTTCTCTTAACCCTAATGACTGACAGATGGTCTTCAGAGTATCTGCAGATGTTTGCTTTCAGAATCACTCAATACTCTTCTTCTCAGTGTAAAAAATTAACCAGTAAGTTTGGACTAGTCTAGAGTAGTACTGGGAAACTGAATTTTTCACAGTGTTTCACTATTGAGTGCTCTCCAGATAGGACACAGGCTGTACCCGCTGAAGTTAATAAATGCTTCTTGGACTTGGATCAAGGACTTTAATTCTTCAGTGTCTTTCAGGAAAGTGTAACTCCTTTGCCAAAACAATTAGAAAATACTGTGGTATTCAGCTATCAGCTTTTGAGGCATAGATCAAGATACTAGGTTCTAGCACGTAATCATTTCCGTTTCTGTTTTTGTACTTTACTGGTATGAAATAATATCAGTAGTCAAACATCTATGCCAAGGATATAAAAGCAAAGTGAGCTAAAAACACATTAAACATTTTTTTGTAATGCTGTGAACAATACGTCCCATTAAGCAGCTGAGTGAAGTATTTGAGTTCTGTATGCTGTGGCAGACATGTTTGGGCTTGTTTGTTGACCAGGTAGCATTTAATTTTCCTACTGTGTCACAGATGAGAAATATTGCTTTCCCAGACTAGAGGAGTAATTCAACATTAATAGGTGCAATCTTTAAAGTGTCATAATGCAAAAATCTTATCCAATTTGATACAGGAAGAGTTTATATAAGCATGGTGTGAACCCACAGCACTGAACTGGTGAGAAGGAATTCAGGTCTTGCTGTTAGTTCACTGCCAGACCTCCCTTGAGGAGGCTGACAGTGTTTGATTCCTCTTGGGGCCAGCTCCCACCTTCTCCCAGTGCCCAGTGCTCTTGCCAGCTCTGCTGCCAAGTCCAGCCACTACTTGGTCTCTCCATGCTGTGCTCCCTGGACTCCATGCTCAGGGTACTGCTAAAAATTCGTTGCTTTTAGGAGGATTTACTAGAGGTCACTCGAAGAAGTTACTTGATCTGTGTGCTTTGTCTGGAGTATGGCTTCCCGTCATGAGTGAAGGGTCTGTTTCACTAGCTAGAAAACCACAATGATAATAAAAAAGCAAGTAGCAAAGTTTGGAGGTGGGAGAAATTCATTCAGTAATACATTTCTTTGTTAATGGGTTTTTTTCCTTGGGATATGGTTTCATGCTACTCAGTAATATCTAAATGCTATAATAATGTCTTGTTTTTCTTGGCAAAAATAATAGTTACATTGAAATTAGGAAAACTGAATACCTGAACAGCTGATAATACCACATAATATGAATTTGCATAAGCAATTTTTCCCCTGACATTATGTGGGTATTTAGATATTTATTGGGTTAAAAATGGCCTGAGGTCTCTTCTTCAGTGGACATGCCCAAAGCAGAATAGGCATCTGACTTCTTAGGGCTGCACAGACCTTGCTTTTTTTCCTGAAACAAACTGTTTGTTATCTTTGTAGAGATGACTGATAGGCCAAGTACATATTCTTAAAATAACCAGCAGAGAAGCTGAAAAAATTCCTTTTTCTTTTGTTTGAATACACGTTAAAAGGTAAATGTGAGCTATTTCTCGTGTTCTTGTTGTAAGGACAGTAAGAGGCAAATGTTGTTCCTGTATTGCAAGGCTGTGTTTAAAATGAGTTTTATCTGTTGCTGCAGCCTAGTAGGAAATACCTATCAGTGTTGTAAATTAGGGTCACTTGTGTTCATGAGCCAACACCACAGTTGCATCTCAGTTACAGCATATGGTTATGTGCTCTATTTCTATCAGGGAATGAATTTCAGTTCTTGTACTATCCTTCCTGTTGCCGTTGCATCCTTCTGCACCAGCAGTGTGCACAGTGCTTCTTTAACACCTCTTGAGAAAGTCATGCATTTAACAAGAGTGCAGTTGGCATACATAAAATAAAGGCAACACATTTCTGGACAGGAACAAGGTCACCACTGTGCTGCTGCCTTTGCCTGTGCCAGCGTCCTGAAAACCCAAGCTGGAGCTTCTGCTTCCCCTATGGAGTCAGGGTAGAGGCTACTGCTGTGGGAACAGAAGGGACATGAATCTTTGGAAGTCACGGTTGCTGCTCTGACTTTGTACAGGGTCTGTACTTCAGGTTGGGGAGGCAGCTTTACTATAACGTATCTTAACTATTAAGATACTTTGCCTAAACCCCCAGATCTTGGTGCGTTTTTAAAAGTGAATTTGAAACTTACAATAAGTAAATGTTTGGGGGTGGTGATTTTTGATTAACTGAAATTAAAATCTTTCACCAAGTTCATAATCATTGTCGTGATATTCTGATCTACAGCACAGTCCTCACGTTTTGCTGTTTGGTATTTAGTTACCTTTAGACAAAACTGACAAGTGCTCTTAGGAGTCCTGAAGGGCTTCAGGGGTTTTGTTTACTTATTCTGAAATTCGGGTACTTCATGTCTGTGTAGGTTCTCATGATAATTTTGTTTTGCTATTTTAGGAATACAATAGAAGCATCCTAGGGAGAATCAAATGGAAAAAGACTGATTAAAGAACAGTAAAGTTTAAATCTGTGTGGTCTTATTTTCCTTTCATTTAAATTAACTTTACAGCTGAATTAGACCCCAACCTGTTAAAGCTCATCTCACTGTGGTTTTCATCATGCTCTAATTTACTCTCATGCAGCCCTAATGATGTCAGTGGAATGGCTCAGTGTGAAATCACAGTCAGGCCGAGAGCTTTTAAGCTTTCTGGAAGGTAGACTCAGGTATGTCATGAAACAATGACACAGAAAAGGAAGAGATATATGCTACATGTAACAAATAAAACAATAGTTGTACCAAACAAACGCAATATACAGAATAGATTTAGAACTTTTTTTTCTTTTTCATATTATGGTAACTACAAACAAAACAAAAGGAAGAAACATATCCTAGATACAGTAAAAAAAACCACTAAGAACAAACTAAGATATTACTTTCTCAATAATTGCAAAGTTTTATTCAGTTGTTTTTACCCTCTGTTTCAGTAATATGTAGAAATTTTAAGGAAGATAATATGCTGCTAACTGTATTTAATCCTTCCATTTAAAAGGAAATTATGAAGTTTATTATAAAATATATGTAGAAGTTAATATCAGTGAATTTATTCACATTTTTATTTTGACTTTATTGAATGTTTCTAACTACTTCTTAGAAGATACTTTTCACAAAGCGTATTTTTTTGTGGTTCAGTAACAATATTTTTCATGCTAAATGAGTGCAATTAAGTATGATATTACACAGTAATAAATTTTTTCTTTTGCCTCTACTGAGTATAAAGTAAAGCTTGTAAAGCGGACAAGAAAGTCGGGAGTCTGAAGTAATGTTTGTAACTAAGTTAAACATATCCTGAACCGTATCCTGGGCTGCATCAAAAGAAATGTAGCCAGCAGGTTGGGGGAGGTGATTCTCCCCCCTCTACACTGCTCTTGTGAGACCTCACCTGGAGTACTGCATCCAGCTCTTGGGTCCCTGACATAAGAAAGACATGGACCTCTTGGCACGAGTCCAGAGGAGGGCCACCAAGTTGCTTAGAGGGCTATAGCACCTCTCCTACGAAGCCAAGCTGAGAGAGTTGGGGCTCTTCAGTCTGGCAAGGAGAAGGCTCGAGGGAGGTCTTACAGCACTTCCTAGTACCTAAAGAGGAGGTACAAGAGATCTGTAGAGGCACTGTTTACAAGGTCATGTAGTGACAGGATAAGGGGGAGTGGATTTAAGATGAAGGAGGGTAGATTTAGATTAGATATAAAGAAGAAATTATTTACTGTGAGGGTGGTGAGGCACTGAAACTGGTTGCCTGGAGAAGTTCATCCCAGGTGTTCAAGGCCAGGCTGGATGGGGCTCTGAGCAACCTGGTCTAGTGGAAGCTGTCCCTGCCCACAGCAGGGGTTTGGAATGAGAGGATCTTTATGGTCCCTTCCAACCCAAACCATTCTTTGATTCTATGACTCTGTGATATGTGTCCCAGAATCCTGGGGACTTGATTATCCAGAAGAGAATTCAAGTGAGTGATGTCTTATATGTTCTCTGATCCTTGTCCTTCCCTAATGCATCCAAGCTTAGCATAGTAGGGAGTTAATGCAGCCAAGTTGTCACCACCAGGTCCACTAGATTAAACATATCCAATAAGTTTCTGTAGCACTTTTCCTGTGAAGGTGAAAGTGAAAGACTGAGTTTGTAATTCTGTTCCCACTTAGAGGACCCACAGGCAATTTGGAAAGAAGTTTTTCCTCCACAGTGAACATTCATGGGCTCTACTATTTTCTTGTCCTACATATACCCGGAAGTCCTGCAGCATGTAGATATTCTCTCTTAGTTCATGGGGTTACTATTTGTGTGCTTATGGATTCAAACAGCATGTTGTGCCCATTGGAACACATATGGGTGTTATCATGCCCATTGCTAGTGTCTTCTGAACCTGTATTTAGCTACCTAATCATTGCCATTGACAGCAACCAGCATATACTCGCACTGCTTGAGTATTATAAAGATGTTTGAAACAAACAAAAAAACCAAAACCAAGCACAAAGTATGTCAGCATTGATTTATTGTTTTGACTTGGTCTTAGGTTCCCTTAAACCAAAGATCTAATCCAACTTCCATACTGTTCCAGCAGAATAAAATGGGTTTAGAGACTGGAAGCACGTTAGGGATTTTCTTTCTATTAAGAAAAGTGCAGTAAATTCCATGCTATTCTGCCTCCCCGTTCTGCAGAGGAGTTG
>JAWWLV010000121.1:55616858-55632081 GCA_035041135.1 Platyrinchus mystaceus
TGCCAATGTTCAGTTCTTTAAGTCATTCAGAATATTTTGTGAAGACTACAGCAAATTAGACAAGTTGTAAGAGCAAGAAGTTTAAGCATTTCCTCCTCAATTCTCATTTATATTTATATATTGTGTATATTTATATATTTAAATACAGTTACTTAAATAAATATTTAATACGGTGAAAACCAAGTTCAACAACCTTTAAGATTCATTCCCAATTGATTCACATTCCTCCTCCAGATCACATGAATTTACTGGTACTGAGTGCCTCCCCCTTTGTGAGATGCCTGTTCCTAAGTATCATTGCACATTACTGGGATTGCATATGCTGCAATAAATGAGTGTTTAATAGAATTTGTGCAATGCAGTATGTAGCAGATCATTACTCTTATTTTGCTATTTGTATTTCTTGAAGAAACTTGCAAAAAACCAAAATCAAATACTGAGGCATCTGAAATCATAGTGTGGACCTGACAAGTTGTAAACTTAATGTCTAATTGTTCACTGAAGTATATTCTGAGTTATGCTGAAGAATTTTTTTTCAAGAATTTTATAATTGACAACTTTTCTTTAGTATTACAGGATTTTGAAAAGTTACTTCATATACTTTTTAAATGTTCTTTTTTCCTGGTTGAAAAATGACTTAATTAAATCTTTGCACAGGCTTTCCAACATTCAAAATTCAGTGTATTAGGATCGTATCAGTTGGCTGCATTTCTAGGGCTATACATTTACATGCAAAAAGCCAAAATCTGGAGTACATTTTAAAATTACAATTTGTTGTAATTTTTTTTTTTAATTACAAAATTTTAAGTTAGATTTCTTTCCCTGCTTTTACGTATTTACAGTTAGTATTTTGGCAGTGCATTAAGGCAACTGAGTATTTAAATACTGTTGAGTCTCTGGAATAAAAAGTATTCAATAGATTCTAACTGTATACAGTTTAAAAAAAACCCAAACCTTTCTTCTCTGGAGGCTAATAGATAAGCAGTCTACAGCTTCACTTTCTCCTTTCGCTTCATTTGGCATTTATGGATTCAAGCAGTAGGTATTTACCCATTCCAGCAGAAGACATTGTATTGATCTCAGTGGAGGATCTGCTAGAAAAACAGATAAGTAACTTAATCCTGTGCGATAGTACATATACAATAAATAAGTGTGTATGAACTTTTCAGTATCAGCTAGTGTATGTGTATCTTTCTGAATTGTATCAGCATGGGAAGTAAGATAGGTATCTATGCTTATGTAAAAGAGGAATCTATTCTTTTATATATGCCACTGAAAATATAACTCATTCTGTACTTCTGAGAGTGACTGGAATCATAATAATAAGATAAACTCTATGCTATGTGCCCAGAGTATTAAAAAATCCAAACAAGTGATTTATGAAACACAATGAGCGTCTTAACCTCCCTGTAATTAGGTGTTAACATATTCAGGGTAATAAAAACCATTATATTATAAAGTGTATTACAGAGAATGTTTTTGGCAATCTGTATAATTAACTAATTTTCCGTCTTAGAGGGGTTTCTTACAAGAGATCTTGTGGCACAGGTGTTGTATATACTTTCTGTTCCTGTTTTGTTGGTTGTAAGGTACGTGGTGTGTGCTGCTAAAACAGCGGCAGTGCTTGTAAATGCAACCTTCCAGCAACAAAACGTGTCCCCCACTACTGGGGTAGTTAGATAGGTGGTGAGATTTTTTTTTTTTAGACTTTCATGTCCTGTTGAATTAGGGTGGCAGCGACTATAATCCTCTTGTCTTTATGGCTAAATTATTTTAGCACATAATTCTTCAGTTTTTTGTCATGTGGTAATACTGATAAAACCACAGCTGCTCCAAACTTCAAACAGGAAATGATAACATAGAAGGTGAGGAAAATTAATTGCATTTATGTCAACTGCCTGTGATTCAAGACTGGGAGAAATTAATCTCCAGTGACCTCTTTGCTCCACTGATTTCTTTGGTGTTATATCAAGGAAGAACATGATTCACTATCTATTGCATTGCTAGGAAATAAAAAAGAACTATGACAAAGTATACCCTTGTAATGAGTTTAGTGCTGCGTTATTTTATATACACAGTTAAGATGGGATGTTTTGATTCTGGGAGCTAGAAACCTTGGCTTTCTCCTGATTTGTTATAGCATTTTTACCTTTTTAAGGGCAACGTTTCATTTGTTAGGGTCATCTTTTCCGATTTCTGTTTCTACCCAACAAAAGTCATTGGTAACTTGTTGTATAAGCACACTTTTTAACAAGTGTCCCAAAAGAAAATTATTAAACCTAAAGTATTTTCAAGAATTTTTTAGTCTTATTGTCATTTTAGTGAATTAGCAGGTATTATTATTGTCATCATTATTATCCTTAAAAGGTATATGAATGCTCACAAGCTCATGGAAGATAGAGCTTTATGTCAGCTGGAGCAAGTTTAAACTTTTTGTTTCTAAGAGACATTTTGTGATCATTAAAGTACTGACCAGCTGAGAGCAGTAGTTCCACAAATTGAGATGCACTTAAAAATACAGAGCTTTATGATATGACCTTGTTATTTAAAATTTATAAAAGATAATCTATTTACATATTTTTTAGTATCATCATTGTTGTGCTTGCAAATGTAAAGACATATGCTCAGCAATTTGTCTTGAGTAGGAGCTGACACAGTGCTAACAGCACCAGAAGCCTGCAAGGCCTGGAGGAGAGGAAATACAGCAACTCAGTGTAACAACTGTCAGCTGTGAGAAAGTAGCAGCACTGCTCAACCAGCTACACTGCTCTAGGGATCTTTCCTTCATACAGCTCCTTGTGTTCCTTGGACTAAGAGAGTGAAATTTCTGTGACATACTTAACACTAGGGAAAATATGCTGATAGATGGAACTGTGACTGTAATAGATCTGTAAGTTTTGTGTTATTTTATGGACTCAGAGGCAGTTGGTGGTGTTTCTTAGCTTGTTTCACGGAGAAGGAGGTTTTTTCCGTTGTATCATCAGTGGCAGAAAGCATCTACTGGTACAGTCCTGTGCCAGAAATGTGAAGTAGTTAAACAGTATGGTGGCAAAGCAATGGTTAAAGGATACATTGATGTTGAACATTATAAAACACAAAGAAGGGGATCAGCCACTCCGTGGTTCTGTTTGAAAGGAAAAGAATTAGCAAGTAATACTGGTGAGCTTTTATAATGTCTGAAGTCTTTTCCCCTTCCAGCGCAATCCTCCCATGCTGGTGAACGATCTGTTTGAAGACATCAAAGATGGGGTAATGCTGATTGCCCTCTTGGAGGTTCTTTCAGGGCAGAAGCTGGTAAGAACTTCCTTCTTTCTAAATATACAAGATAGTTGCATAACTTCTCTAGGATATAATTTTCTAATAAGTTTCTGTATTTGAACAATGTAAAAAACCTTATTGCTACATAGGAAAACAAGTTTTTCACAGAGTGGGCTATCTGGCTACAAAAATATGATTACAGATTATTACAGGCATTCTTAATTATATGCATTTTTTATTTTTTTGTCATAGTAGTTCATAACAATTCATATTTGTATTAGTCTTCGCAGTTCATTCAGATGTTGTTGCAATCAAATCTAAACTGCAAGATATTTCTATACATCTTGAAAAAATGAGTCTTTTCTTGTTAAATTTACAGCTTTTTCTCAGAAAAAAAAAAAAAAACAAGCCCCTCCCATTTCATGGAGGCTTATATCCATTTGCCTTGACAGCTACTTTACTAATGTAAAGAACCTTAAAGGATGCCCAATGGCTTTTTGACAGCCAGCTTTTGTACAGAAGGGAGGGACAGTGCGTACATGGCAAATAGGCTATCTCTTGAGAGCCAGGATAGTTTTCTCCATAGGAGAAAAACAAAAGGATTTTAGGCCAAGGGCTCTAACTTTCCCCACACCAGCTTGCAGATCAGGTGACAGCATCTGAAGGAGCCGTGCAACAGTCTGTCATCCAGCTTGCTCCAAGTGTTGCCGGTTCCCTCACATGCAGGCAATTTGCAAGTGCTCTCTTTTTCATATTTCACCTCTGTTTTGATTGCCAGTGAAACCCCAGATTAGGTAGTAAATCAGACTACAAAAGCGATTTTACTTTTTAGATGGGAAAAAACTGTACTTTCAAGCGTATCTCTTCTGTTGAAACATACCCATTTCTGTTTCTGTTAGTCTAAGACAGAAAGCCTCCCTCTTGTGGCAAATCAGAAGTAGTAAAATAGGAAACGAATTTTAACAACGGCACATGTTACAATGAAATTCATTGGATAGTATCCTGCCTACATTAATTAGGGTAATATGAGAGATATTCCAGAACCAGAGCAGTGTCTGGTGAATTTAAAGGTTATATATACCAGCATATGATATCCTGTAGCAACTGCAAGAGTAATTTCAGAATCTATAGCAGGCCCATGTTAAACCCATTTGTAACATGACGAACAGGAATTTAAATCATAATAGTCTTATATTTGCATTACAATATAAGATTCAGTGGGGAAATTAATTCCACTGTATAGTATTAGAAGCCTAGGATATGTTCTGTCTTTTTTTAGCCTTCTTGTCTGAAGTTCAGCAAAATTCATTGTTCAGTGCGAGTTTGTGATAGCTGGTGTTATAATTGCCAATAAGGTATTAGATAGATTGAATGAAAATTGATAGGTAAAATGTCTTCACTGGAGAATGATTTTTTAAAATAACAATCACTTTGTCTTATACTTTGCAGGCAAAAATATTTCTCTGAGGGAATGTTGCCTTCTTTGAACACACACATACACATACGTGTGTGTGTGTGTGTACATGCATATAAAAATAGTAGTAGTTTATTTTACACGAGAAAAACAGTTCTCTGATTTGATGATGTTTATGGACTGAAGCCAACAGCTTGCATCCTGAGGTTATTAAGACATATGTAACATTTTTATGATGGAAGTATCACGTTTATGTCCCCTATATCTGTCAGTCCTCCCTGTTGGTATATGCAAATATACAATTCAAGAGTCAGACTGTTCCAAGGAGCATTTTTACATGTAAATCAGACTACGGTAAGTACATAGGCATTGCTGATAACCTGGAACTTCATTTTCAAATTGGCATAAAACTAATTGGAGTTTAATTTGTTCATTCCCTTTAAGCCTTGTGAGCAGGGACGTCAGCTGAAGAGAATTCACTGGGTTGCCAACATTGGCACAGCTCTTAAGTTTCTAGAGGGAAGACGGGTAGGTATGGTGACACTTAGCCCTGGTTTTTCTTTTTTTTCTGTGTTTCCTTAAGGGTGTGATTTGTATCCACCCACCTGTGTTTTTTTCTCCAAAATTTGAGCTATGTATGTAGCCTTCACTTTCCGCACAGTGCCTAAAATCTTCTGTAAAGTAAAAATTATAAGATCCAACACTAACATGTAGCAATGTATAGGATGAAATTTGTCTTTTTTTGTTTAATTAATTATTAATGAATAATCTTGGGTGGTCTCCTTTCTTTTTTCTTTTTTTTTTTAAAAGTGATCTTCAGCTCCTTATATTCTCTTCTTCCCTATTGCTCTTCTCAGCAAAGAATGAACTTTACTTCAGGAGAGACATTAATTTATAATTAAAAGAATAGATTTCTGGACTTTGCTAGGTTTGACATGCAAAAATCTGAAATTATAGATATGAAAATTTAGGACAGTGTGACCCCCTATTAGCTTGGCAGGTCTCCTTCCTTTCCTGCCTTTTATCTTATAAGGTTGTTTTAGGGTGATATTTTATTTGGACTGTAGATTAGCATTTGACAGATAAGAATCATGGAATCTGTTCCCATTTCTGTTGAAAAACGTAATTTGACCTTGGACAACTAATTTTTTCCCACTCTATATTTAGAAGAGCTATAGTTAGGTTTGTCTTGCAAGGGAGCCTTAATCAGTGGTTGTGATGTCCTTTACAATAAAAGGCTCTCTGCTGGAGAACAGTGGCATTGTTTTTTCTGTTTTCTTTCTCTTATGCTTCCCCCCCCTTTTCTTTTTTAAATTTTTATTTTTAAACTCACTTTTCTTTTTTCCTTCCAGATGTTTTAGAACTATATCAAGAAACCCCTGCATAATTTAAAGTCTGTTACAGAGTATTTAATTTGCTCTCCTGTTAAAATGTGTTGGAAGATGTGGCAAAAATGTGCTTTCTTTGCATGATAAAATTAGATTAATGCATTTTTGTAATGATTAATAATTTAAAATTTATTTCTGTATCATATTTTACCCTTTGCTTTTCATGCTAGTCCGTATACAGAGGATCTCCGGTTTGTACAATGTTTCTATCTAATTTTTATTGTTCTTTCTGTTGAAATTAAATATGTTTTCTACAAGTAATAGCATGCAATGGTCTTAAAAATCTTTCATTACCTATAGCTATGCTTGTCTGAAAAGTGAAATTGCACCATTCAATGCTGGTGGTTTTTAATTAAGAAACGTTCTGATTGCAGAAATGCATTTAAAATATAAAACCTACTTGAAATGCATTTCGTAATTGTTATTCTTTGTGTGTGGTAATAACACGTATTTTCTTTCCTATATAGATTAAGCTTGTCAACATAAACTCAACTGATATTGCTGATGGCAGGCCTTCTATTGTGCTTGGCTTGGTGTGGACCATAATTTTATATTTTCAGGTAATACATTTCTTATACTTCAGTGTACTTGCTCAAATAATGGTTCAGATCATCACTTCATAGGAACTGGTGTAGTTCCAGTTTTTCACTGTAGCTAAGTCACTTCGTAATTAGCTGAGGATCTGCTCCTGAAGAAAGCAACAGTTGATGGTCATTACATTGAGTAAAATCAGATACTTGGCTTTAAAGTAGATTAAAGTAGTTCTTTGCCTAGAATGGAGTTCCTGCATCAGTGAAACACATTCTTCTGCTTTCTCTAAAGAATACAGCAGAGCAAAAGAGGAAAAGAATAGAATTGTGGATTGTTGTTACGTATCTTTAGCAACCTCAGTGGTGACTGTGCTGTATGCCTAATTCCAGTGCACTTGGTGTCAGACAGTAATTATTGTCAAACCATACATGTAAAAATGGTGATTTCATTGGGAGATGCAGATATTTGCAAGTATAAAATTTAGCTGCAAATGATGTAGATTGAGAGAGGGTTGTGTTTGTAGAGGAGAAATCATTTGCATTCTGTTGAAGCTAGGTGGGAGGGAAATCTGGCTTCCTAAATCCTGTGCGTATGGGTTAACAAAGTGAGTCACTGCTCAACACTTAAAAAACCAACTAATTTTGTTGCTCTTCTTTATGGAGTGCTTTGGCTCCCTTGTGATATAACTTCTGTGTCTCAGGGATGCTGTTCTCCTTAGAACCAACCACTGTGATGCCTTAATAGCTTAGTCTTCTCAGAATAAAAGTTCGTCAGAATTATATTAACACTTTAATTTGTAGCTCTCTCAGATGAACAGAGAACATTATGCTTCTCAGACTTATTGAAACTGTAGTTCTCTGAATCAGTTTATTTGGGTCATTTTTTGAGCTTTTCTTTGGTTGTCACAGGCAGATACATCATTTTAACATGAATTAAAGCAGAAATGCATCAGAGGTGTGGTTCTCATTGTGGCAGACTCATTCTGTGATGTGACTTTGGATTTTAATTAGACAACATAGAAAATCTTGCAACATCCTCTGGATGTAGCTTTGTTATTTTAAAGAACTAAGTTAGTTAGTTATTAGTTAAGTTAATGTTTTAAAAGAGTTAATGATTTTCATTTGATGAAAGACATAACCGTCCATCGACAAGCACTATGAATGCACTTGCCTGCAGTTGCAGTACATTCACTATTTCTTCACAAGGTACCTCTCAGAAAAACCACAATTTTATGCCAAAACAGTACAATAGTAAGTAAAGAACTATCCAGATGAGATCACTGAGGTCATTGCCATTCTTTAATTGAATGAGCTTCCTTGGAAATTAGTGGATTGTGTTATAATTAAATTCAAGCTAAAAGTAAGTCATTGTCTTCTGTTTTGACGGTAATTTGTCATAATAGATAACATGATAGGCTTGCATATTGTTCTAGCTGTAGGGTGTCAAGTTAGTGATTGCTAGATGCCTTGTACTTCTGAATTTAAGACCATCACCTGAGTACATACATTAGCAGTTTTGAAGCTCCTTTGATGTACAGCATGTTAATCATAGTTTCGACCCAACTTTGTTTTGACAGTTGTATTGGGAGATCATTAAAGAAACTGGTGTGAATTAACTACAAAGAGTCCATTAACATTTTTTTCCCTACAGATTGAAGAGCTTACCAGCAACCTCCCACAGCTGCAGTCATTGTCTAGCAGCGCTTCTTCTGTGGAAAGTGTTGTCAGTTCAGAAACTGCAAGTCCCCCAAGCAAACGGAAGGTGGTAACCAAGGTCCAAGGAAGTGCCAGGAAGGCTTTATTAAAATGGTTACAGTACACAGCAGCAAAGTAAGTAACTTACAAATTAACTGATTTTATATCTGAAGTGCAAACTTTTTACTCAGATTCTAAGCTCTCTCAGTCAGGGATCCTCCTTTTGCTCCATAGTTATATAGTACCTTCCTATATATATATTTATATAGCACCTCACCATATTCTTTTAGACAACTGAGGCTGCTAAATGTTACCATCATACAAGAATCAAGTAATAAGTAATGATTTGCATTAATTTTACAAGCAGTCATATTTTATAGTTTCTACCTAAAGAATGGGATTATCTCTGACAAAATGAGGAACTGAAGGGAAATGAGATGCCTGAATGACAGTGTGTTGGTCCCGATGCCAAAACACTCGATGTGACACTACCAGTCCCACACTGACTTAGCGTTCCAAAGAGAGAGCTTGTAAAAGCACTAAATTCTGACACTTGCTGTTGAAAGGCAAGTGGTGAAAAATTACCTATCTCCTTCTGCAGTTTTTTGATACAAGGGACATATTACTACAAAAATTGCCCTGAATTGTCATTCTTTTTAATCCAAGTTATTTTTGAGTTATTTCTTGCTATCTCTTGTTAATTTGAGAATCTTCTAATTTATTTGGTAAGATCATCTCACATTTTTTCCTGCTTTCGGCTGCAATTTCCAGTTGTTAAGAAACAAAATGCAAATAGATTCATAAATGAAACTCTGAACTTTATTGGGAAGAGTAGATAAAATGTTTTGAAAGAAGGCTAGTGTAAGGATGGTACACTTTGCCTAGTACTGCTTCACATAGTAATTTGCAAGGCCTAGCTCCGAAAAGATAGTGAAAGCATTTCACTGATTCCAGTGAGCTTTAAATAAAACCTTGACTCTGAGTTACTGTTGCTGTGAACCTCCCAATGGCAAGACTACCTTAGTGTCTAAGTGTATGTATGAAATTATAGTATCATTCATGCTTTTGATAAGAACATAAAGAAATTTGTATGTTACATTTTCCCCTTAACAACAGTGATGTCACTGTTCATGCTTTCATTTTTAAAAAATAGCAGGTTAATGCAGGTTTGGTTTTGGTTTGTTTTTGTTGGGGTTTTTTTGTGGGCTTTTATTTTTGGGAGTGGGGGTTGGTTGGTTGGTGTTTGGGGGGGTTTTTTTGGTATGGTGATGTACCTAACTGAACTGCAGTAGTTTTAATTGGGTGAGATTTATAGGGAGTGAGAGAATAGTGAATGAAAGTGCATACATCCACAGACTCCATGTGTGTCGTACAGAACTTTGAGAACCTTGGTGCACTTTATTTTTTCAAAATACCATTGGCTTATTAGAATCCCAGAATCATAGAATCATAGAATCAGATGGGTTGGAAAGGACCGCTGAGATCATCGAGTCCAACTCTTGATCCACTACCACTGCAGTTACTAGACCATGGCACTAAGTGCCACATCCAGTCTCTTCTTAAAAACCAGGGACGGAGAATACACCACCTCCCTGGACAGCCCATTCCAGCGCCTGATTACCCTCTCTGTAAAGAATTTCTTCCTAATATTCAACCTAAACCTCCCCTGGCAGAGCTTAAGCCCATGCCCTCTTGTCTTACTGATAGCTGCCTGGGAAAAGAGACCAACCCCCACCTGGCTACAACCTCCTTTCAGGTAGTTGTAGAGAGTGATGAGGTCTCCCCTGAGCCTTCTCTTCTCCAGGCTAAACAACTCCAGCTCCCTCAGCCTCTCCTCATAGCACTTGTGTTCAAGTTCCTTCACCAGCCTGGTTGCTCTCTACCAAGACCACTGCAGAGAAATACAGCATGTATATGATAAAAAACACTTGGATCTTCATAGGCAAAAATGAATTTATACAGTGGATGGATGGAACTGTAGTTGACCTAATTAGCATTACAGGAAAAACAAATGGTTTAGGTTTAATGATGGGTAATAACTGGGGGGAGCATCATGTTTCCTCCTCTATTTCATGTAGTCCTAATGTTGTTTGTAACTTCTTTCTTCTTTCATACTCTTTAGGCAAGTTGGAATTGAAATCAAAGATTTTGGACAAAGTTGGAGGAGTGGTGTTGCATTTCATTCTGTTATTCATGCTATCCGCCCAGATTTAGTGGACATGGAGAAAGTGAGGGGAAGGTCAAATAGGGAAAACCTGGAAGAAGCCTTCACACTTGCAGAAGCAGAACTGGGGATTCCAAGGCTTCTTGATCCAGAAGGTACCTAATGCATAGTTGAAAAACGTTTGAACTACTTACATGAGTCCAATCAGATGTGCAAATTCACAGTGTTTAGAATTTAATTAGCATTTTGTGCCATTCAGCTAAAATTTTAATATTCCATATTCTATACTTGTCTAGATGTGGATGTTGAAAAGCCAGATGAAAAGTCTGTCATGACCTATGTAGCCCAGTTTTTGAAGTACTATCCTGATCCTCATCATACAGTGACCGATATGCAGGAGAATGATGTAAGTTTCTCTTTATCACGAAGAGGGGCTTTTAAAATAATATAAATGCATTTTATAACTTTCTTACAGTTTATTATATTTCCTTTTAATGAGCAGTTCAATTGAAAAGCAAGTACAATAAGAAAACTGGGAAAGATTAGCTCAGAATAAAGGAACCGGTGTTCTAGATGTTTACTAGTAGACGGAGAAAATAAAATGATGATCCTGAAGATGTTTTTCTATTTTCAGGAGTAGTAGTGCCAAAAAAGAAATCAAACATTTATTGTAGATAGTAGCAAACCAATGGATCCTAAAGTTCCTTGAGAAGTTTTCAAGCATAACACCAGTGAGATTTCAATAATTTTTTACCTGAAGCAATGTGTCACTTATGTTTCTATCACACTGCATTTCTGAATGAGAACAAGAATAGTCCAAGAGATTGCTTAGGTACAGTCTTTGGGCTTTCAGGCTTGAGAGGCATTTACAATTTAGACACCTGTTCCTTTCTATTTACACTAGTGTTTGACTGTTTGCTCTAAGGAATTGTTTACAATCATGTTATTTGCTTGGGATTTGATTTGTGTATGTTCTACTGCATTGGCTTTGCACTGGTATGACTATACTCAGCAATGCCAAGCTATCATGACTCACTTCCTAGTCCTGATCATTTGCTTTCTTCATGACAAACACAGGAAACACTGCTGAGACAATCTGCTCAGCCCCAGCAAGAGACAAAGAAGCAGCAATTTTTATCTGTGTTTCTTTGCCTTCCCTACAGAGATTGAGAATAATTTTGAAAGGAGTGATTCTCCTTCCTTATGGCTATGTGTAGCTAAGGAAGTTGTAGCTTTGATGTTTAATTCTAGTGCCTGAGCACTGGAATTTTTCATTTTGCTGTCTGTAACGTTGATTTGAAAACATACGTGTGCCAGTGTCGCAGCATTCCACTGAGCAGTGGGGCTGCTGCAGCAGACAGAGTGAGCATTGAAGCCTCATGCTGTGGCCTGTGGCAGGCTGAGGCAGTCCTGTCATCTCCATGCCGTGGCACACAGTGCAGTTTCTGTTTCATTTTTTGGCCAGGTCTGCTGCCTGTGCTGGCATTGGGTTTTGAGGAACAACCTCCCCACCTTCTTCTGAGCTTTATGTAGAGACGATGCAGGAGAATGCAGGACTCAGCCACTCCATGCTCTGCCTGCCTCTGGCTATACCCACAGAGATGGTAGCCAAAGTTATGAAAGAGAAACTAATGAGTTTTGTTCAGAATTCCAACTAAATTAGAAGGAAGCAAAACCACACAAATCAACTTGACATGTGGACATGCTGATCTCAGGACCACTTCCTCTTCTTAGATATTGCTAAGATATTCCACTAGCAATCCAGATAAATGTTGGTAAAACTGCTGATCTCTTGCATGTCACACTGCAGAAACCAGTAACTCCCAGACTCTGAGAAGCAAGTAAGAGTTTTACATTGCACTAAGTTTCTAATGTCATCATTCTTTGTTTCCTAGAGGAGGAACTGTAGTCCTTCTTACTGACCTGGAGTATTCATGTCCATCTTTACATTATTTGTTTAGTTTAGTTACTTAGGATAGGATTTATCCATCTTTAAAATCTGAAAGATAGGTACTTACAGCATTCCACCTGTAGTCAGCAAGAGATAATAGACCCTTTCCCAGATGGGATCTTTCTTAAGACAGTGTCCTAAATTATGTTCTGGAAGCTCGTGTTGCAGACCATTTCAACAGAATTAAAACTGAGTCAGATTAATCCATTCCTTAGGTAATAATAGAATAAAATGTTGTTGGCAGTTGATTAAAAAGAAATCTAGACATGCTTTTTATTTTAGTGACCAGCATAATTATTTTTAGCCTTTCTGTCTTCCTCTTAAAGTAGGGAGGAAATAAATAAAGAAATATTTATCACACAGTAGTAGAATCCAGGTACCTGGGAGAGATAACCTTACAAGACTCTCATCCCTTTAACTCTTGGGGTATTCTTAATTTCTTGTTTTCCAAAATTAAGGACTTCTAGGGTATATTCCACCTGACTTGTATTAAACGCCTGCTGTAGAATGAGTTGGACAGAAGATGCTAGATACAGCTGGTTTGTCAAAAAGAACTGAGAAGGGATTTTTTCAGTTGCAGATGCCTAAATTTAGTCAGAGTGAAGCGTGTCTGGGTGATTATTGGCTGGGAGGAGGAGGGCAAGAGGAGATTTCTAATCCTCTCTTCTCACCCACCAGCCAACTCAGCTGCCACTGTGTTTCCTCAAGATGTGTTGTCCACACAAATTTCTGTTCATCTTCCCTCCTAATTCAATGCTCAGTTTATAAAGAATTTGTATTGAAAGGATTGGAGTAATGATTGAAGCTTATCCCTTATTTATGGTCAGAGGGAACAGTTATTTGCATGTGCATTTCCAGAATTAAAAGGGATCTAATAGCTCATGCATGGACCACCTATGAACATATGTGAACTTATGTAGTCAACACATCTCAAAGAATCACAGTTGCTCTAAGGTAAGTAACTATTTTTCCAGGTAAAATAAATCATATAGTGACAAGTAACCTGAAAATCAGATCTAATATGAAAACTACTTCACTAGACATGATACAGATACATGAGCTTGATAATAGTTTTAAGTACATCTTGTATTCCTACATATGAGGCTCTCACTGTTCTCTCTGGACTTTCTGCCTGCTTTGCTTTATTTTATTTTGCCTTTTTTTTCCCCCCCTGCTTCTCGTTTTCCCTATTGTTTCTTATTGCTAGGAACTTCAAGCAATCTCAACTTTTGTCATTTCTTTTATGAAATTTAAGGTAAGGGTATATGCTCTAGAATAATTGCTTGAATTGGACCTCTCATGGTTGTAATATTTTTTCATCCTGCACTTGTATGACCTTAGATTTGGGGGTTTTTTTATGTACTTTGGTTTGCTAACCTTAAGTTAATCTTTCCAAAAAAGCAAATAGATGACCATGATAAATCTAAGTCTGCTTTCTTACATGAGCTGATCCTAACAGCCTAATGCTTAATTTTGCAAATGACTTAACAGAAATATTATAGAAAAGCAGTAACTTTCCTATAATAGGACTCAGACTATGCTTTTGGTTTTCTTATATATAGATATAAACTGATAAAGGATAGAGTATAGCTTGATGTTTCTACACATCTAATCTCATTTTAGATAGATATTTTTGTATGCCTTTAGGTTTATAGAGTAGATACTAGAGAATGTGATTGTGTAAGTGGTGTATGCGGACTGTAGGTTGGAAGGAGAGCATATTCATGTGTAATTGCATGATATACGCTGCTCCTTTTTTCACATAAATTAAGATATTTTAAAAAATATACTTTTTCAATCATCTTGGATATTTAGACACTTATAATTTTCTGGTATTAACTGAGAGAAGTTCAGAAAGCTAACATGGAGTATATGAAATGAACATTCAGAAGTGAAACTGGAAGACTGCAGAAGTGAATATATTATGAAATAAGTAACAGGTGTCACCGCAGTCAGTCAATACTGTTTATAGTTTGACCTGATGCAATTAATTATCCAGGTTCCACACTCATGGGGTTTTTTGGTTGGTATAGGGTTTTTTAAAAAATATATGCAAAAATAGATTATTTTAAAGTAACTATGATCAATTCATCTCACATTATGTATATCTACCTACTGATATGCTGAAGTGAAGATTAATACTGATAGCACAATTATTCCTATATTCTCGATCCATTCAAGTAAATTTGGGCATCTTTAGTGGGACCTTATACATTTTTAGCATTACACAGCCTCAGTGCATTGCTTCTTAAGCTAGAGGAGATTTGAAGTGTCTAAAGCTCGGTTGATTTCCTTCTCATGGTATAAATTTAACTACGAAGAAAGCACATTCCCTCAAAGTATTTCTGATGCAAAGTCTTTCTCTTCTTGTGCTCTGATGAGCAAGTAATTCAGAAGATAATCTTTTCATCTCTGACATTTTTATGCCAGCAGAGTTCCCCAATGTAAGAGGAATTTCCTGAGCAGCAGCTGCAAAAATAGCTTTCTGAGCTCTTCCAGTGATTTAGTATACTTTTACAGGTAGTCATTAATAGCTCATCCCTGAAGGTGATACTTGGCTCAGCATTCACCCTTCATCTGTGATATTGTTGTCAGTGAATAAGTTTCAGTAACAAATTCATGCATAAACTTTTTTAAAGGGACTTGATCTTCTCAGTACATATGCAATACAGTACTTTAATGTCCGTGAAAAACAGGTAGCTTAATTTTTTTTAGATTTAAAAGTTAATATTTGAAAATTCTATCATGCCTGTGCCTGAGAATTTGAACAGTTCACCTGGTTTATAATTATATACTTGAGAACACAAAAAAGCACTCCTTTTC
>JAWWLV010000121.1:55632181-55687764 GCA_035041135.1 Platyrinchus mystaceus
TGCCTGTGCCTGAGAATTTGAACAGTTCACCTGGTTTATAATTATATACTTGAGAACACAAAAAAGCACTCCTTTTCTGGTCCATAATTAAAATTTTCATGATATTTTTAGCTCTTCAAACACTATAGTATTCTGTATTATGTAATTTTAAAATTAACTGTGGCATAGCAGTTAATAGACTAATGTTTTGACTTTGAGCCTGGGCTGAACATTTTCTTTGTAAAATTAAATTGTACACCCTTAAAATACTGGAACTCATAAACACTTTTCTCTAATTGCCTTCTTTGATGTTCTTTTTCAGTTGAGTGCTCCAGTTCTGTTAATCTCTGCAAATCAGGAAATATTCATAGAATGGTGTCAGGATAAATTAATAATTAAAAATGCTTCTTGGAAGTAGCATGCTGAGTGAGTCACAGGGTCTTAGATAAACTCAAATAAATGTTACCAGAGATCATCGATCCTCATGCTGGGGAAAGCACAGATAGTTATAACTATTCTAGATAACTTTTGGTTGATGGTTTACGTTTTGATCTGTGTGCTGCATCAGACCTGCGGGCTTTAGAAAATAATTTACATATCTGTAAGGATGTCCTTTTGATGTTTTTTATTAAGAGTAAGAACACTAAGTGCTAATGAAAATCTTGTTTTAAGAATGATAGCTCTGTGGGGTGTTAATGACTAGTGCCTTGGTGTGTAAGTGAATCTTTTCTGTTGGTTACCCAAACTGAGACTTTAAAGTGCTTCAGTATGAACCAAGATCACAGAACCACATTTGCAGGTGATAAGTGATGCACTGTACTGGAAACCTGCAAAAATGTATGAATGAATGAATGAATAAATAAAATGCTTATCATGCATTGTTGCACAGTACCTTTAACAGCATTCAGTTAGACCATTACTGAAACATCTACATCTTCTAAAATTAAACAAAGTAAACAAAAATATGTCTAATTAACCAGTTTAGAAAAATTATAGAAGACTCAATGCCATCTGTTAACATTACCTTTTCACTTAGTGTCAGAGAAACAGTGTATGATATAAGAGAGACTGTTCCTGTGTTCTTTACCTTCAGGTACCATAGAGGTATTCTTAATCCCAGTGATAGTCTATTTCAAAAAGATTTGGCCAGATCCAGTTTCAGCCATTACTGAACTTCCTGTGATGACAGGAACCTTACAAAATATCTATTTTGTTCAGATTACTGTATGAGCAGTTACTGGCACACTGATGCTCTTTCAAAATCTTACCTTAGGGAGGTGCTTTTCAGCAATGTGAATGTGAGCCATAGAGAAATATAAGCCAGTGTTTTAGAAAACTAAATTTATAGTATGAATTATAAGTAATATATGCAACATTGAGACACACTCTCTTACTGAGGTTAAGAATATCTTACTGAAAGTTTTAGTCAGCAGGATTGTTATAGGATTTTCAATCCATTAAGATGCGTATTTTAGTATTGCCTTGATGGACCTGGCAGCTAAATACTAATAGAAATCTCAGTAGTCTCACTAAAGTTATAGATTCTAAAGAATAGAGTAAATATAATACCAAAGTTCATTTTCTGATGGTAGAATGCATTAAGATTCTCTCTTATTATGTTCTTCTTGTTTGGACTGGACAATCTTAGAGGTCTTTTCCAACCTAAATGATTCTATTATTCTCTTCCCAAGGGAGTAGTCCTGACTCTGCTGTTTTTCTCAAAGAATCCTGATGTTATTTTCCCACACACAGACCAGAAGAGTCTTCTTCTTCTCTATATTTAAATGATTTGAGAAGTTGTAAGTGCTAGGAGTTCTTGCTTCTTGAGACACTATGTGCAGTCAAGGAAAGCCCAGTATTAGAAATATCTGGAGCAGAGAAGTGTCATATCTGTGCTATACTGTTTCTCAGGTATCAGCTTTTGTGTGTCAGAAGCCAGGAACGTAAGTTAGAGTGAACTTTGTTCCAGGCACATCTGCTTAATATCATGTTAACCTCACTGCAACTACCCAGCTATCAAGTTAACAGCTATTAATATCTGTGATATTTGCAACAATCAGTTGTGCAAATTCTGTCCAACCAAATACCACTCTTTTGAGTAGAGGATCAATAAGAGAATTAGTAGAACTACACTAAAGAAGGGTTTCTTTCATATCTGAGGAACCTGTCCATTCTTGGCTGAAAGTGCAGTAGCTCTATGCTTTTTGAACTATTAAGGAAAGTTAAATTTTACATATTTGAGGCAGCTTTCAAAGAAAGGAACCATAACTGGCTCCTTTCCCAGGTCAGGATCTTTTTTTAAAAGACAGTACTTGGTTTCTTAAATACAGGGCAGTCACTATTCTTTTTTTATCCTGTAGTCCAGTTTTGTCTCATGTGATGCTTAAAATTGTTTCACTCATTTTAGGTGATTAGCTTATATGATGGAATATTGCCTTTGTTCACTGTAATAGATCTGTTTCTGGCAAATTTTACAGGAGTATGGCTACTTTGGTTTCAAAAAGTAGCTTCTGATTAACAGCCAACACATACGGTTTGTTGTTTGGAAATCTGAGATGGACGCTTGTGTCCTACTTGATCAGGCTGCTTACACAGTGCACAAAATATCTCTGTTGTCTAACCTTCACATACAACATGCTCACAAACCTGAGATTTCCTGTTAGTATTTTTCTGTTGTCTGCCAGATCCCTGAATTCTGCAGAGAACTTTGCAGCCTTGAAAAGCAGCAGTGCCATGACAGACTGAAGTGTTAAAGGAAAACTGTAAAACAAATATGCTTTTCTTCAAAGCCAAAAAATGGCATAGAAGCTAAAGAAACTGAATACAATTGAGTTTTCTATATTTCTTTTCATTTTCCATGTTAAATATTTTGCTAACATCTGACCTTGGGAGCTTGATGTCAAGGATTGCCCTGAAGTTGCTCAGAAAATAACTTCTTTTTCAGCAATAACAGACCAGCTAATAAAATGTTAGTAAAAGATGAAAAAAAAATCCTCCCTTGTCTCAGCTTAATTAACTTTTATTGAAAATTGACTTTGCAAATCTGTGAAAGACTAAAATTACTTATTAAGATATATTAAAAGGACTTTGTGTTAATACATCAGATGAGAACTGCAAGTAATATCTTGGACACTGCAATGTCCCAGTTTGTCATGATTTCACCACTGCAAGACTCATGTCTAGTTGCTGAGTTCTCTTATACTCAGGAATTGCTTTTCAGTTAGGTAAATGATAAGAAAATTGGGTCCACTAGCTTTCACTACAACTAATGACCTTGACTTGCTATAGAGATGTTTATTTCTGGACTATATCTGACACCTCTACTAATAGGCTGCAATGGGTTTTTTTTAATGTGTGGTTGTACTACATCACAGAAGGAAGACAGACTGGTGCTGAGAGACCTAAAAGTGTGGGCAGAACAATTTGAAAGAGACATAGCCCGAGCACAGGTGGCAGAAACAAGCTTACAAGAGAAATATCAGGTAAGCAGTAGAGAAAATTACGTATGATAAGAAATTATTGACATTATTATGTTTAAAAGTACTGCAGTATTTTATGAAATCTGCATATATGTGAGTCAATATACTGTTGTTTAAAGAAAGAAGGACACAAACTGTCTTGCCTTTTATTGGTGGAGGAATTATAATGTCAGCACCATCTTTGCTACATAGGACAGCGCACAGATGGTTTGCCTAACACAGAGCTTTTCCTAGCAGTGTGAGAGGAACTGTCCTAGTTAGAAGTGAGCATGTGTCTGTGCCTTCCTTCCAGATCCCGCATTATTTAGCGGATAGGAGGTATGGCTGAAGGCTGGATGAAGTGACAGGTGGAGAGGACAGGGCTTAGAGCTTCGTTTTTATCCCCTCTCTCAAAGGTTAATGTCTAAATCAGCAACACAAATTTTGGCCTAAATTTTGTCCTGAAGCCTGACCATTCTCTAAAAGCAACCATTGTCCCAAGTAGCATTAATTCCATTTGCCAGTTTATCTGGTATGTTATTATTTCATTTTATATAGAGTTCAGGCATCTGATAACTGAAGGGAAATAAAAAAGTCCTACCTATATATAAATAATAAATATACAAGTAAGTGTAGAAGTTCAGTGCTACTCCTCTTTGGGAAGGATTAGGACTTCTATCAGTACAAAATTGTCATAGATTGTAGTACTCCACAAATGTTGAAGAATTTAACTCTTTGACCCTGTACTACACTGATGTGATTTTCTCTTTGCAGTCATTTAAGCATTTCAAAGTACAATATGAGGTAAAAAGGAAACAGATTGAACTTGCAACCCAGTCATTAAGGAAAGATGGTAAATTATCACTCGATCAAGCTATGGTGAAGCAAGCATGGGAGAGAGTTTCTTCCAGGGTAAGTTGAAAATTATTATGCTATGTATTTTTTTATTAAATGTAGGATGAGAATTTAAAATCATTTAGACACTTCTTTACTACTGATTTTATTAGGCATTAGGAACCTAAAAGTGGACTAAATTTCTAGCACTGCTGGATTATTTTGCATTTGTTTTGAGAATATTGACTGCACTACCATCTTCAATATTGCTCAAAGACAGAATATGAACTTTAAGAAAAGGACTATACGTTGAGGTTTTCCTTTGATGAAAAAGTGTTAACACTGCTTAGTGAAGTTCAAAAAGTGGATAAAAAGAAAAGCACGCACAAAACCCCTTCCAAACCCAGTGTTCTAATGCAAATTGCTAGTTATTTGAGAAATTCTAATGTAACATTTTCTTAATATAACTAAAAAAACCTTTCTATATAGTACTGAATACTTTATTAATAAATGAGACTTTAATTCTATTTTTACCTGTTTGCAATAGTAATAATGTTAGTATTTGTGATAGTAATTTTGTACAATTGAATGAAAATCCCAAGCAAGTTATATTGTTTGTTCCAAATAAGAAGTTATTAAGTCATTATTACTAGTGCATATTCATAGTGTATATATGTATTCTTTATGACATATATTTAACAGAGGATCTGTTTAAAAATATTCTGGAATTCTCACATAATTTGCATTATGTTTTCACTCCCATAACTGGGATTGCCAATAAGTATTTTACTGACATATTCTCACCTCCATAGTCCTTTGAGACTCATTTGCACCTTACATATATAAAATATGTTCAAAATAGAGATAAAAAGATTTTATTCAGGAACATGAATTAAATTACGCTGGTGGACAAAAGTCTTGCATCCCTTACTGTGCCTATTAACTGTTGAAATTCCAGATCTTTAGCTTATCAGTTGTTCCAGTTTATTTGTGGTAATTCTGTAACTGAGTTGCCATTCTGAAAGGGAAATACATGAATAAACAAATCCTTACAGAGGTTTTGTTGCCTGTGAGAATGCTGTAATTTCCAAACTCATGTGGAGTAGTGTATCTAGATTTATGTCTCAAACATACTCTGTTATGTGGGGTTTTGCTCTTAAAGTATAAAGTGTGATTTTTATCAATGTACTTGTTTGTATAATTTAGCAAGGAAGGAATTTCAATCCTTTTACTTTTATTTCCTAGCTGCTTGATTGGCACATACACCTTGATAAATCTCTTCCTGCACCTTTGGGTACCATAGGTGCTTGGCTCTATAGAGCAGAGTCTGCTTTGAGGGAAGAAGTGACTGTTCAGCAAGCTCATGAGGAAACAGCAAATACAATACACAGGAAGCTTGAACAACATAAGGTATATGTACATGCATTCATTCTGTGCATTGCACTTCATTGTTTCCACAGCTGTAAATGATCCATACTATGCAAAGATTATTATTTCTCGTTTCTGTGGGTTATGTCATCCTAATGGTGGCTAAAGCCACGTGTCTTGTCTTGATGACCCAAACTATGATATTCCTGTATCTTACAAGCAGTATTCAAAATTTCTTTTGAATGTTCCTGCCTCTTTTATCTGAAAGATACTGGGTATTAATATTTTAATTTCTATGTAAAATTCCATAGGGAGCTCATAAGTTGGATATATTGTTGAACCAGTAAGAATGTATTGGGTGAAACAGGAAAGAGGGAGAAAACCTGCTAACTGTGTTGATACCACTGCAGGGGATATGCATGGAGGGGAGAAAATTAGAATAAAATGTATTTTCATAGAGTTGTGATGACAGATAACATGATAGCCATCTGTGATGGCAGATAGCATGCTGTGGCAAACAGGAAACTTTTCCAGATGAATTTAAATAGCTGTACCATTATTCTTTCCTGAGTCCAAGTTCTCATTTAAAATTGAAACTGTGAAGTTTTTCTGCATTTATGTAATATGTATGAGAAAAATATATTGGTGAAAAAATATGTTGGTGAGATGATAAAAGAAACTGAACCAGTAAATAAAAGGGAAAAGATGGTGTAGAGAAAGGTAGTACTTGAGGCAGTAAGGCTGTATTGTTTTACATATCTTTCTTTCTCTATCACTACTATTTTAAAATTTGATTGTAGATTTGTTATTTTTTGTGTTTAGGATATGGGTGGTGTTTTGTATCAAAAAATAATATCATATAATGAAAAGCTGTGAAGTTTCCTGGTCATGCGATTGCTTTTTATTAGAACAATTTCATCTCTTCTGACTTTAGTAATAGCTAATAAAATTAAACAATTTTAAAATCTATGAGGAAGATATGTCTTTTTTCAGGGTCTAGCCTCTTATAATGTTGAATTTCACTAGCTTTGTTGTTAACATCAAATATTTAGGGATTCATAGGATTTGGCATTTGTTTTAAAAATAACATGTCAAAGACTCTTTTGTTCTTAGAATGTGAACACTGTAGACCTGCTTTTGATACACTCAAAAGAAGGAGAAAAGAGTGTATCCTAAACTGTGTTTTATTTGCATTGGAAATGCTGTGGTGAGGAATTTTTGTGCCAAGAAATAAACTTTGATTTAGGTTAATCTGTGCCAGGGGAGTTTTCCCATGAGAGTAGGATAGAAAAAGCTACAAGAGAAGGATGTGTAATTATATCTGCTCCTGGAGTTTGTTTTGATGCTCAGATTTGAATTGATGAATCCTAATGTGCTATTGGATAGTACCAGAAATGCATTAGTGTATTTTTTTTCAGTCCTTGTTTCCTTGGGGTTGGTTTGTTTGTTATGGTTTTGTTCAGATGACATCATCTCTTTCTTTTTATCTTTGTTTCATCTGACAATGGCTTATTTTAGTGAACTTTACAGCCTATGGCCATTTTGAACTTAGTACAAAACGTACCAGCTTATTTGGACTAACCTCTTGGAATCAGGCAAGCACTTCAGTTTATTTTAGTTGATATTGCAACAAAGAAATCAAAGTTAATGTCTATGCTTGTTTAGGGTCATTTTACAGAGCAGGATTTCATTTTATGAGAACACTGTATATATCTTTTCATGGGTTTACAGTTGATGCTGGATGAACCTATGGAGGTTTGTTAGGGGGGATGCATTTTAGGGGGATCCTTTTTTTTATGGTAAGGTCTCAAATGCAGCTGAGATATTTGTTCCAAGTCTTTCCTTTATGTGAGACTATATTAGTCACAGGAGTTTTCACCGTGGTGAAATCAGCACATCACTCGCTTCTGAGAATGAGTAGTTAATTTTATTTCACAACAAGGTGTTGGCTGAAGTGGAAAACAATGAACATTCAGGCAGGTTGATGGTGATAGGGGGGCCATTTAGTGAGCTGAGCCAGAGAATTACCATTGATTCCTCCTGTGCAAACACTGGGTGTTGGCTGGGGAGAAGCAGAGGAGTAAATAGACATGTATAATCTATACAGAAGCCTGCATTTTGCTCTCAGGTGAGAAAGGGGGAACCTTGTATGATCTCCTTTGCTATCAAGCTTCTGAGCACTTTGTGCAGGCAGCTGTCTGTATGCAGTAAAATACCCTCCATTCTATTCGTCTCAGCCGCTCACTGGGGACTTGACGTGTTACTGTTAACAGTATCTCTTCAAAGAGTGCTGCCAGTCATTCATTTTAATATGTAATCTCCAGGAAGCCGTTTGAAGCAGTGTTGCTTAGTTACAGTTGGAGTGTGCTCTGCTGTAAGGTTTTCCCTGGTATAGTTCATACTGCAGGAATACAGGTCGCGTACCACATTCTGCATTTGTTCGTGCAATACTGAGAGAGAAATCCTGAAATCTTTTGATGGTGAGAGAGTGAAAAGTTTACTAAATATTGAATATATACTTACATAAGGAGCTAGAGATCTTCTGCCTATATATAGAGGAGTAGATTAGTTGCTGAAAATTTTAATCTGTACTTACTAAAGGTTAGTGTCTGTGGGAAAGATGTAAAGAGTAAATTTAGCAAGATTATGCTGTTGTGATGTGAGCTTATTGGCAGACTGCATTTCAGGGATTATTTAATACAGTTAAAAGTTCTTGTTTTGTTATACCTTTGCAGTGCATCCCCTGTTTTAAAATCTTCCATAATTATTTGGCATAGCTGTAACGGAGCTTCATATAAGGAGGTTCCCTGTGTAAAATGTTCAAGTTGATATAAATGCTTTTGTGGTATGCATAACCTTGCATGCAAATGTGAGAGCATGATCAAATAGTTAACTACACTGAGTCATCAGTGAAGCCTTGAAATTGTGCTTATTAGTTAGATAGCCTACTGTGAGCCTTTTGTCTACCTCCCCCCCCTTCTCAATTTCTCTCTCTTTCTTAAAATCGAATCAGGATCTGCTGAAAAACATAGATGGTCACAAAAAAGCATTCCATGAGATCCACAGGACCAGGTCTGTTAATGGAGTGCCTGTTCCACCTGACCAGTTAGAGGATATGGCAGACAGGTAAGGCTTTCAATCTGAAATTAAAAGCTTCTATGCATGAAGAGGAGCCTGTTTGTTTTTTAATCTGTTGATGTAGAAATCACTGTCTGGTTACGTTTCTCAGTGACAAACTGAGAAGGATGGAAAAACCTCCCAGAATATTCATAAAAATATACTGGAAAACCTGATGCTTTAAAGATTGATGAGAATCAAAACCAACTATGAATTTTGGATGGGAATATTTTGACTCTGTATTGATCCTGTCATTTCTTGTCCCTGGAAGAAATGTTATATAACAACAGCCAGGATGCATAAAAAAAAAAAAAAAAAAAGAAAAATGACTTCGCAAAACTTAGTAACAGATGTAAACTGATGATTTCTATGAATAAACAGAAATATAATTAATTTGTTTTTCAAGAGCAGTCATCAGAATATCATCATACATAATTCAGTGTTTGTAGACTCTGAATAAGGTGAAAGATTAGAAAAATATTGGAACTGTAACTAAAGCTTTCAGTCTCTTCTGCAAAAATGAATATTGCTCTATTTTACTACAGTGCAATTTGTTTTATAGGTTTAATTTTGTTGTCTCCTCATCTGAGCTCCATCTGTTGAAGATGGAGTTTCTGGAACTGAAGTACCGTCTACTGTCACTCTTAGTCCTTGCAGAATCAAAGTTAAAATCATGGATTATCAAATATGGAAGGCGAGAGTCTGTGGAACTGCTTCTTCAAAATTATATCGTAAGTTGCAGTTGTCTTTTGTTTTATAATTATTTTTGAAATGTTAATATTTAAGTTTTCTAGAAATGAATAAAAGACGCAAACAGAAATAAGATTTGCCAATCAACTTTATGACTGTATTCCTATGAAATATGTTTTCAGAGGTGAATCTGTCTTCCCCATGGTTGAACTTTAGTCAAAAGGCTAAAAATGAAAATTATTCTCTTTGCACCATTTCTTAAAAAAGAGAAACAATGTCCCAGGTGCTAACTGTTTGATGATTCATTTAGCAAGCACATCTGGAGGTTTCAAATCCTAGAATTTTACTTACTTTATATAGCAATTCCAAAGAACTTAATTTCATCTTCTTTTACCACTGCAAAGATGTACTTTATAGTGACTATACGGTTTAAGAAATAGAGTAGGTTTTTGACATGCATTCCCACACAGTACTTTTTTTAAGGTCTTCCAAATGAATAAAAAAACCTGTTATTCTATCTCTGTGTACTTGTTCAAAATACTGTACCAATAGGGAAGTCATTTTACTCTTTTAAAGAATAATAATTTTTTCTGTTTTACTCAACGTTAGTATATTAAACCTATTAATTTATTTCTGTTTTGGAAAGAGATTTCTCCAGCTCTGCATCAGCCATATACCATGTTAAGAAACTATTGACTTACAGGAGTTAATTGATAAGTTGTTCTCTCTCAGTCTTATGCTGCTGTATCTTTTCAAATTCACATGTGCAGTGCCAAGTGGTAGGTAGAAAGATACTACTGCTGCACTTCCACATTAGGGCATGAGGGATTCTCTCAAAAGCAGGGCTGGTCTAAATACTTTTTTTCTCCTTCTATCCAATCCATACAGTGAAAATTGCATGGGAAAATTAAGTCTAGAAAGAATTGGTACAATTATAGAACCAGTCAGAGCCAGGTCAATGTGTAGAGAACATTGTCGATGCCCCCACTGCTTGGAAGGAAACTTCAAACTCAGTGAAGTTCCTCTACACAGGAAGAATTTCTTTGTTTAGACTTTAGCAGTTAGGGACAAATAAAAATTCAGGAGTTGGTTAACCCTTTTTTTTAGGCAATCTTTGAAAAATTCAGATAGTCCTTGAAATAACTAAGTCTGCTAGAGTGATGTGCAATATCTAGGACTTACAGTCCACTTATTTATTTTGTAAGACTGTCAAAAAAACTACAAAGGTAACAAGGGATATAATAAGAAAGTGGATAGCTTGACTTTTGGATTATTTTTTATGTCACTTTCTTATTTTTTACTTTAAAATAAAGATCAAGTTGTTAGTTGATATATTAATTTGCAATTGTCACAATTATTCTTGTGATTCAGACCACTAATGCTGAGGTGGTCATTAGGGAAAGAAATTTCTTCCTTGTATCATTTTTGAAACCACATAACATCAAAATGAGGAAATTGGGACAGGAAGATAACTATATCTCATTTTCGTTCTTGATGGCCTTGATTTCCACATCCTTCAAGGTATCCAATGATGGAAAGAGAATTTATTTGCTTTGGTTTGCCTGGAACCATTCTTCTAGGACCAAAAGCCAAGTGTTACTCTTCCAGTAGATTAGGACTCTTACGTAGGAAAGCTGTAGTCAGTACCTTATAGTCAGTGACTATATTAGTAGATAAAAATATAAGTCTGTTTGTCTGCCAAAGCAGACTGAGGAATGTCAGCATTCTAGGAACATGCGTAATTAGGATCTGGATAGAACATATGCCTGGAAAATATTTATGTACTCCAGCTTAAAAATAAAAGTGGTGTTTGCAACTTCATCTTATCTTCTTTTCACCCGTCTGTCGTATACCAGAAGTAAAGGTCAGCACAGATTGTACATCATCAACCTGAAGAGTATACTGTACCAAAGTCTCAGCTGTAATGGAGATACTAGGTACAGTTGTCCATGGATCCCCACAGAACTGTGTTTTGACTTTGCTGTCTGAGCACTTTTTTATTGGGAAAGCTGTTCCTTTTCTTCAAGGAGTCTTGTCAGATGGGAGACAATATTAATCAGTAAAACATCTATATTTAATTTTAGAAAATATTTCAAGTAGCTCTTGAGGTCTGTGTTACATGAATCATTTTTACTCACATGAAGTCTCGGAGTTTTTGATTCAGGTTAAAATGTCTTGTGTGGGTTTGGCAGAAGTGAAACTCAGGAGTTTGTCACATAATTCATGGTATAGCACGTAGTTCTTCATACATGGCAGATTTTGTTTTAACAGGAGAGCAGAGAAAAATTCTGACTGTTTTTGACTTCTAGTTTCCTTGGTTATAAACACATTTCTAAATTACATACTAGATAACTGTGGTAATTTGACATAGTAACTGTCAAAGGTTTTAAAATAGAAGATATTTAGATATATTCTGGCTGGCAAATTATTTTTTAAAATTTTTTTTTTATATTATATAATATGGGTTGATGAACACACAAAATCTAATTCTCCTCTTCAAAATAATTTGAACTTTTAACTTCACTTGAAGCCTGGTTTTGCCAGTCACATTGGTCTATTTTTGTCTATCCTGGCATTTCAAAGCTTGTATAGACATTATGTGGGGCGCACATTCCTTAATTTTGTAATCTGCAGATGAGGAGGCTTGGGATGTAGCATAAGCTACAAACCATTCCAAACTCTACCATTCTCTCCCTTTTTTAACAGTGGTAATAGAGGATGCAATATGCTTGCATAATACGGAGCTATAGTTATATGTTGCACTTAAAGGAAGTAACATTTCTGAAAGACATTAAAAAAGGTCAGTGTCATTTGCCATGAGGAATAAAGAGGCATAAATGTCAGAGGCATAACTTTTTGACCAGGATTTTTTCAGATAATTTATTCATCACACTATAACACATTATACAGCTAAACCATCACTTGGAAAGGAAAAGGACTTTGTCACACTTTGGAAAAACAGCATCTCTGTGCAGGGTTTCCATAATCTTATTTTTGCCAGTTGCAAAGGAGGTAAAGAAAAACTGAAGGATAAGGCAAATGTTTTTTTATTTCTTAAAGTGTAACCCATCTTTCTGCAAAGGCTTAATACAGGAACAGTTTTTAAAGCTTAACTGGATTTGATTTTTGTGGTAACCTATATGAAGGAAATTTTCTCTTCTATTAAAATTATTCCACTTACATTTCAGTGTAAAACAGTTCTCATTAAATAACTTGTAAGTTAATTACTCCGTTTCTGCACATTCTAACTACCACATGCTGGTGAGGTCAGCAAGTAGCAGCCTAAGAAAAGTTTAAATAACCTTTTTGTGGGGAAAGTAAATAAATCTCTATTTGTAACCATATACTCTGCTGTAGCATTAATTTGAAAAGGTGAAATTTGTATACTATTTTATAATTATGATAATTTAAATATTATTTTATAGTAATGAAAAGATTAATGGAGAAATAATGAATTTAAACGTTGTCTTCACTATCCTCATGTAATTTCATTGAAATTATCCTTATTCTTAATACCTACCTTTGTTTTGTCTGTTGTATTTTTTTTCTTTTCAGTCTGTTATTGAAAATAGCAAGTTCTTTGAGCAATATGAAGTTACTTACCAGATATTGAAAAGAGCAGCTGAAATGTATGCCAAAGCAAATGGTTCAGGTAAATGTCTATATTTCTTTTATCACTGCGACAGCATTTTAATCTCTTTAGACATAAGTATCCTCTAAAAAGTTCTTCTAATATTTGTTTTGTCCATGCAGCAGAGCTGTTCACCAACAGCAGCTGCAGTTCACCAGAGACTGCAACCTCTGGTAGCAATTTCACATATTCTATAGCATGACACCTGGTCCAGAGCAGCCTGCCCTCCTGCTGTTAGATTTCCTCCTGCAGATTTCTGAATCTCCAGAGGGAGGGTGATCATGTTCAGACTTCCTCATGGAAGAAGTCCATCATCCATGTTAACTTTTGGATTATTTCAGTGTTGTTGATTTGGGCCAAAAGTGTGCCAGAGACCAAATTAGGAGTAGGGAAGATCATGTTCTGGTGCCAGGAGATGTTCCCTGGCTTGGCTTCATTTACTAGAAAAAGACAAATAGAGAGTTGATCCCAGTATCACTGTAGTTGCAAAATTATCCTTTGATTTATTGAAGGTTCTTCATTAACTTTGAAAACCTATAAGAGGAACTCAAATGATAGTGAAAGTATGGATATACATGAGAAAAATGTGTAGCTGATTCAACAGCTGCCTCCTGTCATTCCTGAACATTGCTGAGTTCAATGAGAATTTGAGGCCAATATCTGACCTAGATAATTACAGACACGAGGTCACTTTAATCTCTGCTGACAGTAATGTCTGTGGAGGACTGCTGCAGCTTCTAAAGGGGAGAGAAAATGGATACCTTTGTTTGTTGAGAAATTTGATAGTAATACCCAAATTTTATAAAAGTATATATTTTTACAAGGTATTCTTACAAAGAATAGGAGTCATAGATTTATTCAATGCTATTAATAAAATCCAATAACAAATTGCTTTCTAAAAGACAAGTACTCACATGTATGAATTCAGCAATAGCAGCGGAAATTAGAGTACACCTTAGCTAAAAAACTGTTTAAAATATCTATATTCTGCATATTTTATGAAGTCTCAGCATTCTCTTGTTCCTTTTTCTTCTCTGTTTTTTTTTTCTTCTGGAATGAGGGCACACTTTTTCCTTTACTGCCATGTGGAAAATATTAAAAATTAAATGGCAAAAATTACCAGCAGTTTAGTTTCAAAGTTAATGGAAGAAAGATCAGAATTTCATTCCGTGCTTCTCAATGCAGATGCAGTATGCATTTTTATATAATACATCTCTCATTTTCTGCCTTTTTAAGGCAAGTTTATCCCCTGATTTCTTTTATTGCAGATTTGAAATGAACCCCACACAGAATATGCAGTGTGCCTGTTTTAATTTAGCATTCATTTTATGTACTTTTCTCAGTCTTTAATTCACAGGTTTAATTTCTCAGTCATGATTTTGCACTAAAATTGGGCTGTAAACATAAGCATATAAAAGCCTACTGAAATAAAAGTTAGAGTAAAATATAATTCCCTGATCAGAATGGATAAGCATAACATGAAGTTAAGCTTTACAGAAATAATAATAACCAAAATAATCAATGTCTTTCCTGTATCTCAGTGGAAGAAGTTGAGAATGTGATGAAATTCATGAGTGATACCACAGCTCAGTGGAGGAACCTCTCAGTAGAGGTGAGAAGTGTAAGAAGCATGTTGGAAGAAGTAATTGCTAATTGGGACAGATACAGCAGCACTGTGGCAGGTCTGCAAGCTTGGCTGGAAGATGCTGAAAAAATGCTGAATCAGCCTGAACATTCTAAAAAGGTATGCACTAATAGCATATGTATTTGGTTATTTTGTAAATTAGGAAACATGGGATGTGGTTTTGCATTTGCTTAGATTGTTTTGTGAAATGTCATACCACAGTGAGAGATTTTTTCTGATTTTCATACTATCTTCATTCATCATAGGAATTTCAATGTTTGCTTGAATAGGATCTGTGTATATACACACAATGAAGGAAAGCATCATCTGCAATAACATGGTTAGAGTCATCTTTGACATGAATATAGGGCAACAGCATTGCTCAGAGATAAGAATGTTACATGATTCACTTAAAAGCAAATACAGCTCTTAACACCAAAGTGCATAGTCTGGCCTATCTATAAAGACACTTGAAGAAAATTGTTTTCCACTGATTCTTCTACCATGTAGATGACAGATTTCAACATTCATTGCCTTACAATAATATTAATATGTATTGTTATGTTCGATGGGTAAGTAATTTTTCCTTACCCATTTCCCTGGCATTTTAGAAATCTTTTAGACAATTTGTTTTGGGAACGTGCGGTTATAAAGATTTTTTTTCTTTTTTTTTCCTTTTTTTTTTTGTAGAGTACTGAAGCACTAAGATTTAAGTTTGTGAACCTTCAGTAATGACCCAGATTGACTTGAATAGTCCTGCATTTAATAGGTGCTAAACTTGCACCCAATCCCAATGTAGCAAATATATTGCTCTTAGCACGAAAGTAGGGATTTCATAGGTTGTAAGATGACAAATTGACATCAGGTCAGGAATGAGCATTTCATGTTGTATGAAGGAAAAGTATAATTTTTGTTAAAGTTTGTTAAACTGATGTAAAATAACGGTTATTACTGATCAGGAAGGATGATTTCAGATGATCAAGGTGATCTTAAATAATGGTGTATTTTTTATATGAGTAACTGGGCAGTGTTTAAAATTAAATAATCTTTCCATTAATATGAATAAAATCAAAACATTTACTTCTCTGATCAGATTTATAACCTTATTGTTATATAACATATATATGTATATGTTATATATACCTACAGAGTATATACTTGATTCTGATTTCTAACATATCCAACAAGTATTCTTACTGTTCTGATAAAAAAAGCCTTGTTGAAAACCTTATACATTAATGCAGTATTCTTCCCCAGATGCTTATTTCTTCTTAAAATTACATTGGTTCCAAACTATTAAAGATTACTGAGTGGTACCATAATCTGCCTGTAGACTGAGATACATATTTTAAAAGTTACTTGTACCTTTAGTGTTGAATCTAGCATTCCAGAGCAATAATGTCCACTTAGATAGCTCCAATTAGGCAGTTTCACTATTTGATTTTTAGAACCAAAGCAATTCTTATATTGGTTTATACAATTAACAGCCTTACATCCATCAGGAAAAACAGGTAAAATATGATAACTATTGTTTGGAATATAGCATAAAACATTTTTAAACATTTCAAAATATTTGTTCTGTAAATTCACAGATATATCAGTATCATATCATATGTTACAAATGTGATACAGAGTTGCTCATTTGCAAACCTTACTGGTATTATTTAATCCCACTATATTCTATCCTAGGCAAAGGCCATAGTAGCCCTTTACTATGCTGTCATGTTTTCTTCTTCTTTTCATTATCTCTGTATCAATTCAAGACCAGCACATGCCACTGTTCTTTTTGGAAAAGAAAGTGGCTTGTTGGCTTTCTCACTGGCTTCTGTTTTCAGAAACGTTACTGTGAACCTGTAGCACAGATCTTGCAAAAAAAAGATCAGTATGCACTTGGATTTTTCAAACTGCTCCTTCTACAACTTCTTTGTTTGCTTGCAGTACCTCTTAAGCACTTTCCATAATAATCTCATTGTAACTGCACTCTCTCACACTTTTCTCACACATCTATATCCAAAAGTTTTCAGAGAGCTTGTAGATCTCATGTAGGAGATTCCTTAAAAAGAACTGCATTGTTTTAATTGAGCATAGTACCTGACAAACTTGTTTAAATTTTACACATGCTTTAGGTTGGCTTCTGAAACGTAGAGAATCCCCAGCAGGGTCTGAGGAAGGTAATGTTTTGTGGGAATAAGTGTATGGGAGCAAGAATGTGAGTAGTTTATTCCATGTGCTTTTTCCTTCCTGACCATTGAAGGACTGACCAATGCCAGATTCAGCAGACCTAATTTCTTTTGAATCTGCTCATAGAGGGTAGGCTTTGCACAAAGCAAGGGGTTTGCTCCACTGCAAGTGGAAGATTCAAACTGCAGATACAATTTACTGAAGTGGTTAAACTTATTCACTGATACCTCAGTGCAGAGCACCTGTACACTACTGATCTCAGCTTTAGGAATTGAAAACACTGTGTTATTTTCAGATGCAACTGAAAAGAAAGAGTCAAATGGATGCATACTGGTCAATTCTCTCTTCAAGACATTAGACCAGTATGCATCCATTTGACCTTTTCAGTTGCATCTGAACTGGTTTTGCATGACGGTATGGTTGGATGGGACTTTTTCACATCCACCCTTGAGCAAAGGATTGCATGGGACTGTCACTAGCAGATGAACAGTCTTGGAAATTATAGGGTAGATTGATAGTCATAAGCAAAATGGATCACTGCCCCTTCCCAAGTCCTGAGGACCAAGGGTAGCAGGGACAAGCCAAAGCCATGTCAGAGAAAATGTGGACAATCATGAGACAGAGATGGAGTCCTGTTTTTTTTACTGGTATAGCTGGAGCCTTTGAGTCTGCTTTAGGTGTTGCCCATCCTCTTGAAGAGAGAAAAGGAATGGAGGGAGCTGGTCTTTGTCTTCTATACCAATTTATGTGCATGTATCTGCCTGCAAGATGCATACAGTCTATTTAGGCTGTCTCACTGGGACAGGGGGGAAAAGTATCAGTGAGAACCATTCCTTTCACCTCTTCAATCACCTGCTCTGAGGCAGGAGAAAGCAGTGATCAAGAATCAGTCTTCATAGGTCTTCTGGGAAGCTGCATGTAGTTCACAGCAGGGGAAGAACCCCTCTACAGCTTGTATATGGCTCAGATTACTATCAGCCCATGTTGTTTCAAGACAAGACAGAAATTAGATGAGCCCTAACAGTGATTTTAGTTATAGAGCTTTCTCTTAAGGAGGAGTTCCATTTGTTTAACTGAAACTACTCACCTGAGTAAAATGAGCTGTAAGTTAACTGGCAGTAATTTTTAGTTCCACAGGTTATGTTCACAGACATTGAAACTATATTATGGCATATTTGGTGTGAAGAGCTTCAGAGGATAACTGTTCAAAGAGTTTTTATCAAGCTGGTGATTAAATTTTGGTTTTGTCATTTAAGATAAAGACTAATTGAAAGAGTTTTGGAAAGATGTTTTCATTTTCTTCTTCAGGATTTCTTCCGGCACTTACCTCATTGGATCCAACAGCACACAGCCATGAATGATGCTGGTAATTTTCTGATTGAAACATGTGATGAGACGATTTCCAGAGATCTTAAACAGCAGCTTCTATTACTAAATGGAAGATGGAGAGAATTGTTTATGCAAGTTAAACAGGTGATATTGCCCTTGCTAGTTTTAAATATTTACTTTGTCATTTCCATGCAAGCAAGACAGATTGCCCTACTAGCAGCACTGTAGTACAACTTAATAAGGTATCTAGCTGTTCACCATTATTTAAATCAGAAATTTTATTGGAGGCACTTCCTTTATTTATCTTTTTGGTTATACAGTGTTATTTTTTGACATTTTCAAGTAGTATAAGCTGTAGTTTTTTGCTGTGGTCACCTGTCTTGATGCAGAGAATGTTTATACATATCCTCTACTGTTCTTCAAGGAAAATGATTGGGTTTTAGTAGCTATTGTTGTTGTAAAAGCTTTGTAAAGCTAAACAGTGAAAATGGTGAAAATTGTTATTTTACCTACTCTTTGATGAAAGCTATATTCAATTATTGTAGTGCAACAATAAGCAGGTACAGTGTAAGTTAATTAACTAAATGTTTTCCCCAGATCAGACAGACTTTACTTCTATCTTACCCACAAGGAGGCACTGATAGTAAACGAAAAAACCAATTGTTTATCTCATTAAAGAGTTTCTACTGATAGGAAAAGAATTGTTCTTTCTATATTTGCTCTTTAAGCAAATATAAATGTGAGCTTAATTACACTGAAGTATTTCACACTTCATAAACACATTAGAAAACATCTTTGCTATAGTCAATACGTGTCTAAAGATATTGTCCCCTTCCGGTGATTTTAAATCACCTATTTGAAGGCACTGGATCTGTTTTCTTTACTGGCATGACTGTTTCCTATTCAGTCAAGTTAAATGGAAAAGGAAATAATGATTGCTTCTCTTTTATTGTAACTTTTTCAGACTGTTGACTAGAATGCTCTCAAGCTTTATTTGCTGATGATATTTAGGGTGATTCACTTATATAAATGCCTCTTCCCCTTATGCAGTTTCTTTCTTTTGTTGGCTATGTATTTTTTCTCACTGGCTTTTCACCATTTCTGTCATACAGCTCTTTCCACTTTCTAATACCTATGTTTCCCCTTGTTCCAGCCAGCATTTTCTAATTGAAATTTCCATTATCCTTCCGTTTTTCTAGGCTTTTCATGTTCTATTCTCTTGGTTGAATTTTCAAAATTGATGTTGTAGGTAATGAGAAATTAATTGAATTGTTGATTCTAGGTTAGAAGTAAATGAGAGTCTGGCATTCCCCGCATGATCCAAACCTTAAAAAAGGCGGACCACTTATATGCATGCTGTTCTTTTTAGTATCATAACTACCAAAATTAATGCAGATAATTAGTATTTAAATAATTTAGAAGATCAGTTTCCATTAAATTGTATTTCATTGAATATATTTTTTCCAGCAAACAATTGTACTGAAGACATGCTAATTCTTCAAGTAATATCTTAATTGCCAGATACCTCACTTGGAGAAGTTATTTTTTTTATTGTTCCTTTTTGCTTTACTTTTTGTAGTATGCTCGAGCAGATGAACTGGACAAAATGAGGAAAGAATATGTGGATGGTGTTGCCCATTTGACAGCTTTTATTGATGAAAGCAATAGGAAATTTTCAACCCCTGTAGAAATGTCCTTCCTTGATGTCAAAATGTTTGTACAAGAATTAGAGGTAAGTGTCTTACTTTAATTTTTTTCTTTCTCCTTCATAAGAGAGAAACTTGTAACTATTTAACTCTGATAGCATAAAATTATTTTAGTATGCATTTCCATTACTAATTTGTTGGTTTGTTTGTTTTTACCAGTGGTGCTTTTTTTGGTATGATTTTGGCTATAGCTAATATAAATCATTGTATTCTATAAGCGACATTTTTAGAGTAAATTTCCAAAATACTGTCCAACTAGATACTTTTTTCTGTGTAGTTTCAAAGGACATTCAGGTGAATTGACTGATACCCTTTGGCTCAGTTTTCATGCATTTGAAACATGGCTCAGTATTCGCTAAAATCAGTGATGAAAATAGTTAATAATTAGAATTTATATCTTTTATCAGTCTTGCATCTTCCATGAATGCATAGATGCTGCTGTTGAAATATTTTTTGAACCACTTGTTTCAGAATACTAAGCAGAAATTGCCTGCAATGGAAGCTCAGTATAAAGCGGTTACAAGAACAATGCAACTTGTTACAAAAGAAGTTTCTCAAGAGGAAGTGAATGAAATGCTGGGAACTTCCACACGGATCAAAGAGCAGCTGAGCAAGGTTGCAGAACACTTTCTCTACTACCTATGTTATTGACTGTTGAACTAATAAATAGTAAGCTCCTGTACATAAATGCTCACATATATGCATTTGAAAAAATATATAGCTGTAACAATAGAGTGATTCAACATGAAGAACATGTTGCTTCTCCTAGATGCTAAGATTACCATTCTTAAATTTAATATTCAGTTCTTTAAGAAGTAATAGAGGATCAGGATTGATCAATCTTTAAAAAGACTAGGTAGCAACTATATAAACATACATGCAAAGGAAGTTATTGTTTATTGAATTTTACAACTTCTTCAATATTTTTTTTAATGGTGAAAAGGTTAAGGAGTATTCCTCTGCCCTGCTGTATGAATGCCAGCGTCTGCTGTCTCCACTGGAAGAACTGGAGAAACAAATCACACATTTTTATGAATCTCTTGAAAAAGTCAATGAAATAATTTCTATCCTGGACCCTGAAGCACAACCCACAGCTGTTCTTAAACAAAAAGCCCAAGTAAGTTTCAAGAATGTCTTACGAATATCTTCTACCTCTGAGTATTTGCAATTAGATTTCTTAGGAATTTGGATTGCAACTCAATAAAGTAAGCAAATGCTTCTTCATATTCAGGCAACAAATATAGCCTTATTCTAAAATCAGCTAGGTATAAATATACAAAGATTGAAACTTGTGTTCCTCCTAGTGTCTTGGTTTCAATCCAAGAAGTAAATATAATACTTTTTTTTTTTTTTAATCTAGTGGAAATTGGACTGAAGTATCAAAAATACATTGGTTTTTTTTTTTATTAAGCGGATGAAATAATATGATCAGAAAATTCTCTATGTTTTCTTGGACAATTATGAAAATTTCTTGGAAGTCTGGAAGAGTGATTTCTTTGAAGTGCACTGTAGTATATCATTAACTTTTCTACCTGACCAATAAACATTTCTCTCTGGAGAAATGCAGAGGTAGTGAGAATTCATTTGGAAAGTTAAATGAAAATACAAGGATCTTGCATTGGAATTGGTGTTTATCCTTGTGTGTGTCTGGTATATAGTCTAGAAATAGTTTCTTAAAATTGAAGTACACATTTTATTAGAGTTAGATTTGAAGGTAATATAAATAAATGGATTTTTTATGGAAAGCTGAAGTATTTCAAAGCCATTTAGAGCCTCTTGGAAAAAAACATTAACTAAGATTTAATTTCATGTATGTTAGTGTATATATGTAGAAACTAGTTCAACCCTGTAATGACTCTGGAGATTGGCCCAATAATTCAACAAGGCAGCTCTTCTCTTCCAGTGACTTCAGGCTTTGATTGCATTTCAGTAAAAATGATCTGGTAAGCTTGAATCCAGCCAGTCCATTACTTTCCCAAGTAAATCATCTTCCATTTATTGACACCGGGTGAGTCCCATGTCCAAACTGCAGAGTGAGGGGCAGCTCCTAAGAGCGCTCCTTTCCTCTGTTTGCAAAGGTTAATCTGCCCCAGAAGGTCACAATAAAAAGACATGTTGCTTCTGCAGTTATTTGCCAGCAAGGAGCCAAAATCATACCATTTACACTGAGAGTGCTGGTTTCTGCCTGATCAGAGAGTAAAGGAGTAGAGTGCTAAGGAATAGAGTGCACCTTCAATAGCAGAATTATTTCCTCACTACAAGATTTTTAAACCATTTTTTAAGCCTGTGCTACTTCATGCATTTTTTTTTTCTTTTTCTCATTACTTAATGCAATTTGTAATGAAATCTGAATTCCAAAAGCTGACATGAAAGATTAATTTTTTGAAAGGCAAGGAACGTTAAGATCTCAACCTGCTACTGAGAGCAGTCATTCTTATGTCTATTGACTTCACTGCTGCCTGCTTCCAATTATACAATAAATATAGAAATCCCATAATACTTAATCATTGAATGATGTATTGATCAACATTCTCTAAAACTATCTGAAGGGCCTGGGTACCTGTGTGTGCCCTTTTTTTATAAATAGCTAGAGCTCTGTTTTGGTACAGACTTAGCATACAAGGAGAAAGTTGTGTTGTCTGTGTTATTCCATATAATATTTTTTGTAGTGTGTTTCTTATTGGTTCTTCGACCTCATCCCTTTTGTTCTTATTGTCAAAAACATCTTGTTATTTTTCCAAACTTTTCTCTCCTTTTTTTCTGGCCAGGGTGTATATGTGTTTTTTTTTCTTTCAGGATTTGGTAGCTTACCAAGAAAACTGCAAAAAAGATTTGTCCTTGATTGAGAGAAACAGTCAGAGTATCCTGCAGTGTGTGGCTTCCAGTGAAATGTTACAGCATTTGCATCAGTCAACATTTCAGAAGAAAGTTACACAAGTTCAGATTACTTTTCAGGTAATAATGTCATACCTTGGTGCATATTTTTGAAAGTTTATTTATATGCAGTTGATTCATCCTACTGATCCATCCATTTCTTCACTCTATAGCTACCATCCTGGATAGCTCTCCTCTCTGGTGCCAAGTTATTAATGAAGGATTTGTTTGTATTAGGTAATAAGTGGTCAGGGGACTGACAGTCATGTTCTCCATGCAGTTATTCAGAGGTGAGCCTGCCACAGCAGAACCTGGGATTTGAGAGCTTTCACGTCTCAGGCTCCTTTGGAATGAGGAACCTGAAATCCTACTGTTAAGGCTTCACTTGTTTGTTTTTTGTTTTTGTTTTTTCTCCTGACTTGATTACCTTGGCTAATTATTTGCTCCCATATTCCCATACATCCTGCTTCACACAAAGCATGGAAGATGGAAACTCTTGCACATGCTACTATTGCTGGTCCTTGTATTTCCTCCAGAAAATATCGTGGATTGTAAATATAGAAGGTTGCAAATGTGTTGCATTTGTTAATATAAAGATGTGTGCTTTGGGCTATATTCCCCCTTACCTCTGGAGCTCTAGGTTGTTATTATCACTTATTACTGAAATTTTCAGGACTATTCAGCCTTCATCTAGCCTCACTCTAATATGAAATTAACCATTACGCATGGTGTGATTTTTGGGGTTGTCCTGTGCAAAGTGAGGAGTTGAACTCAATCCTTGTGCGTCACTTCCAACTCAGTATATTCTGTGATTTTATCTTAAGACATTGGGTTCTATTATATTTGTTTTCAGGCAATTACTGTTTAGTATAAAGGTATCTAAACTGAATTTTAAACTACAGAAAATCACCTATCAGTAAAGAGCTCTGAGAGGTGGATTACAACATTTTTATTGTATTTGTGGGTTGTACCTAAAGATAAGTGAGGTTTGATTTAAAACAGAAATTATTATTTAAGTTTAGCTTATAATAGCAAAAGCAGATGCAGTTGTAACTTGGTAAATTTACCATATTCAAGATTAATTATTCTGTTCCTATAAAGTTGGATAGTGGTTTGTCTCTTTTTGTGTTAGAAAATAAACTTATAAAATATGGTATAACCATACAAAATGTGACATACCTAGAGTTAAAATATTGGAAACTGGAAATTTTTCATGTAAGGAATACATTCCTATATAATTTTTATATTATGCATTTATTTTTATGAGGAAACTTTAAAAATATTTAATAAGATGTTTAATTTGAGAATAACAGATTTGATTTGCTCACTAATCAAAACTCACAACAAATCTTTACACTGGGTTTTGTGATCAGTGAGGATGGTGAAGTGTGTGTATAGTAAGCAGTGTTGGAACTACCTTGCAGCGGTTAAACTGCTGAACTGTTCAGCTCTCCTGGTAAGTTTTGTTACTTCATTATGGAATTGTAACCACTGAATTATGCAGTCCACTGGAATAGACTAAAATGCAGAATAATGGAAGAGCCGTGTCTAAGGTTGCAAAACAAGAAGATTTCAGCAACTAAACCACAACATTTGCTGTCTTTCTTTTAAGCAGCTTTCTTCCTGGTTACTTATCTGACCTACTAGTGTGATAATTATACAAACCTCTTCCATGTCAGAAGACCTGTAGCATGGAACTGGTTGGATCCATGGGTCAAACCACCCTCATTTCAGGTCACATTAGGAGGAGGTAGTTTGATACTAGGAAAAAAGAAAATGGCAAACTTTTGGCCTAATTAGATGCTTTACATTTGAACACAGTAATCAAATGGTAGAGGCATTCTGAAAGTATCAGAGACATCTATATTAGATATCTACTAATTTATTTTTTTTTGTATGATGACATTAGCCCAAGACTAAGTATAAGTATTAAAAATTGTGAAAATGGGAGCATGAGAGGGAGAAGCATGGTGAAAAGCATATATTTAAAAGAGTGACACAAATTAAATGCATGTTTTGTAAGATCATGGTAAAAGAGAGCAAATAAAAATCAGTGTGAAAGTGCCAGCTCATTTTCTTTGCTTGTAACTCAGAATATGGTCAGGAAAGCTGGTGAGTGGAGAAAAAACATAGAAGCAAATAGCCGTTTGATGAAGAAATTTGAGGAGTCTAGAGCAGAACTGGAGAAAGTAATACAGATTGCCAATTGTTGCTTAAAAGAAAAAGGAAATCCTGAAGAACTTCTCAGAAAACATAGCGTGAGTAAATTCTCTGACCTTCCTCATGGAAATCTTTAAGTGCATGACATACAAATGAAAAGCCTACTTAATTCTAAAATTGATGTGGGTTTCTTGCACGTGTAGAAGTTATACAGATCAGGTCAAACTAATGCTAGGACTGAAAACCAAAAAGGAATAATTGTCACCTCTCTTACTGATGGATGTAAGGTGAGGAGAAAAGACCCTGTAGAAATTAGGACAGGTTTTGTCAGTAGAACCATTGAGAGTTAGAACACTATATTTTCCCAGTCTCACGTATCCACTGCTCTTTTTCTCATATTAATACCTGTGTCTGTATTATAACCATTACTTATGCATGTATTCTTGATGTTATTCTCATCTCGGTGTACTAGATGAGAATAAATTAATTTGCTGGACTTTAAATAGCTAGAAATAGTTATTTCCTTAGCTCGAACTTAAATTCTTCAATGCAACAGAAGTGTGTTAGGAACTTTATGTTGGCAGGTTACTACATCAACAACCAGCTTCATCTTCTCACCTTCTCACTTTCTGCCTCAACTTTAGGAATTCTTTAACCAGTTGGATCAGAGAGTCCTAAATGCCTTTCTGAAAGCTTGTGATGAACTTACTGACATCCTCCCAGAACAGGAGCAACACAGCCTGCAGGAAGCTGTGAGAAAACTCCATAGGCAGTGGAAGGTTAGTGAGTGATGTCTCTGGCAATTGTAAATCTTCATTTCAAAAAGTTTCTGCATGACTTACGCATTGAAAAAAAAATAAAACAAGTAAGTTGATTATTTGTCTTCCTGTATAATTGGAAAAAAAAGGAAAAAAACCCTATTTTACAACATTAGATACAGCTACACCTACAAATAGCCACTTGAAAAAGCCCTGTAAAGTCAAGTCAAGAAATGTGAGACACTGACAAGTGAAGTCAAGAAATGTGAGACATTAATTATAAAACCTTCATTTTCCCCCTACATGTAGCCATAGTGATACCTGTGTTAAGAACATTTCTTGAGAATAGGTGCTAGCTTTTCTTTATGCTGATGTTGGATGATTGCAGTTACTTTCCCAACCAAACAAGAAGGAATCTTTAAGAGATCAGGCGATCAGTTTAAATTGTGTCTTCTACCAAAGATTCTAAAGACTGAACAAACTTTGCTCATAAGCTGTGGAATTTTTTGCCTGCTGCAGTGTGTTGCTGGTCAAAGCTGGAGTGATGTTTGACTGGTCTCTCACTAGCAAGCAAGCAGCAACCTCTGGAAACAACTGTGAATACTATTTTATACAGGAAATATTTGGCATATCTTGCCAAGAATGAAGATGTCTCTGTGATGTGCCTTATACATACACATTTTGGTCTCAGCTTATGACCTTATATCTAAGACATATTGGTAACAAAATGAATACAGAGAAACCCCTATCTGTTCATGCACATATATGTCTAATTTTCTATGTTATCAGTTTTTAGATAATTTATTTGTCGTAACTTCACCCTGAGGTAATAGGAGTAGTTTTTTTTATGTTGTGCTTCTTTATTGCCCCTGTGGGTGTGTAGGATCTCCAAACAGAAGCTCCATATCATTTGATCCACTTGAAGATAGAAGTACAGAAAAGCAAGTTCCTGGTCACAGTGGAGGAGTGCAAAGCTGAACTAGCTCGACAGAACAAGGTGTTATCAAGAGAAGGCAATGAAAGAATGATCAAGGAACACGTGGTATGAATTATACACCACCATGGGGGCATTTACAGAAATAAATTTCAATGTCTATAATAAACTGAAATTCTGACCAACATTTAAGCCACTAAACACTTTGTGCCCAGCTTAGATGAATTCTTGTGGTCTTTTACAAATTTTTTTTTCTTAGTGGTTTATAAAAAATATATATAGATACGCTTTGTGATTTCTGCAAATTTGTATTTTTATTGAATTTTCTGCTTTGTCTCCCATCAGTTGTTCTTCGGTGATAAGGGATCTTACCACCTGTGTGAGAAAAGGCTACAACGAATTGAAGAACTGTGCCAAAAACTGCCAGTTTCTGATCCAGTGAGGGGTACATTGGAAAGCAGCCAACGAGTCCTGAAGGAGCTCAAATCCCAGATAGACAGCACATACATGAAGTTAACAGAGCACTCGGACACCTGGAAGGGCTATAAGAGCAGGTGTCAGCTCAATTGCTAGCTGGGTCTTGTAGAGCCTTATGCATGATCACTCCTCTATATGTCATCATAGATCAATACCGTGTAAAGAATGATACAGTGATGTTAGCTTCATGTAAAAAATTGTAGTTTATGTAGTAATTCCACAAATTATAGTGGGGCTTTGAGTGGATTTTATAATTTTTGCCTACATTTAAGAGGTTACTGCTTGGTGGTGGCAATTTTTGTCTAACTTTTTTCTTTTTATTTTGCATTATGTGATGTTTTATTTCAGATTTTCTGAATTGGCAAGTTGGATTTCGTCAACAGAAAGAGAGCTCAAGAAGATAAAGGAAAGTGTTAATGATACTGCCAAATACAAGCAATGTAAAGCATCTGTTGGGGTGAGCCCTTGGCTTACATTCTAACAAAGCTATGGTCATCGCTACTGAGACTGGATAAAATTGTATTCTGAATCTGTGCAACTGCTCACTATGGAGATCATAGTAGCTTTGCTGATTTCTGGTATTCTTAAAAACATATCCAGGAGAAAGTTGCACATGCAGCAAAGTGTGGCAGAAGTTCCTACTTTTAATAATTTAGAGAATGGCAGGTCCCTTTTCCTCTATATTTAGAACAGATAGAATAAATATTTGCCCCTCATCCTATTGCATGCACAGTTAAAAGTGCTGTGCAGAGAAAAGCAAAAATTTCTGGATTGCAGATTTTTGAATGATCTTACATTTAATTACATTAAAGGAAATCTTCTATAATAAAAATTCTCTTCTACAATAGTATCATGGGGGAGGAAAAGATATTCTACCATTCACTTTCGCTTTGGTGACTGGTAACAGAAGTGATTGAATACTTGAAAATTGATTTGGTTAAATAAATTAGTTTTAGACAATAATTTGTTGTGTCACTTGGGACCCAGCTTGACCCTTCTTTCTTTCTTTTTAATATCACATACTAGAAGCAAAAATAGGAATGCCACATAGTATAGATGTTTGTGAGCCAGTTATGAGGCTAACTATACAGAGAAACATTAGGATGACCTTGATGAAACTGATAGAGCTTAAGCTTAAAGTGTACTTCTGCTCCAAAAGGTCTGATTTACTCACACAGTTTCACTGCTAGCAACATCTCATCAGCACTGCCACAAAGATATAAATGAACTACTGGGTGAAAGGAGTGGGGGGAAGCTATTTAAATAGAAAAAAGATACACAAAACTTTATATCATGTGAAATAGTATATTTGGAAAAGTCAGCAATTAAGATTTAATTTATAACTAAGAAATATGGTCATTATATACAAAATATATATGTAGTATCTTGCATTTATGTATATATTATAATTTACAATATTAGTTTGTAAGGGAAAAGTACTCCACTATTATTTACTAATTAACAGACTAACTAGTAGTGGAGTAAAGTCTGAGGAAGAAATACAATAGTCTAGCCATTGACTGGAAGAGAATCTGATAGCGTATGCAAATAGAAAAATACTATGTTTCTAGTGTTAAAAACAAAGTAGTACATTTAAACTACTAATCTTTGATTCCATGAATGCCAGTTATTTATTTTGTTTATTTGAAGAAAATATGTTTTGATTTTTTTGTAGGAAATTAGGAAGCATATTCACAAGCATGGAGAAAATCACAGCTGGCTGAAATCCAGACTTGCTGTTTTGACTGCAGTATGTCCTGAGTTGGAGGCCAAAGAGACAGAGGATGAGCTTTGTAAACTTTCCAGTGACTTCAAGGGACTCCTAGATTTGCTGGCTGAGGTACAGTATGAGACACACAAGAACTCTCCATTTACAGTGTTGCATGAAATGACATCAATCATGGCTTCACAAGCATAAGTTTCCTGCTGTGCTTTTTAATTAAACTGCAAGCATTCAGCAAGAAAAAAAATTCATTTGTACTCCATGGGTAGCAAAGCATTGTGAGTAGCAGGCAAAAAATACTGTCATTATTATAGTGGATCTTTTCCCTTTGCAGAATTGGAAAGTATTGTAGTAAATGTTTCTCAAATCGAAATGTCCATATTTCTAGTTTTTTAAAATCAGCTTGTAGTGAACATCAGCAAAACTGTGATGCACATCAGCTAGTGAATATAGAATTTGACTTCAATCTTCATTTATTTATCTTTTATGCTGAAATAATGCACTACTTTGAGGTAGTTTCTAGTCATTAAGGATGTCTATCATGCCCTGAATTTGCAGGAAAAGGCTGCAGTTCTCTGAGGCCTGAATGATAATGAGATACTGTAACTGGAAATCATGGAAAATTTCTAACTCATAACAAGCAAAACCTCTCAGAACCACTAAACACTTGAGTTCTGTGGGCTCTCAGGGAACTTACTGCTTTACAGTTTATATAGTTAAAAGAAAAATTAGGTGAAACTTAGAGCAACTTGCACTTGGAAGGTGGAATAGACCCACAAAGAATTAAGGACAGAGAAAGACTTCAGACTTCAAATTCCATTGTTAATGTCAATTCCTGTGGAGGTCTTGTTAGGGTTCTAAACGTATAAAAGTTCTGCGTATTTATTGAAACTTGTCTAAACTTCTGTGGTCTGAAAACTGTGTTTGGAAAGTTGAGGCAACCAATGTTGTGATTGCTAAGTGACTGCAAAAAATTAAGATAATACCTTTTTTTTTTTTTAGGTTTTGTGGGTTTTTTCGGTGTTTAGTTTTGCTTTTTGTTTCCTCTAAAAGTCAGAACTGTAGGGGAGTGAAAGTAATGAAGGTAATAAAAGAAAATAAGAGGTAGAATCTCTACTTATTTTGAATCTAAAAGTATAATCTAAATGGTACTCTATACTATAGTTAAAAGACTGCTGATTCTTAAGAGTCTAAATACTATTTATAAAGTTTGTTATTCAGATGGATGATACTGTTTAGACAAGGACTGATTCTGGGTATTTCCAGAGTTCAGCAATGGTTTAGGAGAGTAAGAACTAAACATTTATATAACAGGAAATTGAATGGCTTGAATCTGAAGACTCTCCAAAGCAGAGGAAAGAAGAGGGGAGGGGAAAGGGGAAAGGAAAATATCCAGAATACTTTATTATTAAAACCTTAAAACTCAGGAACTTTATGAGAAACAGAGCCTGAACTGAGAATCAGCCACCAGTTGTTAGCTGAATAATGCAAAGGGTAAAACATTCAGATATGTTGATATACCTTTTTCTTTAAAAAGTTCTGCGAGCTGAGACTGGATATTGCACCACATGCACATTGTGATCCATATAACCAGGGTAATAAGACATTTTAATGTATTTGTGATTCACCAAAGGATTGCTCAAGACAGTCCAAATTGTAGGAAGATTTTTGTGAGTTGAGTATTGCAGGTGTTTCAGAATCTGGGTAAGCTTGCAAGGATAAGAAGAGTGTGTATTTTCTAAGTGAGCACCAGCAAGCAGTTGTCATGGATGGCTATTTGTCACATGTCAAATGGAGTATGTTTAAACAAGACAAAGGTCTCCTCACATTTTGAGTCTACAGAGACTCTTTCAATGTAAAGTTAAAGGTGTCAAGAATGTTGGAGATAAAAATGGTTTGAATTTAAAGAATTTACTGTACTTTTTGAAAAAATATTCTAAATATAAATGTACCCTTAAAATACAGATGTGCCTTTCAACATGAAATACTTAAAAGTTATCTGTAATTGTAGATTGAAAATACTTTAGGCGCTGTTGGAGACTGTGTCCAGTACAAAGAAGAGGTTAAAAGTGCAATTGAAGAGTTAATCAACAACTCTAGAGAAGTCCAAGCAGAGGCTGAAAAGATTCTGGATACAGAAAGTTTACTACAAGCTCAGCAACTACTACTTCATCATCAGGTAGGACAATTACTCATGTTCATATACTTTTTTTTTAAAGGAACAATTTATGTAATTACAGAATTTTGTGATGTACATTGCATAACTTGGAAGAGTTATAAAGGAAACAGTCTTACATGGCCTAGTATTCATTTCTTGTAAGGAAAAAGATTTTCAGTATTTTTTAAATGTTAAGGCCTAAAGATGAGCTTGTTTTTCAACTTTTATTTCATACATTTTTTTTTTTGGCACAAAACACCTGAAAAACAAGCTTCATTACTTTAAATTTTGGGTAAATATACTCTGCAAATATATAGACTCTATCTTACTACCATTTTAAAGCTTGCATTTCAGATTCAATCATGGGAAATCAGGTACAATTCTGGCTTTGGAAATTTCTCTACTTCAGCAGTTTGACGTGGCCCCAACTCTAAATGCTGGAGGGAAGGTGTACCTCTAGCCTCATCTCCTTCTCTAGAGAGCTACTGTTGTGACAGATGGGCCTCCATTCTGTAGGTGTAGAGCAGGAAGCTTTTTACACACTGATATTAGATCAAAACATTTACAAGCTACAATAATAATCAGTGACATGGCTTGCATACAGCAAGAATCATGGCCTTTAAGGCCAAATATGGGAAATTAAAACCTGCTCAAAGTTAATAAGAATAATTTACTGCCAATGTTTGGGCATTATTTAAGTGTTCTGTATTAACATCTATTTCTGTAAGGTCAGACATGGCTTACTGTCTGACCAAGCACTACTAAGTCTTACCCATGTCTTACCTAAACTCCTTCAAGTTTGTAAGCACTGTTGTATGTGTTAAGGGTTGTATTCATTCTTTTAATACTCTACATTCCTTATCCATCCTAGGAGAGGTAGTAGAAATAGTTAACTTTTCAGTGAGTTCTTTTTATTTATTTTTTTTTTTTATATGAAATAGACTTTGGCAGAGACCTAAAGATACACAGAGCAGAACTGAGCAGAGAACTGTGAGCTTACTTAGCAATACATTGCAATGATCAATCTGAGGCTCCAACCTGTGCCTTAAAAAAGTGCAGAGTGGACCTGAATGCTTCCGGGCAGTCATGATAAATACATTCACTTGTGACTCCTGCTGTGATTGCACAACTACTGTGACTTCTGATTTCTCAAATACTTTTTTTGGATAAATGGCCACACTGTCACTCTTTTTCTCACATCTGTATGCCACAGAAGGTGTATAGACAGTTTGGAAGTCAAGGCATATACTTGAAGAGTATATGAGGCTCTGAAGAGTACTTGCCACAGTTGCCTCTTACTCTGCTTGCATACCCATGCAAAAACGGAAAATGGTTTCATTGTGCTAGTTTTCTAAAGGAGCTAAAAAGTCTAATCATTCCTGTTGGATGAATCCTTTTAGCAAAGGACAAGGAGACTTCGTGCAAAAAGGCAAGATGTGCAAAAGCAGATTTCCCAAGCCAAACGGCTGCAGATTGAAGGTGGACTGCCCAGCACAGTGCGAGAAGATTTGCAAAAATTGGAGGGAACACTGGAGAACATGCAGCAAACTATGGAGAAACGTGAAGAGCAACTGCAGGTGGGTCCTTTCCATACAGAAATAAAGCCCCATGCTGTCTTCTTTCTCAACTTAGTAAACCCCTCATTTTTTTAATGTAAAAAAACTGAGCTCACTTTCTCACCTCTGACTCTTGGTCCTTGGGGTTTTCATGGTCAGCACCTCCATGAAAACTTCTTGAAGCTGCTGTATACCTCTTAATTAATAAAGAAACATTATTTTGTTTGGAAGTGTTTGAAAGTCCCAAATGATTCATAATTGTTATTTTACTTAATTTATCTGTTAATTAATTTTTAGATTGGGGTCTGTCTCCTAATTACTAAAGATGATGCCCTTTAATTCAGAGTCCTTAGGCTGAGTATTAGGTTAATATCACATGATGTTCTGCAAATATAGTCCTCTCAATTACTGTGTGAAATACATGCTGTCATCCTAAATTTAAAGAAGGAAGGAAAAAGTCATAGAGAAATCAAATGGATTGCTTCAGCTTGTATAACTAATCACTGACTGCACTGGGATTAGAATTTATACCTTCTTGCACCCATATGTGATTTGCCCTTTGCATTTCTCTAAGCAGAATGGTAATCCAGCAGTCCACTATTCCATGCAAATGTTTAAAATCAAAAGTATTCCTCATCATACAACACAAAATGAGAAACATGATCAATAGAGCTCAAATAACTTCTTTATGTAAGCATTTATTATTGAAGCCCATTTTTTCTCTAAGGATTCTTATATATAATGCCTTAAACTCTACTTCAAAATCAAGAAAATAATTTTTAAGCTGGCATAATTCTTGTGACTGATAATTAAATGCTGTATGTTAATCAAAATTCTACATTACCAGAAAAGAGCAAATAAGTTCTTACGTGTGATTTTCCTGTGAGTAGGGACTTTCTTCTACTATAATTTATTTAATTAAAGAATGTGAAAATCCGTTTAGATATTTTTGACTAACTGTCACCAAAGGAAAAGTCTCTGCATGTATTACTTCAGACTTCTTATAGGACATTCAAATATAAGATTTAAATATTACTGGCACCTTAGAGAACAGGCTTTTTAGCACAGCACAGTATGAATCAGTGAAAAATCAAGGGAAAACTTTTTCGTTTAGAACGTTTACATCTGTTGAGTAGATGGCTGTTTGGGAGAAACTGTTTTATTTTATGTCAGGACTTTCTCTTTTTTCTATCTTCAACAACTTATAATGAAAAGTTTGTTTTCTCCTCTTTGATGTCTTTGTCTTTTATGTTCCTGTTTGGGGTTTGTTTGGTTTTTTTTAGGTCACAATAAATAAATGGGAGCAGTTTGAAAGAGACAAAGAAACGGTAGTAAAATATCTCAATCAAGCAAGCTCTGTACTTGAACGTATCTTAAACTTTAGCAGTTTAGAGAGCCTCTCCTCAGAACTGGATCAGACAAAGGTATTTTCTGTGTGAAATACAGGAGCTGAGATATCTTTCTTCTTTGCTTGTTGACATGTGCTGAATGTATTGCCTTCAATCTTTGCATGGTTTTCCACTATGCCGGTGCAAATTGCATATACAGATGAGAGACCTCATAAACTGCTTACAAGTAAAAAGTCATTTGATGAAAAAAAATAGTGAAGTCTGCATCGGAAGCACATGCATGAAAATTAAAATAATTTTGAGGACTTCCCATTTTGCGCTCAGTAATCATCTATGCTATTAAACCAATGTTGACCACTTGCATATCAACATTAATAGGGTGCACATAGGAAAGGTTATGGGAAGTGTGACAACTAGCACTGGTTTAGACCTGAGAAGAAAAAGTAGAGACTTCTACACTGTGGACATAATCCAGAATATGCCACTTGCTATTAGTATTACAGAATTATCCCAGCCCATTTAATTTACTACTGGAGAAGTAATAGTAGAGATTGTTTTTCCTAAGTGCTATGCTTTTCACACTGCTGTTAACCTTTGGTGAATCCAGTAGTAAATTACAGATATCTTAGTTATGCTCAGCATCCATTGTTCTGGTGTATGGGCTTAACGTTTGTGACAGAAAAGAGTTGCTAAACAAAGGGAAAATACAAAATATGAGATACTGCAAAATTCACTTTGTAAATAGTAGGATCTAAAAATTAAAAAAAAATGCATATAATCTTCCACAATTAAAAAATAAATTTCTTGAAGAGCTATAGAATAAATTTTGATTTGTTGAGTTAAAAGCTTTTGCATGAATAGCTTCTCTTGATAAATTTAATTCAAGCTAGTTTACTCAAATGAACTTTTCTTAAATGCAACATGAAAATAACTTTCTTCAGAGATTGTTTTTAGGTATTTACACATTCAAAATATACATGTAGGACACAGATACTCTTTTCCAACCGCAAACATTGAGGAAAAAATATTTTCTGTATAAATATATGGAACTGTTTATAGTTGTATTAATATGACTTGCATCCTTACAGGAACTTTCTAAACAGACTGAAGCAATGGCAGTGCAGGCTGAGAATCTGGTGAAGAATTCTTCTGAGATACAGCTTGGTTCAAAGAACAAGCAGTCTCTTCAGCATCAGGCAAAGTCAATCCAAGAACAAGTGAAAAAAGTGGAAGTTACTCTTGAAGAAGAGTATGTTCTTAACAAGTCGTAATATTTATTCTTCACTATAAGATTGTATCAGATTTCTAGAATACCTTGTCAGCATTTCATGTTGTCTCATCAGCTCCCTCATTTCCAGCTTCCCCTGGCATACAAACCAAGTTATAGTACCTAATATGTCAAAAGAGTGTGTGCAAATAAAATATTTTTTTTAATAATATGTAGTTAATAAAAGTTAGTTACGTTTAACCTGTCACTTATCTTTAAGTCACAGTCTTGTAAAGAAGGGATAATTAAGCTCATTCTTGAGGTACTGGACTCTTTCAGAAAGAAAAATCTCACCACAAGTATGAGAGCAGCACATTTACCATATTTGCCTCAGTTTTCCGTATTCCGCTTTCTCCTTAGGAGTGTCAAGAAGTGCCTTCGTCTTAGCTGAATGCCCAATTATATTTCACAGGCAATATCAAAAGCTGCTTCTGCTGAAAAAAAAAAAAAAAAAAAAAAAGGCATAATTTGCCAAATTTTGTTGAAAAATTAAAAGTTCAAACTCCAAGAGAAGCTTGTTAAATATTTGTATGTATTCATAAAAATTTCATCCCTTCTCTCAAACAAGCAACTCAGTTATTCAACTTCAGCTGTTGCTATTCTCTTTTTATCCATCCATAAATGCATACATATATATATGTATGAAATCATTATTTTTATGCACATACTAGATCTGATACGCAAATTATAGATATATGTGCCAATTCAATCTTGTCTTACTAGAATTACATTGTAGAATAATATGCTGTTTAAGTTTAAGCAGGTACCACCACCTCTATCTGAATATGAGCAAAGGGCAAAGGGCTTTTTCCCCATATTGACCACTGCCATGCTAATCTGATTTTAATCTAGTGCCATTTTCTTCCTAAGGTGGAAGAACAGTTATAAGCCAGAATAACTAGCCTTTGCAGTAAATGGTTATCTAATTTTTTTATATAATGCATTCTTCAATCTGAAGTGTTACAGTGATTTGTGGTCAAATTCTACCATCTCTTACTGAATACTTTATACATAATTTTCTCCACTATTAGAAAACTAGTGTGATTTTTCAATCCAAGAAAATCACCCTTCCAACAATGAATATTTATTTTTTAAATAATTTCACCTATTTTTAAATGAAAGTCATCATTGATATACCCTTTATATGTAGATATGAAATAGATTTAGGTGAATATATGCATTTTACAGGATGTCTGTGGTAATGTGGCAAATAATAAAAAACTAAATCCCTTCTGTAAAACATGCAAATATATACAACTTTCTGTAGTGAATGTAGAGAACATATAATAAGTGTGTAAGGGTTATGTTTTAACTTGCATCACTAATAAAAATCTTGGCTGAGTAATTTGAAATGAAGGTTTTCCAAATACATAAGGTACATACTATGCCAATGAACAGGAAAAGGAGTGAAAAGTTTAAGCAGCTCTCCACAGCAAGAACTTAGCCCACCTGTTTTCCAAGGAGAACATGGACAGCTGTGCAGTGTGTTTTGGATGATATTCTTTATAATCTGTGGCTTTCCTAAAGCTGTCAGAAAAGCAGATACAAAAGCAAAGGATTTTCAGCAGTTGTGTCACTCATTTGGTCCCTTGGTTCTGATTTCCAGTTTTATTTTCTTGGGCTGGTCTTGAGTGAAATATTTTTGCACAAGTAACTTGAATTTGCATACACTCTTATCAGTAAATGGCTGTTGACACTCCTAATTTTTTTTTCATTTTGAAAATAAATAAGAAAAAATAAAAATACTAATTTTTACATTTTTAGACTACATCTTTTCTTAAAGATTTCTCTAGCTTTAATGGGGGGGGGAAGATGTTAAAAACTTTTTAACATGGAACGGTTTTTAAGGCTAAATTTAAAAGGAACATGTATTTTGAAATTTTGTAATTTTCAAACTTTTATGGTGGAGTTTTAATATTTTCAGTGAAATAGAAAATGTGTGTTTTGCAAGCTGTGTGAAGGGCCTACATTAGTACTGGATTCTTTACAATGACTTGAAAGGAGCAGAAAGTTGTATACTAGAAGTTAATGCTGTTAGGCCTTATATAATGGCCTTAGACTTATTACTTGTGACAAGAAAAAAAGGTGCTTTGCTTGCTATCTAAGACATAGAATAATCAGTCATAATCTGTCTCTGTTTAACATACCTATAATGTATGTTTCAAAGAACATAAACCTATTAACTTAGAGGGAGTTGAGTCACATCTGTTGTTCATTCTTTGGCTTGATATGAAATCACTGAGACAGAGAACACAAACTTCCTATAAAATGGGGAGATAGATTGCTGTTATAAAAAAGCAAGATTAATAAAGCAGTCAAGCACTGGTGGCTATGTGTATATCCACATTACACATTTTAATGTTTCTGGTCTAGGGACTAAATCATTAAAATCTATGCACTTAGTTATCTAAATATTTGGATTTCTGATATAATCATAATTCCATATTATTTCATAGAAATCCTATTGATGTTCCTTTTCCCTTCCCTTCCCTTCCCTTCCTGCAGTGGTGAGATTCTTGTACAGCTGATGAATAAAGCTGTACTTTCTTTTACCTTTTGGTGTCCCCACTATGTCTAGTATAACTGTTTGAATTTAGTGCACAGTCTAAGAGAGGACCAAGTTTGAATTTAGGTGCACAGCTTGGTCCTGTAAAACCAGGAGATTTTTAAAGATCCTCCTGTAGTTTGAATAAGTTCCATTTTTATTTTAGCAAGAATATGGGCAGCTTCATTATATTAAACTGTTTATTCTCTCTAATTAATTTGGTTAATTTTAGTATTAAAAGCATGGAAATGGTGAAAAACAAGTGGGATCATTTTGGCAGTAATTTTGAAGCTCTGTCCATCTGGATAGCTGAACAAGAAAAAGAACTGGAAACTCTGGAAACATCATCATCTCCTTTGGACATACAGATCAGCCAAATCAAGGTGATTAGTTATTGTTATGTTTAGCATTGAAAGCCCATTTATCTGTCGTTTTGCTTGAGGCCAATGGGAGAAGAGATATTTTACATGCTTCAAAACTACCATGATAATGTACCATTTTATACCTGAATATACCTAGTGGTAAGGTTTTACATAAACTAAAGGAAAATTCTTACAGGCTGCCTTCTCTTTCAGTGTTTAGTTTACATATATGAAGACTTTGTGTGTATGGTTAAAAATATAATTTATACTCTTCTTATTTTTTGCATAATCTCAACTGATGTACAAAACAGCTACGTAAATACAGGGTTTGGGTTTTTTAAAACATATATTAGCTAGTGGCTATAGAACTTGGTTTTAATCTTGCAAGCCAAAGTTATAACTTGATTTATGTATCTTTTATGCTGAAATAAAAACCTGCATACCATTTATTGCTATTATATTTAACTGTCTTGTGTATGTACACTTGTCTGTGTACATTCCTGTAGATATAGATAAATAGTGATTTAGTTTTGTATTGTTAAATGAGACGCATATTGTCTCCAAGCATTGCATTTCAAGGGCAGACTTCATATCCTCCCTTTCATTTAAAATGTACCTTCTCTGAAAAAGCATGTTTCTAAGGGTACAGAGTTTCTCAGTACCTCGTGCACATTGCCATTTTCTCTATTCTGTGACCCACTTGTTCTTAATAAGGTGCACAGGTGTGCAGCTGCTTGCAGACCAGCTTGGCACTAAATATTTCCAAAGGATCCCATAAGGCACTTGTTTCATGTGACAGAAACAGTTTATCAAGAGACCTTCCTGTTCTGAATTTGTTCACAACTTGACATACACAAAATAAATAAAATCTCTTGAGTTCATCATTGAAGAATAAAACAATGTTTGAGTTCTTGCTTCATCACCACAGCAACTCAAAACCAGTTTCCTTGTGAAATAATGTGTGTGCACTTATCCCAATGTTGTCATGCACTTATTCCAATCCAACATCGTCATGTTTTCTTGTTTTTCAGTAATTGGTGGACAGGATTCCAATGTTTAAGACAGAAAATAAGTGCACCAAAGTATACTAATATTGCATTACAGTGTGTCAGTTCTTGGCTGTCTAAATGGAGTCTACTTAAGCCCTGCTCGCCTATTTCCAGTCAACTTCCCAGAAAGGCCATTCCTTACTCTAGATGCAAATAAGCAGTGATTTTTATACTGCATTGAAAGTTTCTGAAAATTCCACCATAATTCTTACACATTTAAACAGCGTGACAGAAAGAAAATGGTCATCAGATGATGTTTATAAACATCTGAGTGAACAGACATGAAGCAGAGAAAATCCTCCAGATAAGGCATAGGGGACATTATTGTGCCTCAGGTGAACAGGCGAGCTTTATGAGTGACGTGTGAAACAAGTCATCTAACCTCCAGTGCATGGACGTAGATGGAGGTTTACTTCAGCAGCATTCCTTTTTGCCTGATTTTGAAGAATTTGTTATGTTTTGTTGTAAGTTTCCTGATGAGTTACTCTGTGTCACAACACCAGTCAGCATACTTCGTTCATAATTTGTAGTACAACGTATCAGTAAGGAATATTGTGACGTAAGGCAAATGAATAAAAAAATTGTGTGTTCCTTGATATCTTTGGCTGACCAGATAATAAACCTGGGGTCGGCTGAATGTAATGAACCTACACTGTGGGTAGTGGTAATATTCTGCTTTTGGTGACACTGATTGCAAAGCCCCAGTGACTTCAGCAGAGCCAGATTTTCACCTACACATTTCTTCGAAATTCCTGGTGGAACAAAATGACAGTTATCACAAGTAGTTACCATTGGTGGCAGACTCAGTGAGAGTTTGAAGGCCTCAATTATCCACCTTCTTTTATGTAACTGAGTGAATTTAACAGAATAGCGTAGGAGTGAGAAAGCACTGCCTCATTTGTATCTGCTGCATTGTTAGATAATTTCAGCTTCAGTGCTGCAAATCCGGTATTTTTCCTTAGCACCATATTCTCATGCAAAAAAGATATTTTATAGTCTGAATTAATTCAGAATATATTGCATAAAGAGATGCTATAAATTCTTATAGCACCACCTTTTTTTCTGACAGTCACCCTGCTAATTTTTGACTGAATGTTGCAGTAAGCTACTTCTGAGCTTTCTAATGGCAAGAAAGATCTGTATTTTTATCACAATTATAGCAGAAGTTGGGCACTTCCTATGCTTTGAGAGTGCAATTTCAAGAAAGTTTTTGCTTGATTTCATATACATACATATCTTTACATTTTTATATCTGAGAATACTATTGCCTATTTCAATTTCCAAGAATGCTCTTGGCTTTTTCAAATCTCTCCCAATGAGTATTTTCTATTACTTTTGAGAAGAACTCCATGGACATGATACATCAACAGTAATTTTGAAAAAAGCTGTTGTGAAAAAAACTTATTTCCAAGTTCATTGGTGCTTACTGAATAAATAGCCACTGAATGTGATACACTATAGGTTTGTTTCTTGGGTGTTGTAGCTGCCAGGTTTTCTTCTAATTTGTAATAAACCCAAGTGCAAATAATAGGAGACAGTTGCTGTCATGAAGCTGATAAAATGTAAAGCCAGTGCTAGTTTGTATTTATGCATTTACTAATTGATGTACAAGACAGATGAAAAGTACCAAAGACCATTATCACCATTGTTTCATGGTTTCCTATTTACATTTTAAGTTGGTTCTTTATTTAATACCCTGTCTAAGGGCACACTAACCCTACCTTATCACCTAATTAAATTTATCCTTTAGTATACCTCAGTATTTTAAATTAGAAAATGAAAACACTCTCAATTGTTTCTTAAATCATAGCATGTTTTATTTTGTTAGTACTTGAAAACTTATTAAACATAATTTACCAACTGTTGGGGTTCAGCTCCTTAACAATATTTTATCAGTTATACACTCACATTTTTTGATCCCCTATTTATTTTGAATCTTAAAGAGAACTGTGTCTTATGTGAAGTAAGAGATGCTAAAAATATGAACCGTCCTGTCTACTTAGGAAGATATACACTTCAGCCAATTCTAATTGTTCTTTGTAGACATTGTTTTTAGGGTAGGCTGTGTTTTAAACCTTTTCCCGTGCTAGTTTTAAGAAGAAAAAGGGTATTTACAGGTCATATTAGGGATTTTTGTATCAAATTATTTCAAGTGGTCTTATATAGGTTTTTTATGAAAGATATTAGTAGCTCAGGTATTAAAAGGAATTGGAAAATACTTTTCTGATAATTAAAACCCTATTTTGCTTCTTTTTACCATTGCTTTACATTTTAGGTTATTAATAAAGAGATAGATGGTAAAATAACTGGAATATTAAAACTAGAAGAGGAAGCGGAGGATTTTTCCCAGTTTGTTACCTCTGGAGAATGTGCACATATTAAAGCCAAACTGACTCAGGTCAAAAGGTACTGTGAAGAGCTCAGAGATCATGCACAGAGGCTGGAAGGAACAATCACAGGGAACGCATCAGCACAGCAGAAATATGAAGAAAGTCTTAAACAGGTAGACAATGCAAAATTTAATGGATTGTTTGCAGCAATTTATAGAATTACTCTATATTTTTCAAAAATTGGATATAAAATGTATATTATAATAAGATGGACTAAAATAAATAACTAGATTTGAAGGTAATTGCAAGACCTAGATACATAAATTTGTGCTTTGAATTACTTAAAAGGCAGCTGCAGAAAGACACTGAAATATACACATTTCAAAATTATGCTGTCTTTTAGAAATCCTTAGTGATTCTCCTGCATATTGCACTATTGCACCACATCCATATTGCACAATAAACCACATCCATACATCTTACAAACACCTTTAACTTCAATCTTGAGTTGATTGGCGGTTGTAAGGAAAATAATTTAAATACTATGATTGTGCCAGTCAGGAGGAGCTGAGCACAGTAAGCATCTTTTAACTTCAAAAGGCACTCAGCCCTACAAAGGCTTCGGATATAATATTCTCTTAGCACTAAGCATTTAAAAGATGTTATTTAAAGAATCATTTATGTAATTCCTGCTGGTTTTAAACTCTGGTTTGCCTTTTTTTTCATAGGTGCAGCAGGCAGTGTCTGAATTTGAAGCTAAGTTGGCTGAGCCTCTCACATCGTGCTCTTCAGCAGCAGCAACCTATGCAGCCCTTCAGGATTGCACGGTGAGCATGTGGCCAGCTATTCCCTTCACTGACTCCGGGGAAATGGTGTCACACTGACCTCCTTATAGAAATGCCAGTAACCTCCTGACTGGGGGCTGCCTGATGCCACACAGCCCAGGGTGGAGGCAGAAAGAGGCAAGGGCTGCCTGCCTGAGTTAGGGAAGGCTTAACTACTTCCTCAGCTGTTTATTGTCAGCATTTCAGACAGGCTTGGAGAGTTTCTTCCCCAGTCTAGAGAAAGGAAAGCGTAAAAGTATGACTTAATCCTTCAGGTTACTGTTTTTAACTTCAAGCATCTAAAACATTATGAAAAATAAAACATAAGGAACAGTTCTGTTAGATATTTTTCCTCTGAGACTTTCATGAAACTTGGATCTTGTCAAAGCTAACTGTGATTTAAAAAAATATATCCTTAGAAGTAGTTTTTCTTGGACAATGCGGAGACTGGACAGAATTTCAACTGACAAACTTTTTTCTGTGATGCCAGAAGCCAAGGGTGTTTGGACATTTGGTTCAGTCCATTACAAAAGGAAAACAAATATTGGATTCATATTCAAACTACAAATGTTCCCTAATCTCAGGGAATTTGGTGTAGGATTTTTGTCTGTAAGTTCTGATGTGTTCTTCCCACAATATTTTTTGTCTTTCTTTCCAAGAAATTATTATAAAAAATTTTACTCAGATTGTTCTTGCAGTAAAATGCATATAATTTCTTTTGAACTTAATGATAACTCCTTGCAAAGGCTGTATGCAAGGGAGAGATGACCTGTCTGCTACAAAAAAGCTTTGTACTTGTTGAGGAAAAGTACTTTGCATATGGAGTATTATTCAGAAAGCACTTGTTACTGGCTTTTAAACATTATGAATATGCTGAGTACACTATTGTAAAGTCTTGCTCTGCCTAGGGGAGCATGATGATTAAATGCCTTAATGTGAAATTATCAGCAGCTTTTTCCTGTATAATTTGCATTTCCTCCTATGTATGATTTCTTGTAATTATAATTATTACTACTGTTGTTACTATTGCACACCTGTGAATTGGAACTTTAGTGGTCTAAAATTTATTTTATTTTGTGCTTTTCTAACAAATTTTGCTACATTTCAATCATTTTCATATGGACAAGTTTCCCAACTTTCTAGAAATGGCAACACCCTAAAGTCTAGTCAGCATCTGGTGTCATTTGTATTAAAAATCTCTTTAGCTGATACTGACAGAAGTTTCTAGTAACTATTCCTTACTTCTCCTGTGTCATGACATAGGCTACAAGTCTGGTAGTCTTCACATGTTGGAGTGAGGTTTAGTGTTTACTGTATATAAATTAGGGCAACTCTTAGTTGTTAAGGAATTTGGAGCTTTTTTCTGAATGTAGACCTCTGTGCTACATGGATGATGCTGTGTTGCATGCCCATTCAGAAGATCTGACTCTGTTGTTGCCAAGTTTTTTTCTTTAGCACTGTTATGTGACTTCTTTTACATGTTCATTAGGACCTTTGTCATACAGTGGAAAAATTGAGCAGCCCTCTGGCCTCTCTCTCAGCCAGTGTCCGTAAGGTGGCCAACAAAGAAAAAGCTGCTCAGGAGGTCACAGCATTACAGCAGAAGTATGAAAAAGTGCTAGAAAATGCTAAAGAGAAACAGACCTTATTAGAGACTCTTCTGGCTCAGTGGCAGAAGTGAGTAAACTGTCACATCTGTTATGACGGACACAGAGACCTTCCTGTGGTCAGTGTGGGACTGAGGGGATGACTTGGTAACCTGTGTTGTGATTTTGTTAGGCAGGAGAAGGAGCTGCCTGCCTTCCTTGCCTGGTTGGAGGGGTGTGAAGCTACAGCCCAGCCTGAAGAGCAGTATGTGTCTGCTGATAGAGTTAAGCTGGAAAATGAACTCCAGTCACTGCAGGTATGTTTCAACTGAAATATTGTCCCCCTACATTTTCTGGTGTATTTCTGTGTCTTGAAGGATGGACTTGCTCAATTCTAGTCTGACAAGTCACTTGATTCTGTGTTTTGGAAATGTCTTAGGAAGTATTACATTATCACTGTTGTTATTTCTCAAAGACAAGAATCACAGGAGGAATGTTACTTCTATCTATAATATGCCAGCTCAAGCAAAAGGAAAAATGCCCTCATGTATCCTATTATCTGTCAATGAAGAACAAGGGTCTGCTTGCCAGAGGATCCGTTCACTAGAGAAATTTCTTTGTTAGTCAGTATTACTTTTTTTTTTTTGAATGTGAGAAAAGTTGCTCAGATGAAAAAATGCTCAAAGGTTTTGAACTCACAAAGAATTCTGATTTCTGGTTTTTTTTTTTTAACACAGAACTTTCATCCTATTCTAAATTTCCTTGGATTTTTTTGCCATTTGTTTTTAGAATAATATGAAGCAGTTGGCCAAATGTAGCATCTTTTATGCCTTCCTTGAAGCCAAGTAGTTCATAATTTTAGTTTTAAATATTACTGAAGAAAAGCAAAACTCTTTTGCTTTGGGGGGGTTTTTTTGGAGTTTCGTGGTTTTGTTGTTTGGTTTGGGTTTTTTTGAGCCAATTTGCAACATTCCCTCACAATTCTATTGCTGCACATAAAATATGTTGCAAGATGTGATGTTGATTTTAGCTACTGTCATACAGTAGAGCTATATGGAAAGATCACACTTTGGCCTAAAGGCAAAAAAAACAACTTTTATGAATCTTTACTGTTGCAGATTTATCTGTCTGAGAGGTGTTGAGTACCTGCTTGTCCTAATGGACCTCAGCTCCTCCAAGAATTTGCCTGTGCTCACTTGTTTCAGAAGTGCTGTACTGGAAATCTGTAGCTGTCTTTTTATTATTTTTGTTATTTTGCATACTGTGATGCTCTTCTTAATCTAAAGGTTTTACAATCCACTGTTTTCCCAGGATTTGCAAGCAGATATTGTGTCCCATGCTTCAGTCTATGACAGCCTATTACAGTTAAATGAGTCGCTATTTCCAACAGCTTCGAACCAGTGTGTGAAAACAATAAAAGAAAAATTTGAAGAGCTGGATGAGAGGTGGAAAGCTTTACCACAAACTGTTGATAAAAGGTTTGTGCTTCAGAGTGTTTTTTACATGTAAAGTAAGCAATATCCAGATGAGGAATTCCAATCCCAAAACATATTTTTTACATATTACCATTAGGAAAACAAAGGTTTAAGATCAATACTGAAGCTTGAGGTCCCAGGAATAGGGGGATGAGAATCCCACACATTTATGACGCTGTCTTTTTTGACATAAAACTCTACCTGTTTTTTTGGTAAAAGGGTTCTGTTTGAAGGAGTGCAGGGCAGGAAATTAAGGTAATGTTGCTCAGTTAAATTTTCCCTCAGTTAAAATTTCCCAGGTAACTTCCAAAATCTTTAATACCTGCTCTTCATTTTTTCAATTATATGCTTTATCTTGTACAAAGCCATACTATTGTATTCTTTAACCCCCTTTGAAGCTTTTATTTGCCATAAATGCTCAATTGTTAGGCTTCTGGCTCATGGTAAGCTCAGGAAAACTGTCTCCTTTTTTGAAACTGTATGTTATCATATATTTAGATTTCAATTCTTTTCATGATGAACACATGTATTTTGCTATTTTTAATGTAGCTTAAATAATAAATCTTGATCAATAACATAATCTACTGTTATCAATATGATTTTTTTTCAATATAATGATCTATATGTTGAAAATTAGGTAAAGAAATTTCTAAGAGAAATGAGAAGGTAAATTGCAAGGTCTTTTTTAAAGTCAAGGTTTAGAAACAGTTCTCCTGAGTACTCCTCTGGACACATTCTTCCTTTGAATTGTGTTCCTCTGAGCAGACTTGATCCTCACTTAATTCAGTGAAAGTTGAGCATGCAGTTCCCCACCCCCTGCCCAAATTCATAAGATTCTCGCCTTATTCCATGTTGCTCATGGTAGGGCAAACAGAATTGCTATGTCTGAAAATTAAAATTAAGCTTTAAATCAATATTTAATTCCATAATTCACTGTTCTTTTTGATGGGACTAGCCCCATGAAGAAAAGGTGAAGAATGTACCTTGATTGTTTGGGGCACTTCTAACCGTTGATATAAATAAAACAGCGGAAACAGGGAAGAGCCAAATGTGCTTTCAGATGTTTTGTTATTCCCCAGTTAAGAAATCAACACAGGAGTCATCGCATTCACCAAATAAATTGACATTTCTTTCTTTCCTTGCATCTGGCATTGATTTTAATGCTGACCAGTCAGCTGTGGTTTTGATTATTGGTAGTGATTATTTTTCATCAAATGCTTTCATATTTACATCTGACATTCTGTAGGATCAACTTTCTTCAGTCTCTTGTTGCTGAGCATGGGCAGTTTGATGAGCTCCTGCTCAGGTTTTCAGACTGGATTAAGCAATTTCTTGCTGAACTACAAGCCACTTCAGAGATAAACACAGCTGACCAACAACTAGCTGCATCTCACAATAAGGTAAACTTTTGGATGTAAATATTAAAGACAGAGAAATTGTACAGTACATTCAGCTAAATACTCATCTAAAATTAGCAAGTAATTTATTTGTTTCAAAACCAATATGCTCTTGCAGTCACTTACAGATTTCTGTTGTTTGACAAACTTAAAGTAAAATTGTAACACTGAATTATTCCTACTGAAAACCCCTCAGTAGTACGTGTTTCACTCATCAGTTTAGTACTAAAATGTTTCCTAAGCTCTTGATTGGAAGAAGAAACTAAGCCCCCCTTTCTTTCTTTTCCATAGAACCACTCAGTGGAAGTTGAAAGTAAGAAACAGCAGTTACAAAGTCTGAAGGAACATGTAGATAAATTGTGTTCTTTCAGCAGCCCAGAGGACCAGCAGACATTGCAGGCAAAAACTGAAGATTGCTTTCAGATCTTTCAGGAGGCAAGTCAAATAATTAGCCAAAGACAAGAGACTCTGGATCAGCTGCGAGTTTTCCTAGAGCTCCAAAGTGCTGCATCAGGAGTGCTCCACCAGCTGAAGCAGACAGTGGAGAAAACAGGGAATATAGATAAAGCCAAATCTGAATTACTGGAGAAGGAACTCAGTGGTGTTATTCAAGATCTTAACAAGTTGGAATCTGTTGCCATCAGTTTGGATGGTTCCCTTACTAAGGCTCAATATCATCTGAAACACAGCATTTCTGGGCAGAGGACCTCCTGCAGAACTGTGGTGGATAATCTGTGTGTGGAACTGGAGGCAGTTCAAAACCTGCTGGGAACCAAACAAAGTGAGGCAGAAGCACTTGGAGCCTTGCAAAGATCTTTCATGGAGCGTAAAGAACAGTTACTGAGGACTATTGAAGATATTGAGGAGAAGGCTGACAAGGAGGGCCTGAAGGAGGCAACAATACAAGCCCTCCAGCAAAGGTAAAAAAACATTGGCACTTCCAGACTTTCTTGCAGTCTCTAGACCTTTCATGGTGCATTGGAGGCATATGTGTGTTTTCTGCTTGGGTACTCTATTTCTTGCCAAACATATGTATCTACTTAATAAAAATTTGTAAATGAGGGAGCTGTTTGCATGGAGGTAGGACATGCACAAAACATTTAGGAAGTCCTGCTAATCTTTTATATTGAAAGAACAGTAATGAAAGTCTGTGTCTCAAAAATGTATTTTGTCTGAATGAATCTAAGGTCTAAACAGCTATTAGAAATCCCACATAACATAACTATCTCTTGACTTACAAAACTGAAGACTGTGATAAAGGAATTGCGAACATTTATTATAATAAAGTATTCATCTAAATATCTGAGTATATTTCCAAGTAACTGTGTGAGGTGAAGGTACGTGTGAAGGTATCTCTGTGATTGTATAGTTGAATATGTATCAGAAAAATCATATTCTGAGCCCTGTTGTAGCAGAAAAAACCCAGATAACACTTTGTTTTTTGAAGATATTGTAGAAAATGTTAGAAAAAGTAACTCTTAACAACTGCTTCTCTCTTTCTTCCTCCTTCTTTCTCTTGCAAAAAAAAAGTCAAGATGAGTAAATTTGAAACCTGCTTTTTAATTTGCAGATTAAGGATCTTTAACCAGTTAGATGAAGAACTGAATTCTCACCAGCATGAACTCCAGTGGCTCATGGGCAAAGCAAAACAAATAACCCAAAAAGATATCACACTTGCTCCTGAGACTGACAGAGAGATAAATTGCTTAGAATCTCTGTGGAAGGATACCAAGAAAGTTATACACGAAAAGTAAGTAAATCTTTAGCTTAAGATGTGAAAAGAGACAATGGGGAAAGAGATAGTTATTACATGTCATATCTTCTTGCTATATTAGTCACAATAAAAACCAAGGCTTGTAGGCAAAAACACAGTGTAAAGAAGAATATTTGTATCAGCTGTGTTCATACTATTAATAAAGCCACGTCCTCAGTACAGCATTTGGAGATATACATACATGTTATTGCCTGTTATTGTTTACTCTTCTAAAAGATAAAAAATCTCCTCTGAGATTTGACTATCACTCTAGTTGGCACATATTCTCCCTCTAGCTCATATTTTCATTCTCTATTGGATATATGTTTCTGACAATTCTATATTCAGTGGTCCTAAATAATTTTTAGATTGAAGTCTTTCTGTCTGCCCAAGAGACCAGGCTCATAATAATCATTAGTATATAGTCAGTAACACTGATTGTACATGATACATGATCAGAAGATCAGTTTTATCAATGAAAGTTGATAAAAAAGGAGCTAAAAACACTGAAGAAAGTTTTATTGTCCCATTTTCTTTGTCTTGACTGCCTCCTCATCATCTTTAAAGAAAAATAACAGTGTTTCCTCTCTCATATAGACAAAATTTTAGACCCTCCTGAACCTGCTTATTTTGGAGAGCTCTTTGGAGCATTCAGAGAAGAGTCAGCTCCTAAAACTATTACTCCTCTTTTGTCAATGTCATGTTTCCTGAATTCCTTTTGCTGACACTGTTCTACAACTAAACATATTCAAAGTATTAGTCTTTCTTCTCTCTCTTCAGTATAAACAACAGGAGTGGATTGAATAGGTTTTTTTTTCTTCTGTCCATTGGAAAAAAAAACATTAGGCCTGTTCTTAGCAGACAGTTAATCCATTCTCAGTAGAATGACAGGTAAGTTCAATGTAACGTTTTAGTCCCAAAAGCACACATGTGACAATTGAAGGACAAAATAGGCAGACTTATCTTGCATGCTTTAGTCTCTATTTTTGCCTCTTTTTAACAAAAAAACACTCCATGTTAAACAAGTTTTTTTTAAAAATTACCATCATTTTAATATGGTTTCCAGTCAAAAAGATGCTTAATTTAGGAACTGAGAAGTTTGAATTCCAGTTTCAGTCTTTTTTTTGCTGAAATCAGTTGCTTTGATATCTGATATATATGAGATGTGATTCATATACTGTCTCTTCAGTGACATATTTTGTGATTTATAGATCCACAGTGATTTGTAAAACCAAAATATTAATAGTTCCTTGGCTGGCCAAATCATGTTTAGCACTGCATCCTGGTTTTTCTGTGTGAATTGCTGTCATGTTCTCTATCCTTCAGAAACATGATAATAAGTGGTACTAATACAGCCTTTTCTCATTACAGAAAGGAGCAATCCTGCATTCTTATTGATCTGATGAAGGAATACCAGAGCTTGAAGTTAACAGTAATGAAAGTCATAGAGAGTGCTAACAGTGCTTCTGTGATCAAATCCGTTTGGAAGGATCATGAAGATGTCAGGCGAACATTATCAAAGGTAATTACATATGTTTTCCTTAGAGGGATATAAATGATTTTTGAATTAGATGGGGTTTTTTTTGTTTGAAAGGTGTCCTTGACTTGTGTTTAAAGTTCCTTGAATTTACTGTCAAATCTTGTCGCTCTGACATTTGTCAGGGTTTAAATTTTACTGATTCTGGTGAGGAAAGAATATAGTCCTTTCAGAATTTTGGTGAGATCATTCCTGTGTATTTTCATTGTTGATGTTTATAATTTTAGCACCTGTAATTGCAAAATGGTAATTTATATGGAAAACATAAGTGAAAAATTATGGAAAGCTCTTTATATAAAATATGTTGACTATGGAAAGATAGTTCTAGTCAACATATTTTAATGTTTTTCCATATTGGGTAATTTTTGAAATAGATAAAAGGCCACAAAAGAACATGGATTGCACACGTGTGCAATTTTTATGTCTGTCTCTTTCCCTCAGAGGACTTTGTGGGGTACTGGCCATTCAGCAGACATAAGGAATTTGGATCCCTACATTCCATTCATTTCACTGGATCATATTTCAAAAATTCTAAATTCTGATTTTCAACAGCCTGTTCTGAGTTAAACTCTTTCTGTACTTTTGGAGGGAAATTTCATTTGGAAGCCTATTGAGCTCTTGATTAAAAATCTTTCAGTCAGATCTGTACAAACCTCATTCTAAACTGTGCATATTTATGGCCTCTTTCTAACAGACATCTTAAGTAGAACAGAAAGCCTCTCAGAAAGAGAGCTCATCAGTCTAACAAATTCAAGTAACTTCCACATGATTCCTCTCCTTTGAGACTTGGGCTGTGGAGATTTCCCTGCTACATTGGCCTGAAGAAGTTGGAATGCAATGAATATTTCTTTTCAGTGACAGGGTTTTAAAGATTTCCCTATGCCTAGGATTGCAAACTTAGTAGTCCTGAAGATTTTGTCTAATTCCTTTCTGAACACAACAGTACTTTATTTTCCAGAATATCTAGTAGTACCTAGTTCTAGAATATATGGGCTCTTCTAGAATATCTGGTCTCTAGAGATTCCAGAATACCTAGTGTCCTCTAGAATATCTAGAATTTTCTAATTATAAATTTTATTTGCAACACCCTCTGTTTACCCTGCTGTAATTCCAGAAGTGGTTAGTCAATGATGTAGACTTTATTTATTAAAAAAAAAAAAGTCAAACTATATGATTATGGTCATGAGAAGACCATTTCAGTAGCTGTCTTTTGTGGAATAGTTAAATGGTTTGCTGAATGAGAATTGTCACATTCATAACGTAGGGATAGGGATGAGTATTTGGAGAACTGGATTTTTTTCTTTCTTCATGGCTTCATTAAACAAGCAAATATTTATGTCCACAGCATGAAGCTGCCAAGAATGATCTGAGTGATAAACAAAAAGACCTGGATACTTTCACTAATAAAGGGAAACATTTGTTAGCAGAACTGAAAAAAGTGCATAACTGCGACTCCACTGCGGTAAAAACAGATATGAACTCTATGGTGGACAAATGGCTAGATGTAAGAGTCTGACGTTTATATGCTCAATATAGTTTTTGTGTTTGGCTAAGGTTACAATATTTGATTTTCTTAGGATCTTAGAGTGCAATTGTTTAGTAAAATTTACTTAGAAGTATATCTCAAAGGCTTAATCACAGGGTTTTGGCATCCACTGTATGCACAAAGTTGCGACATCAATTTGATAGATTTAAAATGATGTCTTATAAAAATGTATGAATGTTACTAGTATAAATTTGCTCAGTGCACAGTTCTGAGATTAAATTTGGATTGGATTCACACCTAATGTATACCAACATTACTTTATTAAACTAAATTAAACTAAATGATTCTATGATTCTAAATAAATTAGGCAATAAATTACATTCAGCTACACTATAAAAGATATGAATACTTTGAGAAAGAAAATATTATAGCAAAGAAAAATAATATAAAAGCTAGTCATAGAATCACAGATTGGTTTGGGTTGGAAGGGACCTTAAAGATCATCTAGTTCCAACTCCCTTGCCATGGGCAGGGACACCTTCCACTAGAACCTGGTTGCTCGAAGATCTATCCAACCTGGCCTTGAACATTTCCAGGGATGGATCCTCCACAGCTGTTCTGGAAAACCTGTTGCAGTGTCTCAGCACCCTCACAGTAAAGGATTTATTCCTAATATTTTACATTTTCATATTTATAATGCTTTATTAGCAAATTCCTACGCTACATAAGAAAGATAAATGTAGGGGGGGTTAAAATATAAAGTTTATTTGAATATAAAACTCTTTCCCAGTAAAAATATACAAATATTTAGAAACAGTCAGGTATGGTTTTTGTTCATTTTATGATCTGGGTAAACAAATTGAAATTAGAATACAAAACTTAGAACTAAGTCTAAGAAAATCTTTTTACCCGGGCTTACTAATTATTTTTGATGCACTTGTCTTATAACTGGCTGCAAAGTAAAGAAATATAAAATTAATTTGTGAATGGTACTGATACAGTCTTCTCTCCTAAAAGGTGTCTGAAAGAATTGAAGATAACATCGACCGACTGAGTGTAAGCGTGTCCCTATGGGATGACATCCTGAAAACTGGAGATGAATTAGATGAATGGTCTAATAAGTACATTTCTCAGCTGAATGAAGGCATCAACAACTTCAGTAACAGTCAGAGAATGGAGGTCCTCCTGAAAGACTTCCAGGTTCTTATCCATAAATCTGTGATAAAAATGTTCTGGACCAAAATCTCAATGCCAGGCCCATAGATAAGACTGTGCTGTTGTAGACCATTATGTTCTCTGTTCAAGTGGTGGTACCACTAACCCCATAGCTAGCTGAGGGCATTCCAGTCCTTTGTTTTGAAGGTGTTTGCTTCTGACAGAAACAAGAATGACACATGCTACTAAGTCTGAACTCCATAGGTTTTTTCTAGCAGTTATATTTGGTTCTAGACTGAACTCTGTTCCAGTAGAAACTAATGGAAATTTTAGTCAACTTCAGCTGAATTTAATAAGAAAATAATAGTTTCTAAAATCTTATCTAAGAAAGCAGATTTTCCAGACAATAAAAAAGATATGCTAGAAGGCAAATTTTAATGTCAGGTTCTAACAATTTCAGTTAGATGATGACTTTTTTTCTGCATAGTGTTAAACTGTTTTAGAAATCTAGCCAGTGTTCAGGATGCATTCTGACTCTATTGGCTTAAAATATAAATCAAATCAACCATAGAATAAGCTATATTTTACTTCATTTGAAGTAAATTATGACCTTAAGAAGATGCTCAGTGAACACATTCAATTAGTATGAGAGAATATAAAATGTTGATAAATTAGTATTTTCCTCAGGACAAGCTTTATCTAATGCCTTTGTAATTATATAGCAATCAGACCACCTAAATTCATCGCTGTTAAAACTGTCTGAGAGTAAAAGCAGACAGTACCCAAACAACAGGTGTACCTGATTTGTAGGAGGGACAGAAAAGCAGAAGATGTGAGCGCTGTGTGTACATATGCAGTCACAGAATGCATGGCCCATAATACATTTTTTGTACTTTGTTTTGCAAAGGCAAGAGGAAAGAGAGTTCAGTGACAGAAGGGTCCTGCCCTTTCAGCAATCAGAAATAGATGAGCATGGACAGAAACAATCAGTGTACCTTTTATATGGCCCGATTCACTGTCCACTTTCTTGATTAGTCACCTAGTATTATATCCTCCCTAACTCAAATACCCCCTGAGTATCCTTCTGAGGCCACATGAATTTCTACCATTCAGGGCAGATGTTAAATGCAGCAATCCACTGTCCAATCTTTTAATTGGAGTGATCTGCTTGAATTTTTTAGAAAAGCAAATTTGGGTAGTGGGCTAAACACACCAATTGCTTGCATGATACTTCAGAACTACAAATTATGGTATTCTCTTTGCTTTGCTATTATGTTTTTAATAAGTAGAATATTTCTTTATAGCTTGAATCTACAAATACAGTAAATACATGGTCCAGATATGTCCGTGCATTTTTTGATATTAAAATTTATTTCTGTGTCTAATTCTTTTTCCAAGAGCTCACTTGTAATTGTAAATTAAAAATAAATTAATACAATTTATTTAATAATAAATAGTAATAAAAATCAGAGACCACATGTAATATACTCTGCGTGCCATTAAGTGGAATCTAACAACCCCAGAAGATTTTTCCAGTCAAATAAACAATGACATTCCCATCTTTATTTTGCCAGTTTTAACCAATTAAATCTGTTAGGGTATTTTAAATGCTAATATTGTGTGCGGTTCTTTTAAAGGAGAGGAAAATTTCTCTGAACTGAGTCTAATAAAGGAAAAGAGATGGGAAATTTTTAGGGCAGAAAACTAATTGAACAACAGTGTTTTCCCTGATTGCTAAACTTTGTTTACATTTTCTTTCATTTTTTAAATTGATGAAGCATCCTTCTGAAAGTCTGAAAGCTTCATGTATTTTGATATGAAAGTTTGACCACATATCTTTTACAGTCTGAAGTCAAAGATAAAGAACTGAAGTTGGAGCAACTTATTTCCAAAATTTCAGAACTCAAAGAACTGACCCATAGTGAAGAGCCTCCTGCAGATCTCCAGGTAAAATAAAGATATTAGTAATCACAGATTGTGCTCAAATAACTAAGATGACGTTCCTCCTGAAATTTCTGTTTCTCCTGTGCTGCCTTTTTCTTTCAAGGTGACAGATACAGCATTATTTATATGTAGCATAACTATTCTATGTTCATGTTTCTTTAGGTAACTTTGGGCTTATTGTGTAAAAAATATGCCATAATGTAATTGAACATTAGAGTTGTAGAAGTACTTTTTAACAAATTGAAATAGAACAGTTTATAATGTATATATATACATATGACACAGTTTATATTCTCTACACTGCACAACATTAAGCCACATTATATGTGAGTGCATACACAGTTTGCCTTCTTGAAAGAAGTAAATGCAGTAAAATATGTTCATTTCCTTCGTTAACTCAAAAGCAATCTTTAGTGGACTGGAATTAGTACCCTTAACGAGCTCTTACAAGAGGGGGGTAAAAATAACAAACATGAAGATGAGCTGTTGAACTTTTGGCTAGGTACTTACTTTTTATGTTCTAGGGAGGTCACAAAACCAAAGGATGTTTGATTTCCAACAGAAATCAAACATTGGTATTTGAAATTATTAACTTTTAATGTCAGAAATTTTAAAAGATAAGCTGACTTCTGCAATTTCAGTGGGCAGGGAAATATCTTGGACATATCAGATTTTAGTGGGACATAATATAACACTCAAGCCTTGTCCACATTTTGCTGTGACTGTACACATAAGCCTACATTACCAATTAGATATTGTAAAGAACTCTATAGTATAAAGATGTGCAAGTAATATGGAAGTAATTATTGTCTCCCAAATTGTTTCCTTTACATGAGAAGTTCAGGTTAAATCATATGTTTCATAATAAATGTCTGTCCACTTAGAGAGTGAAACAGAGCAAATTATTTTGCAGAATACTCATGTTAACGAACACACACCTATTTCCAACTACTAAATATGATAAATT
>JAWWLV010000121.1:55691124-55746763 GCA_035041135.1 Platyrinchus mystaceus
ATTTTTCTTTACATTATAACTTAATCAACATTTCAGATTAATACTGATATGTCAAAGCTTATATGTATATACTTTCAGTGAGACAGAACACGAAGAGCAGACACCTATTGTAAACAGCCCTAATTCCTGAAATGTGTAATATTTTCAGGACGTGATTAAACTATCCAGAGAAAACCATGACTACCTTGGAATCAAAAAAGAAAATTGAGTTTTATGAATTGTAGCACCACTTACTAACATTTTATATGAACTATCTGCTTAGAATTGTTTCCATAGCTAGACATGATTCTCATCTTGTTGGGGAAATCAGACTAGTTCTCATAAAAGTATTGCTTATCTTTAGTTATCAAATCTTGCATGTTTAAACTAAATTCTTTCATTATACAGGGTGTGCTGGATTCTGTTACTGAGGGACAGAACAAATTAGATGCTGCCTGCAAGGAAGGAGAAAGTTTGTATGGTTGTTTACCCAAACCAGTTGTGAGCCATATTCAGGAACAAATAGCAAAGTCTAAGCAGAACTTCCAGGAATTCCTCGACCAATGTCTGAATGACAAGAAGGCCCTGGAAGCTTGTGCCTCACACCTGGGAAAGTAAGTAATACCAGTAGTCAGAAATGGAGTGCGTGAAATTGTCTGGCTGCAAAACTACGCAGCAATATATGAAATTACTTTCAGTTGCTCTAGTCCTGTTTGCTTTTTCCCTTGGAAACGTTTAAGAGCAATTGAAGTTCTCAGATGAAATGAAGTAACAGGTCTTGCTCCAAGGGTATCGATTTGGTTAAAGAGTGGAAGGTCGGGATCATATATGCAGAAGTTCTCTGTAGCTTATGCAACCCCAAATCAGCAGTTGGGATTTCAGTAATTTAAATGCCATTTCCTGGAAGAAAAAGGAGTGATAAGTGTTCAAGTTCTGCATTGGGGTTTGAAGATAGTTAGCTTTTTATACAGCATGAGCCTGTTCTGTCCCATTCCAGATGAATGTAATTACTAAGAAGCTAATAAGAAAAGACTTAAATTACTGCTTAGGGCTGGAATTGTGGGAGTTAAAATGTTTTCAGATCTAACTAAATTCAAAACTCTTGCTAATTGGAAACAGTGTAGCAGTAATGGGTGAAACAGCAGGATGAGATTGTGTGCTTTCATTAAAGGAAAATGTTTTCAAACTTAGAGCCAGAACTTGTTTTGCTGAGTTTCGAGCACTCAAGATTCCAGTTCTCTTCTGTTAGAAAAATTGAAAACACAATGCTTCAGGTGTTCTAAGTGTCAGCGCTGACAAAAAGCCTGCTTTTACCCATTTTTCATTCTTAAACTGAATCATTGTAAGGTTTTGGAAAAAGCTTTCTTTTGGCCTGCTTTTACTGAATCTAGTAATAAATGAAAGCACTGTCACTTTAAATCTTGGAGGCGTCTGTTCTCCCTGTAGTTCCCATGATTTTGCTGAACATTTTTAGAGAGTTGCTGAATATTTTTAGATTAGTAGTCACTGCAGAATTATGTTTGGTGTACAACTCTTATTCTTGACGTATGAAATGGATATCCAGTCTTATGGATATTAACTTCTTACTAACTTTACTGCATTTGAGAAGTATTTTTAAGGGAGTATGCATCTGTTCCATAGCTTTGAAGATCAGTACAAGAGACTTGGCCTGTGGATGCATGACATGGAAGAAAGAATAAGCACAGAAGCATTAGGAGAGAGCAAGCAGCTTATTTCTGAGAAGAAAAAGGAGGTGCAAAAAGTGGAAAAATTCCTGGAAGAGTTGCTGAATTCAAGGTATATTAAAAATACATTTTCTAAAATACTCTCACTTTTTCCTCTGCTAAAGCAACAGTAAAACTAAACTGTCTGTGAATAGAGGGTGAATCCAGATACTTCCAGTCTTAAGGAATTTCAACGAATTCCAATATTTGGTGTTGATACATTTCTTATTAAGAAAAGCTTATCATACTTCATTGATAAATGGAACCTGAAAAATATAATTTTAAAAAATAAATCTTCAAAATATTGCTTTTACAAGCAATAGTGAAAATAACATTTATCATTATATCCCTTTAAAAATTTTCTTTCTTTCTGTCCTGCAACACTCAGATCCAACCAGGTAGGCAGAATCCCCTTCCCATACAGCCGGCTTTTTAAAAAAGCTCAAATAGCATCCACATTGGCTGTGAAATCCTTCTAAAATTCAGACTTAGCCAATACATGATGAAGTAATTGCCATTTTGAGTACACAGTGTTTTTTTCAATTTTTTTTTTTATTATCAGGTTGCTGAAGATAGAACAGAAATAGTAGTCAGTTGTTCAAGCCTCACAGCATGCTAAAAACAAACACCAGTCACTCCCTATCCCCTTGAGACTGATGGAAGACATTTTGGTCTGCTGCAAATTCCCAGTAATCACCGGATATCAGGAAGGGTGATCAAGTAGATTGAGATTAGCTGAGGCTGTATAAACCCAGTTTTAATCCCTTTTACTGACCCTTGTACTGAACCCCAGAGTCAGTGTCTAATCCTGGAAAAATTGCCTTATGTTTCCATCATGCCTTCCTGCCTGTCAAAGACTATAAACTTCTTAGAAGCTTTGACAGGTGCAAAAAGGTAGCAGTTCATATAGAACTGCAAAGTTTGACACCTAAAAAGAAAACTAAGTTAGCTTTTAATTGTGTAACACAAAGAGTTCAGTGTGATCATTCTGAGCTACAAAATCTGCATAAATGGCACTACACAGAAGAAAAGATATTAATCAATACGCACTGCTTGTATTTGCTTTCGGTCCCTCCTAGATAACTTTTTCTGTTAACTATGAACTCTGTCACTGGTGGAGTAGGTGATTATGACAGCAACCAATAATTTCTGATAGTTTCTATAATAATTTATGCTTTCTGAAACTGATTTCCACTCTCATTATTTTTTTTCAGGGAATCTTTTGATCAGCTGTCCCAAACGGCACAGACTTTAAATGAAGAAGGCCATGGTGCAGGGAGGGAGGTGCGTCTGGCTTCTCAACATCTCACCAATTATCAAAACATGGTCAAAAGTGTCAAGGAGAAGCTGCGAACGTGTCAGCTTGCACTCCAAGAGCATCTCACTCTGGAGGAGGCATCAGAGAGTATGTGGTCATGGGTGAAAGAGGTTCAAGATAAACTGGCATCATCACAGAGCACTTTTGGTAGCAAAGCCACACTGGAGAGACGACTGACACAAATTCAGGTAAATAAGGATCAAACTAGAGATTACACATCAAGATTAATATTAGGTGTGAGCCACATCAGTAGAAAAGGTATATTTTTATATTTTATTCTTTTCCAGTTATGAAGATAAATTGGGATGGGAAGTATGAAAAACAGGGTGAAGTTTAATGGAGATAGGTGCCAGGTATTAAATTTCATAAGGAATAACAAACTATGAAAATGTATATTCAGGTCCCAAAAAGCTTTCTGAAAGAGGAGAAACCTGGGAATAATTGACAGAGAGGTCTGTGCTCTGTCTATCACAGGAGGTCTTCAAGAAGAGGTTAGGTAAACATCTATTAGGAAGACCATCTGTGTAGGAGATCCTGCCATGGTTTTTCTTGAGATGTCTTCTAGCTATGTGGTTCTGTCTTATTGTGCTGTGTTTGACCTCCTCATTATCTACTGCAATGTGAACAATATTTTAGGATGACCAATGCAGTAAAAAACCTGTATATATTGGGTCATTTGCACATAGTTAGGTACAGGGACTTACGAAAAGAGGTGCCTAGGAATTCATACTGGTATGACTATCAAGGATAAATGAGCTCAGAGAAGATGGTGTCCACTGTTTAAAGAACAACAGTTTTCATCTCTCATCAGGTTATATTTGATATTCTGACTCATTTTGCCTCACAGGAGATCCTCTTACTCAAAGGGGACGGTGAAGTTAAGCTGAACATGGCCATTGGCAAAGGAGAACAAGCACTTAAAAGCAGCAATGAGGAAGGACAAAAAGTGATACAAACCGAGCTAGAGACATTGAAAGATGTATGGAATGACATCATCAGTACCTCAGTGAACTGGCAAAGGTAAGATAAGACTCCCTGGAAAACATGGGTTTGCTGCCATCTTTGCTCACAGAGAGTGGTACCTCTCTGAGCATAGAAGTACATTCATTCATTACTGGTATGCAAGGGGAAATTTACATTGTCAGAATCAAAATTGCCTGGAAAAAATACATCCCTTAAAAGAAAAAAAAAAAAGATGAGTTGACCGTATCAGAGGAATCAAATTTTTTATGAGATGGTACTTGATAGAGGAATTTAAAAATGAATAGAAATCATAGAAACGCATACAGAAAAAATCCGGAAGGACCTTTCTGAGTTATTGAGTCTGTACTTGGGCAGGACCAAGAACATGTGACAGATATTTGCCTACCTCTTCCATACAAAACTCTAGGAACGTTTCTCAATTCTGTTTTTCATCATGTTTTTTTTAATTAAAAAACAAAATCCTAATGTCAACTCCAAATAATCTTTCTTGCATATTAATCTGATTTCTTCTTGTTTTAACCTCAGTGGAAATGGTAAGTTTTCCTTACTGTCTATATGAGACTGTTTTATATATCTGAAGGCCTCTATGATCTCTGTTCTAGACAGACTGATGTTTCTCTGTTTCTCTGTACCAATACTTTCTGGACCTCTTTCATCCTTGTTTCTTAATCAGTATATTGAAGACTATCATTAGTTTGCCTACACTTTTCTTAAAATATAATAACTGAAAGTGGGCTGACCTGTTACGGTATTTGAGACCTTCTTAATTCTGCATAGTGTATCAGTACTTTCCATTACCTTCATGTAACATTCTTCTTAATCCTCTCCAGAATGATGTTTTCCTTTCTTGTCAATAGTATAATTTTGTTGAATTTTGTTTACTTTATCCTCTGTCTCCAAATCCTTTTCCACAGTACTAAGCCTAGGCACTTACACCCAGTTTTTTATTTGTAGATCTATCTGATTTCTCCTTCCTAAGTAAAGCATTATTTTCACCATAAAATTCAATCCTTTTAAAATTTATTTTATGAACATCTGACGTTTAAATCCTGTCATCCAAACTAGTTGCAGCTGCTTCTTCATTGCTGTCATTTGTAGGTTTTACAAGCATCCCATATTCTATCATCCCAGGCATTACCAGATAGAAATTGGCCCTTGGTGAGCTTCTGCATGATCCTGCTTCCTTAGTTCTCTAAGGAAGACTAAGAAATCAGAAAGGTCATGGATCTGTATTTTAGATAATCTGAGTGCTAGGATATCTGAGTCTTAAATATCAATGGCAGGAGCCATTGTATGCATAAATTGGATTTTTGCAATTGTAAGTGGTGCCACTTTCTTAGTTACTCCAAAATTGTAACAGAATTGCATGTAGAAAATTATAATGGGATGTCTTCAGTATATCACTCAAATTTCAGCCAATTTTTGTCATAAAATACTGTTTAGATTAGGTTAAATCTTTGCATTTTGAGTGAAATCCTTACTACACTCTTGTCTGTCATCAAGTCCAATGCATTACATTCCTCAACATGGATCCCAGAGAAATATGGTGATCTACTAGGAGGAGTATAAATTTTAAATGGTACTATAGATAATTGATTTGTTCTTTCAAAACTTGGCTGATTATCTCCTAATTGACAATAACTTCATAGGCTGCTGGATATTTTATTACTCTGATCATAAAGAACTCCATTAATGCCCAGTATTTTACTTTGCTGTACAGACACTGAAATGTGCTTTTAATTAGTCTAAGACAGACAGATCACTCATGTAACCTTAAATAGGGAAGCACTCGTATTAGGTTGTACCTAGTAGCCCAAAAACCACAGGAATTCTGTAATAACTTGGATGTCAATTAATATAGAAAACTAAGGCAAGATGGATTAAAAACCATAAATATTATGCATGGCTACAGACAGTGTAACAAGGCATAAACATACTCTTTTTTTTTCAAAATGTTTAGAAGTTCTCATCTGCACTTTTTATGTTTCTTTTAATATAAGCTGCCTAGATTCTGTTATTAGCCAGTGGAATGACTATCTGGAAAGGAAGAACCAGCTGGAACAGTGGTTAGAGAAACTGGAACACAAAGTGGAACAGCCTTTAGAACCACAGATTGGTCTGAAGGAGAAGTTTGCTCAGTTGGACCACTTCCAGGCTATTGTTTCTGAGATAGAGGATCACTCTGGTGATTTACAGCAACTCATTGACAAAGCTGTGGAACTATATGAAAAAACAGGGGATGATTCTTTTGGAGATGCAGCTCAGGAAGATCTAAAAACACAGTTTAATGACATCTCAACTGTAGCCAAGGTAAGATAAAGATCTCAATTTCAAATAAATAAAATGTTTAGACCTCTGTATATATAGCTAAAAAATTGATTTTTGTAATATTTTAGTAACTAAAGGATTGACTGTGTTTGAATCATCTTGCCTCTATTATGGTTAAGTCTAATAAAAAATTGGATACAGTTTAGTAAAATTCAGTGGAATGCAAAAGCTGTATTCCCTGTATTGGGAATTTAAATTTCTATCGTTAGTATTTTTGAAAAGTGAAGGCCATATATTTTATTTCTAGCTTCATAAATACAGCAGTATTTCTGATATTCTTAAAGATTTATTTTCCTCTAATTCTTTTTCATTCATTCCTAGCACCTTTTTTTTTTTAACTAAGCACTGCACGTGCTATACAGGTATTCTGTTTGGTTTCTGAGGAAAAAGATGTGAGCTAACTGAGACCTACTGCCAACCAGATGAGAGCAGTAAAACAATTTGCCTTCTTTCTCCCCTTCTATATTTTGGTGTGAGCGATGTGAACAGGGATGCATGGTTTTCTTTCCTGGGGCTCTTTTGCTTCTCTAGAAAGGCTATTTTGTCTGCAGTCGGGTGCATTTTTACCCTATTGTTCCATAAAATGCATTAAGATATAAAAGCTATGAGGATTTATTTTAAATCATCTTTGTTTAGCTAGTAACCACCCATTGTCTAGTTGATCTGACAGATTCTGAGAAATTGTGATGATTATTTTCAGAGGGAACAGTAGGACTTATTAATCTAACTTAGTTTTTAAAAGCATCTGTTGAATGTTGAGTTAATCAAAGTTAAAAATAACTGAGTTTAACTTTTAGGTGGTTTAATCTGAAACTGGTTTCAAGACTTCAATCTAGATTAGAGTATCCATGCAGTAGTAAAAAGCTACTTGATTAGCTCACTTCACTTTTGGTTAGTTCTGATAAATATTGATTAGGGTTATCTCACAAGAATATAGCAACAAATCTAGTCTGTCAGACAAAAGGCAAATCTAGACCACTATACTCTTTCACCATTTCATAGTAAGGTAAACTGATGCACTTTAAGCTTACAATAAAAAGCTAATATAGAGCCAGGAAGCAGTTGTATATCTGTGTCAAGAAAAGCATCCTCCGGGATTGCAGGGAAGGTGGCTGTGGACAGCTGCCACCCTTGATCTGATGGTCAAAATCAAACTCATCACCATAAGAACCTCTTGCACTTCTGACCACCAGAACTCCTCCTTTGTGGTCCTCCTATGAGGCATCTCTGTGACTCTGCTTAGCATTTGTAGATAGTTGGTGCTTCTAAATAATCTAAGACCTGTGTTTCTGGTAACAGTGAGGTTTCTTGGGAGTACTCAGGAGTGATCTGCAAGACCCTCTCCAGAGTGTATCAGGAAGAGCATGCCAGAGTTGCACAACTGCAGCATTGATATCTATTGAACAATACATTAGACTGCATTACCATATATTTTTGTGTTCATCTTCAGAAGGCCTATGTTACAGCAGAAGATGCTTGTCCAGACCAACCTGAACCAAACCTTGTGCAGTGTAGTGCTGTGTTCTGCTGCTACAAGCTGTACTCTATCCAGTAGGCACACTACAGAGTCAAACCAGCCCTGCATACTTAAAGCCAGCATAGTATTTAAGTACTTTATTGGTCTTCTTTTTTTCCCCATCTGAATGATAGGAGAAAATGAGGAAAGTGGAAGATATTGTGAAGGATCATTTGCTCTACCTCGATGCTGTGCATGAATTCACAGACTGGCTTCATTCTGCAAAGGAAGAGCTTCACCGCTGGTCAGATGCATCTGGAGATACACCAACTATACAGAAAAAGCTGGCCAAAATCAATGTAAGATAAGTTAGCTTTCTTCTGTAACTCAGACCCTATGCTCTAAAATAAGCCAGAGTCAAACACTTGTGGCATCTTCAGTTATCTGAAAGCAAGCCTTCTAAGCTGTGCTTTGTTTTCGACTCCCTTTCTGTATTAACAGATGGAGTAAAAGTATAATCAGACTTAAGTTAGTCACAGCACACATGGAAACAATTTACCACAGCTGAAGCCCAGTGGCATCACAGAAGAATGTGGCTTAGCTGATTAATGAATACTCTTCTGTCCTCATCCCCAAATATGCTTATGAGCAGAATTGTCTGAATCAAAGTCAGAAACAACCTTTTCTGCTTTGCAAGAAATGGAGATGTGTAAAACAGCACAAGGATTGTCCTCCCAAAGTACAGTAGAAATGTATGGGTTGCCTTTCTGTGTGTACTCTCCTTAGCCTGCATGTGTTCTTAGGTATTTGAGTTCCTAAGCAGTTTGCATATTCCTAAATGCAGCATTAAAGCAGACTGCATGTTGCTTGTTTCTAGTGTTTACTTTCAGATACTTACATTAACAACATTTTACTCTGCTCCTAAGCATGAGAGAGTGGGACAGTGAACTTGAATGCTATTTGAAGATTCAGGATCCCCGAGATCAAGTTACAGATTTGTTGTACACTCTTGAGCAGTTTTCAGTCTCCTTTGGGTGCTCAAACTCCTGATCTATTAAACAGGAAAGGGAGGAGACAGCAGTGTCTAATTCATAAGACTAACAAGAGAAGAAATAACATTACTCTAGCATGCAATGTTTGGGATTGTATTTATATTCTCCAGTTTCTTAAGCTGAGAGATCTCAAAATTCCCTTGTATGAAATATGTGAGACTGAAATAGGACACTGTAGAACAAATTCAGCTCTGGAAAAAAAAAAAAAAAACTCGGAAAAAAAACGTGCAATCAATTTTGGCGCACCACAGGTCACGGGCAGGCTGTGAACCACATTTATGTTTTTAAGACTGCTGTAAGCAGCTACACACCAGTCTTTCTTATGCGAAAGATCACAACCAAGTCGTTATGTTCCGCATCTCAGCCTAAAATGGTATTTTCAGCATCTAAACCACGTGCTTTCTTTCTCTCCAAAGCTTATGACAGTTTCTGAATCGTTTAATCCATGCAAGGCCCGCACACCTCTGTTGGGTTTAATTCCCCCCTGCCCCCGGCGGCGGTTCCCAGAGCCGCGGCTCAGTGCGGGACGGGGCGGGAGGGGACGGGACGGGACGCGTCCCCCGGGCGGGCCCCCAGTTCGCGGCCGTGGCGATGGCGGCCCCCGGGTTTCCATGGCAATGTCGCCCTGCAGGAGCTGGTGGAGTCCCGGCAGACCGGCGCGGGTCGGCTGTGCCGAGTGGAGACGCTGGCCCCCGCCGCGAAGCGCGGCACCACGGCCGGCGGGTGCCAGCTGCTGGCGGCCGAGATGCAGGCGCTGCAGGCGGACTGGCGGCAGTGGGAGGAGAGCGCCCGCCGCAGCCAGGGCGGCCTGCGGGACCTGCTGAGCCAGATGGCCCTGTCGGAGCGGGAGTTCGCGGCGCAGGCCGGACGGCTGGAGGAGGCTGTGCAGCGGCTCGGCGGGCAGCTGGCCGCCTGGTCCCGGGGGCTGGTCCCCGCCGACAGCCGGCACACCGACGCCGAGGTCGTGGAGAGCTGGCGCAAGGAGAAAGTAAGGGCATGCTTCTTTTCCTAGCAGCTTCTCGGTTGTAAATGTATGGTCATTGTGGGCAGGAAACTTCCGCCAAGCGGGGCGGTCAAGTAGAAAAGTAGTAAGATGTACTCGTGAGAGATATTTCCATGAAACCCCAACTATCCAAACTCTTTTTAAAACCGTGATCACAGATTGCAGAAGACGTTGCCCCCTCGGCCTCTAAGTACAAAGCTTAGCAAACGCTGCCTGGATTCTAGGTGTTAAAACGAGGGCTCGCTCCTGTGATAAAGCCAAGGAGCTGGCACACCGGCTCTGAGCCGCGCTTCCAAGCTGCTCAGTGTTTCAGGCTGGAATAGCACTCGATGGAGGAAATGTGAAGCATTTCCTAAAAGCCAAGTGAGCAACTGGAGCCATTTCTGACTTCAAATTTGTTTGGAGTATGTTGAGCTTATACTTTCCTTCTCTTGAAATATCCTTTACACTATGCATGTTGAAATCTTGTTCAATATATACTGAAGTTATTCTGTAAATTTGTTAATTGCTTTGCTTTGGAATGCAGTGGAATTTAGAGAAATAGAGGTTGGTTCTCTTAAATTCCCCATGTATGTATCACAAACACACCATATAAATATATACATGTATTTGCAACAGTCAGGATGCTTCTTTGTATGTTTCTCAGCTACAGTGAATCAGAGATGTTGATGAAAGATACAGAGTATTTCCCTTACAGGGTAGTGTTGCAATACAACAGTTTCAGTAAAGAGAGAAAGGTGTGTAGGTGTGTGATGCCTGCTTTCTGACCTCTTGACTGAAGTCATATCCAAAAAAAACCAGAACACCTTCTCTTTGAATTGAGGTTATTAATCTTTTTCTCCAGTATCCGTGCCAAGTTATTTCTGTGGCTATCTATTCCATAGAATTCTTTGCACAGATTTATAGAACCTGCTTGCTTGAGTGCCCCTATGTATCCATAGAAGTAACAAAGCTGACATCAAGTTGCAGCAAATAGTGGTACAAATATGCAAGTGTCTATGTTTTTAAAAAGGAAAGGAAGACATGGGATTGTCATCAAAGGCATTTCTTATTTCATAAATGGAGAATTACTAAATTCAAAGGATATTGCTTATATTAGTAGTATGTATAATATGTATGTACTGTAACTATGTAGCAGCACTTTATTTAGATTAGACAGTTGTAAACTTTGGCTAATGAGGAAAAGGCAACTGCATCTCAGGATATAACTATGCACAGCACTACTATGTAATTTTATTTATAGTTAGAGGAAATGTGACAGTACTCCTTCCATTTCTGCACCCCAGGGATAGGCTCTATTGTGAACATAAAATAGCACTGCAGCTTTCTATTTCCATTGTCTCACAGTGATTCTGTTGCCATGTAAGCCAAGGCCACAAATTAAAAATGCATTTCCTAATTCTCAGAATTAGCAAGCTCATTCTGTTACTCTGTTATACTCAAGCTCTGTTCCCTTAGGTACGTGCAACATAAGAGCAACAGATTTTGTACTTGGAATTCAGCAAATTATTTTGGTAATGGTCAGATTCAAAATTAAATTCAGGTGGCTGCAACAGCGTTATCAGTGTTATTGTGTGGAAAAATGGCATAGTTAAATTTACTCTGTTTAGCAGGTTATTGCTCCTGTTTGTTAATAGGTTGTGCCTAAGGCTGTATGTCATCAGAATAACCTTTTTGTAGTTTTTGAAGTAGGTTATTTGAAACTGAAAAATTGTATTGAAACCAGTCAGTTTTAAGCCTATGCTAGTGTTAATACATGCTTTCTTTACCAAAAAAAAGAGAGCTGTTTGCATTTCATTATGGTGATTCCTGCCCTAGGCAATTTGTAACATTCTGTGTTTAAGTGATGTCCATTTTGTTGTTATTTCTAATGCTTTCAAAAAATCCTTTAAGTAGTTTAACACAAAGTAACATAAGCAAAAAGTAGTTTGTTTAAGATTTTTTTTCTAAGCATCATTGCTTTTACATAATTACTTAATTCAAATGGTACTTTATATGGCATTGAAACAAACTGGCAGTGTGTAAGTGTAAAAGTGTCATTTGATCATGATTGAACAGATTGCTGGTGTATGAGTGGCTCAAAGAAGATAAAATCCATTATATGAATCATATCAGTCAGAGGAGTCCTGATAATCTGCTGCAGCAAAATATTTTTTCAGACTCACAATAACACATAAAAGTTTTTACACTTAGTACATCTGAAATGTCTCTAGACTTAATTTTACAGGGCTTCCCTGTGACCTGTAAATGCAAACAGATTTCAGTGATGTTAATATAGTCAAGCTGTTATTATGGTCTAAAGCTCTGTTGTTCATAGCCAACACGTGCTTGTAGCTTCATTTTTTTCAAGATGGATAGTTGTGCTTTTTCTTCCTGACAGCTCAGTTGCTACAAAAAAGCAATATATCTATCTCTTTTTAGTGGCTCAAAACCACATGCTACGGATCTTAAAAAATCAATTTCACAGTTCTGCAGACTTTTCCAGAAAAAGGGATATGAAGCAAGCACAAAGTTTCTTGTGAACAGCAGACATGTGAGCTTAATCCGTGGTGTTTGCCCTTTTGCTGTTCTTAGTAAGTCTCTTGATCAGCTTGCTAGATTCTTGCTAATATTTCTTTTTATTTTTGTTTTGCATAAAGGAATGTTTATTTATTGCAGAGTTAATTAATATTTTACAGTGAAAAATCTGCTCAGTGAGCATTTTTATCTCTGTGATGTGGATTGTGATATTTTGTAAACCTTCTACATATATTTTTGCATGTATTATTTTTACTTTTCCTGAACATTCAATATTATACTGATAGATTATTACAAACTGTTTACTATATATATTTTCAATCATCTTCATATATATATATATATATATTCAGAAATGTGATCTGGGGACATCCTTATCTCCCACTTCCAGGTCCCTATTCAAATCTGTCTTCATTTTCATATGATCTGTTTCTTAAATTTGTATGATACTCTTCTTCCAGACTGGTACTTCAGCCAAACTAATCTGTACATGCCAAATGCTCTGGCCTGCCTGCACTGCAAATCTCTGCTGTTAGACTAAGAGGAATGTCTGAAGAATTTAGTTCCTAGTAAGGCAAGGAGCCAAGTCTGCACTGCTCATTATGCTGGAGTAGCTGGCAGGATTCTTCAGTGGAGATGCTGTGGACATCAACAAGGATTTGTTTTTGTTGGAATACTTATCACACCTCTCCAAGTGATGCAAGCAAAGTCAACAAAAGAGCCTTTTTTGTTGTTGTTGGCTTAGCTGTCTCCAAAGAGTCTTTCCAGTGCAGCAATGACAGGCAGTAACCCAGTTACTTTCACAGGATTGTGAGCAGCTGTACTTTTACATTATGAAGTCATCCATGAAAGAGTTGAAGCTGATAAAATGCTATGGGTGTAAATTAATTTTCTGGATATGGCTCAAAACAGTTTTTACTGAACGTGCTAAACTCAAGTCAACAGGCTAATTATATTTATATAAACATATATAATTTGCTATTTCCTAATTATATGTACTTTTATATGTATGCAGCTAATTGACAATAGTATAGCTCATTTATTGAAATGAAATTTATATTTCAAAATGTGCTTTGAGAACATTTTGACCTAAGGAAGTTGAGGCATCCAGAAGTTTGATCTCTAGAAACTCATAATTTCAATGCTTCTCTAGGTTTGACTGCTAAAATACTCTTGAAAGTAAATATGCATAGATCATAAATTAGTTTGAATTTAAACTCCGATAAATTTTGATTCAAAAGATATATTTTTTTTACACATACCAATATTCTTCATTTGTTTTGTTTTAACAGGAAACATTGGATGCTCTAGTGAAGTCTGAACATATGACAGATGAGATCAAAAGTCAGTTGAATGATCTTTGTAGATTTTCCAGGGATCTGAGCACTCATTCTTCAAAAGTTTCAGGATTGATTAAGGAGTATAACAGGTACACATTCATCTTGCTTATATTTAATTCCATGTGTGTGTGGTGGGATGTGAGCTGTCTTTTAGGGAACCATTAATTAGAATTTTAGAATTAGAGGTATGCAGTGATTAGAATAATTATTTTGATTTTTGTGTCAACAGAAGTTACAAGAAGTAATAAGTTGGATTTTTTTGTTGTTGTTGTTTTTTTTTCTTAAGCCAGGCTATGCCACTAAACTCAGGTGAAACTAAATGTATATCCATATCGGAACTATTTCAGGAAGAGTACTTGTAAAAAACTGTGAGGTAGCAGCATGTCTTATTTGTCTGAAGGAGGAACAGGCTACACCAGCTAGTTATACATTTTTTTCATTTTGTCCTTCAGTTTACTTTTCCTTGAAACAGGAACTAGCTAAGGAAGGTAGCATTTACTTGCTTTCTGACTTTCTCTCAGGTCACTCTATCTGATTTACTTTCAAGTGTGATACCTGCATTTCAGACACAAGGTTCTGTTGTTTCTTGCAAGGGATTATAGCTGCTGCCTTCTGTAGCTGCAAAAGAAGGGTGTGATGTCTCAGATTGATCTCTTTGAACACTGTGGACTTAACTGAGCCACAGAAATAATCACTGTGGTTCTGTACCCTGTCCCCAGAGAGAGAAAAGGGCTTGCAGAATCTGTTCATGCTTAGGTGCTCTGAGTCACTCTCTGGAAACACACCTGTCATATCTGTGACAGTTATGTCCCAATTTACATGCTTCACTTTTAAGAACTGAAAGCTTCTAATGGATTTCCTGGTGCTTCAGTTAAGTGCATAGATTTGGTAGGAGGAATCCAGGTTAACCTAACCTTACCATTGTATTTCTGAGAACTAAATAATAGCATTGTCACCTAACAGAGTCCTGCCTTTCTTCACTCCCTCCCTTGCTTTCTTCTTCTTCCCTGATGTGATAAACCCAGTCTCTGCCTGCAAGCTTCAAAAGGATGTCAGAGCAAAGAGCAGATCTTGCAGCAAAGATTTCGGACTGCTTTCAGGGATTTTCAGCAGTGGCTGGTCAACGCAAAAGTCACCACTGCCAAATGCTTTGATGTGCCTCAAAATATCAGTGAAGCTTCAGCAAATCTGCAGAAAATACAGGTAACTCTCTAACAGTAAAATACTATTCTAAGGAAGACTCAATGAATATCATATACAGCTCAGGTAGGATTGTTTGATTAATTACTATTTATTGTGGATATTGTTATTGTTAACACTGAAAGTGATTAATTGCAAGGAAATAAACACTCTTTTTCTTTGTTAATCTGTATTGCTTAGTTTAATTGTTGGGCTACAGCTTGTAAGTAGTCATCTCGCATAGTAGCTTAGTAGTTTTCATTGTCTGTTTCTTCTTTGCAATGGGAAAAATTATGTTTTAAGTGGGAGACTACTGTAAAATCAGAATGATATCAGAATCAGGTCTTAGTACCTGGAATTATTTCACAGTTTTGTGAATATTTTTCCTCATGTATGAAAGTGGAGCCCTTATGGTGCAAGACCAGAGTTAAATTCTATGCAGTGCAAGTAGGCACTTAAAAAGTATATTTTTCACATAAAGCTAAAATAAGCCCAAACAGTTCTGTAGAAAGGAGTGTCAGTTGGAATTTTATTTTAATAAATCAATTGAAAGAAATACTTCTATTAATAGAACTATAATTTTAACTGAAAATAGCAGAGTAAGAATGCAACTGTTATACCTTCAAGTTAGACAGTGTAACAGAAGAAATTCATAACTTTTTCTCAGAAAGTAGCAAAAGCCAAATCACTTCCTTCTCCTCTTGGTAAATTCACTTTACCTTGCTAAAGTGGTTTACTTAAAAGAGCAAAAAGTAATGTATTAATATATCAGATATTTGACTACACCATAATGAGAATATCTTCAGAGGAAATATCAGGGGGAAAAGTCCTGGTAATTTTTTTATATTAAATATAAATGTTTTAGCAAGGTTGCATTTATTTTCCAACAGTGGTAAAATTTTTTTCTTTATCACTGCAGCCCCCTCATAGCATAAGACCTTACCTTGTTCTCCTTCTTCCTGAAAGCTGCTTTAGATGAAATAAACTTTTTTTGGACTGCTTTAGGACTTCTGGAGATGCCTTGGTAACCTATATAAACTTTTTTTTTTTTTTCTTGAAAGTTAATGTTCTGTCTGTTAGCACATTTGACATAATTAAGTCACAAGGCAAGTATATCTTAGATTTTAGTATAGCTAGAACTTAATCCATGTTATCTCAAAGCTAACAGACCCTTTGCATTCTCTACTAAGACCTGTACTGTAACACAGAATCAGAACCTGGCCTGGTAATTTTAGTATCAAGCCTGTTACTCTTGAGCGTGGATGTAACCTTATGATTATGGGTATGAATCTATTTGTGTATTACATAATCATAATAGTAACAGTTTAAAATATTGCTGTTCAAGACTGCTAATTTCTTTTGAGTCCTAAGTGCTTACAAAGTTTTTTAGTAAATACAGGTTATAAAAATGTTGTCCCTATAAATTGGAATTTAAAAATCTGTCTCTCTCATTACATATCTGTGTAATTCTTGCATGCCCTTTTCCATACACTTCTTGCTCTCCAGCATTGTGCAAGATTTCTGTTAAAAAAGAATACTTTCGAACAGGGGAGGTAAATTAAGGATACAGAGGCATAAATCACACAGATTGGACATTGCTCAGGGTCTAAGCATCAGCTCACACCCCCACATGACTGTGTGAAGGCTAGCATAGGTGGAGCTTACCCATGGGCAAGGCTTCAGTCCTGTGTGTGCCTCTGAGTGGGCCCCTGTGTTACCTCTGCCAGGATACTGGTTCACTGAAATGAAACTTATCACTTTCTGTACCATGGATATTTAAAGTATAATACCCACCTAAGTGGCCAGTAACATGCAGAACGTAAAGGTAGTCCTAGAGTCTTATATATACATTATTTAGACACATGGCATTCCCAGATTAAGTAGCTGTTATCTGTAAATCTCATAAATACAACCAATATTGAAATAGAATATACCAAAAGATGTGTTAGCATGTTAACAAGCAGAAACAGTAAACTCTTATCCCTCATAAATTTTCTGGGCCCTTGCCTTTATTGGGACCCAAAGTTCACCAATTAGCTTCTTTTATTACTATTTTTAGGAATTCTTATCGGAAAGTGAGAATGGGCAACAAAAGCTAAACCTGGTAGCGTCCAAAGGAGAACTGCTGTGCTCTGTTTTACCAAAGGAAAAGGCTAAAGTTATCCAGGACAAATCTGCTACTGCTAAAGAAGATTGGAAAAAATTTATCACCACCCTCCACCAGAAGAAATCTTCATTGGAGGTATTGAACCAGTGGGGAAAGACTGGCTCTAAATTTCCTCTTTGCTTCTGATGCAAACAACACAGCTTAGATTTTGTATATAGCTGTAAGTTTTTATGATGTGACAGAATTAATATGTAACTGTTTTCAAGAAGTCTTATTCTTCTGCTTACATTTTACTTTTTTTTGCTTCTCTCTTTATGACCTGAATCCACTTTGATTTAAGTGAAATGTTTCATGGAGAAGGCTGTTGTTCAGAATCAAAGTTGGCAACTGCTCAGATTCATCAATCTCATCAAATGTACTGGGTTACTAAAACACATTTTCTTTTTGAAGAACTGTTTCAGTACAGGTTTCTGACACTGTTGCTGATTGAATAGTCCCAGAAAAGTCTGTAAATGTCTCTCTCATTACAAATAGGTGAATGTACCTACTTATTTGAGGAACTTTTTAAATAAATGCCAGCACCTTTCTCTGTTCAGAACTCACAACTCAACCAGCAGATTGTGAATATCTTAGAATCATAATCTATACGGTTATAGGTTTTAAGGTAAAAAGATCGTATCTGGAATTCCCTGCATAGCATAGGACAGCTAAAGTTCATAGGCATTCTTGTTCCAAACCAATGCTGCCTAGACAGCTGAGAAAAAGTTTAAATACATTTAATGCGTTATGTAGGAAAGTGTTTCAAAGAAAATTATCGAGTAGCAAGGACTTACCTTTCTTCATATCAGGCTTGCCATGGAAAGAGGATGTTCTTAGAGGTTAGTCTTTTTTAGTTAAGCATTTCCCAGTCTCATAGGCTTAGTTTTTCATTCTGATGTTTAAGTGATAAGGGTATATCTAAAAAGAAAAATAAATACATCTGGGGTTGAAAAATAAAACAGCTAGGGCACAGGAGCTATTCTGTTCAGGTTTCTATTCCATATGAATTATTTCTGATGTTCTTTTTTTAACTAATGCAGAAAAAGCCTACAAGAAAAATATGCAGGCATTGAAGGAATGCCTACCTATGCCTTTAATGCACACATTTTTATGACCAAAATTTTACAGTAAAAGGAATATAACCAGAAGTGTTCCCACAGATTGGGTTGAACTTAGTCAAACATCACCTGGAAATAGTGGCAGCCCATTTAAGGAGCGGTCAGTGTGAATGACTGCAGTCAGGTAACTCATATCAGAAATTAGCCTTTCTTCACATTGCCTTAGTTATGTTAGTTATGCTTAGATTGAGTCAAATCTCCTAAGATCTGTAAAGCTTTTCATTCAGAGGAAATTTGCTTCAGCCTCCCCTTAACTGTGTAGTACATTGTTGCCTCTGTTTTGCTTTTTGAAAGTGTGCCCTCTCAGACTTTTATTTCAGTATCTGTGGGATAGGAAGAGGCAGAGCTGATGTAATTTGTTTGAAGAATTGTCTATAATTTGCCTGTAATTACGTATCCTTTTTGTGTACTTGATCTCTGTCTCGTGCATTAGTTTTGTCCAGTGCACTGAGAATGTGCATAGAATTTTGCGTGTCTTCCCAGAACTTAAAGATCCAGATGAAGGACTTTGAAGCAACTGCTGAGCCTCTGCAGGAGTGGCTGACCACAACTGAGAAGATAGTACAAGGAAGTAGCAGTCGGCTCCATGATCTTCCTTCCAAGAGGAGAGAACAGCAGAAGTTGCAGGTGACTTATAAGTGTTTTTAACACACCCAGACATTACTGTCCCATCCTCTTGGTCACACTGTTTCCTTACACAGGCTTCATCATTCTGGCATCCTGACCCCTAAATAAGATGAGAAATGGTTTCAAGGTTTGCTGTTGATGATCCTGCTCCATCAAGTTTTGCATCTCCACATTTCTTTGTCATACTGCTTCACTGCTGTAACCGTCTGGTGTGCCTTTCTCAGCAAGCTTGCCATATGTCACTTCTATTTTTCATGGCACCTTCATGCTTCTCTATTTCCAGCTTACTTGCACCCAGTCTTAATATTACCATGCTTCTGCTTTACAGTCTGTCCTTGAGGAAATAAGCTGCCACGAGCATCAGCTCAACAGGCTAAAAGAGAAAGCTCAGCAGCTGTGGGAAGAACAAGCTGTCAGCAAAAGCTTTATGCGCAGAGTGTCTCAGTTGTCTTCTCAGTATCTTACTCTAAGCAATCTGACAAAGGTAATGCACCCAGTGTGTGTGCTTTTAAGCAATTCTTTTGATGTGTGTAGCAAAAAAATAAAGACTGAAATGTGAAACTGCAGTTGTCTTGCTTGTCTGCTCTGTGATGTTGATGTCTGATCTGTTCTGTCTTTCACATTGACTTTTAGGAGTGGAAAGTAAAAACTGTCAACAAAATGTAACTGCGCTTTTAATTTTTTTATTTAAAAGTATGTTGATGAAGAAGTAAACCTCACCGGATTATACAATAATTGGATTTGATTTTGATTATTTTAAGCATTGGAGACATTTTAGTTTTGTAATAAGTGGCACCTGAAAGAGGTATTATTCAAAAATGAGGGAAGGGTACTTTGGTTTGGTTTTTTTTTTAGAAAATACATAATGCAGAAAAGTTATTATTTCATCTTGTCCTATAATGATGATTATTTGTATTGTAAGTATATTCACCTGAAAGTAATAGATTGGTCTTCTAAAAAAGTTACCTCCTAGACTGGTTTTGAAGGTTCAAGGGCAGGCATAGGCCAAATTCTAAAGCATCAGGCCAAGAACTGAGGGTTTAATCTAACTCTTTTTTTGAGTGGTACTTGACACACTTCGTCACTTCTACCATCTCTATTGTGTAGAGAGATAAGAAGGCCTTCATATTAGGACTGTTACTTTTTTCAAAGTTCACATCATGAAGGAGGCTTTATATGGAATGAGACTTACAGTTGCTACAGTAACAAGAATGATTAAGTATATAGGAAATATGTTTTGGAATAACAATTCAATTCAGAAAGTATTTGTGTTTGGGGGATTGCTACTTTGTCAATTTCTACATTTCCTGTGGAAATAACAATTATAAAGCATATCTGTGACTTCATAAAAATGATTGCATGTATGGCCATAGTAAATTTTCATGTCTGCAATGAAAATGAGGAAGTAAAATATGCAATGGGCTTATGTGAACAGAACTTGTAGGAGATGACAGGATGAGAAGGAGTCTAAGGCAGGGGACATATATGATCCAGCCTATGAGAGAAATCCTGAAATCCTTTGGATAGCTGTGGAAGCTTGAGAAAGGTCCCTCTCAGTAACTTCCTAAGCCTGTTTCAGTGACTTGACTTTACTTCTGTCACAGTGTGAAATACGCTCTTCTCTATATTCCTCTTCAGCTCAAGCCTTTTAGCAATGTAACTTGAGCGTTTCTTTTTGATTTGTGTGTCAGTGATTTTTCAGAAGAATGGTTATACCAGTGGGAATCATTGAGGAAAACAGGTCTGTCTTTTCCAAGTATCAACAATGTTGGTGCAGTGGCATAACTTCACAGGCTTAAGTCTTTCTTGTGCACTGGCAGATTTCACAAGTTATCTTCCATTGCAACACTGATATGGAGTTTAGATGTGATTTACCAGATGTTTAACAAACAGCAAAACCAGAAAACTGAAGCTTTAAATTTAGAAAACAAAAAAACATATTTCCTAATTTTTCATTTGTATTTTATGTTTGGACAACTCATTAGTGTGTGTGCGTATGCAAAATGCATTCCATGCTCAAGTGTACTTGTAATTATCAATGTATGAAGCAAATTTCTGAGTATGGTTTAAGAAACTCATTCTAAAGTAGGTATGGGGAATAAGAAATCCTTTAAATACTGTTTGTGCTAACTGCTGTATGAATTGCAGGAGAAAATTTCCAGAATGGATAGGATCGTAGTAGAGCATCAGCAGTTCTCACACAGTGTCAAGGACCTCCAGGACTGGGTTGCTGATGCAGTTCACATGCTGGATTCCTACTGTCATCCCACTGCAGACAAGAGTGTTCTGGACAGCCGGATGTTAAAACTAGAGGTATGGAAACAAGAGTCCAAAACCTGCTCTTTTTGGATCTATAAGAAGAAAACAAATATAGGATACTTAGTTGTTGCATATTAGTCGCATATGACTGTTGTTTAGACACTGATTTTCAATTTATTGAAAAATAACTCTTTGTAGCAGAAAGAGCTCGTTATTAGAATTTCTGTCTAAGAAGGATATAGGGACCTCTAAGAGACAGAATTGCATATACAAAAATTCTTAAAGTACTCAAAAGATGTTGTGTGGCTGCTGAAGGTTAAATGGAAGAAATAGGATATTCACTTCTGTTATTTTAGTATACATTTCTAGATCTTACAGGTGATACAGTTGATTCAGAACACCTTTTCCTATAATTGCTTTTAAAATAGTGACTGCAATTAAATAAAATAGCATCTGTTGGTATCAGTGCACAATAATGTTGAAGAGCAGTATTTAAAAAACAATACTTTTTATATTACTGATGTCTCAGATTTTGAGCTGAAAATTCTCAAAATTACAAGAATACATCAAAAATCAAGAGACTGTACCATAATACTAAAATTATGTTTTGCCTTTTGTTCATTGAGTCTTTTGGGTTCATGCTTTCAGGCTTTTCATGATTTTGTGTAGTGTTAGGAACTGTTAGTTTGCAACTGCACAGCTCTAGGAGCTGAAGCCTCTAGGCTGACATTGCTGATGGTCTCTGACTTCATTTGTTGATACCTTTATGTCACAAATAAATCATAGATTGGTAGAAGTGTATTTTAGCCCTGTAGAAGAGCTTTGTTGTTACATCTTGTACAACAGGAATATATCCTCCTGTTTTCCATCTAAATGACATTTCCTTTGGAATGTCAGTTTTACCACACAGCAGTACTTTCTTTGATACACTTTGAAAACTTCCCTGTCAACTAAGATTTTTTTTAATAGCCTGAACCTACCCTTTGAAAGTCACTTTTGCCTTGTTGAAGCCCAGTTGTGACCCCACTGTCCCTCTTCCAACTGGCTGCTAAATATGATCAACCCATGTTCATTAAAGCCAGTTCGAATATTCATGACCAGTTAATGATAAAAATAAAATAATATCCACTCAACTTTTAGAGCCTGCTAGCAGTGAAACAAGAAAAAGAAATCCAAATGAAAATCATTCTGACAAGAGGAGAATCTGTTCTGCAAAATACTTCTCTGGAGGGAGTACCAGTGATTGAAGGGCAGTTGCAGAACTTGAAGGACAGCTGGGCTTCTCTTCTGTCTGCTTGTATCCAGTGCAAGAGGTAAAAAGGGCGGAGGTGCAGTATGATGCTTAGCAACAAAACTTTTGAAAGTAATTCCCAGAATTTTATTATTACAAGAGTCAAATTCATGTAAAATGACTGCATGTGCCAAACACTGCAGGTCAAGAGGCCATACGTGGCATATTCATTTGAAGTCAAAAAGGGGAGGAATCTAAGCTTTGTTAACACCTATTGTCAGGATGTTCATAATGTTGTTGTATATTTTACTTTGTGTTGCACTTGATGCCTTGAAACGTTCTCAGAAATAAGAAGATCTTGTCATGGACATTAATGGTTGCTCTGTCAGAATCCTATCTGGTTTTCTACCTGCTAGCATTTCACAGAACATACTGTTATAGCGGTGTCTAATAGTGACGCTCCTAGTGATAGAATAAAGAAATATAGGGGAAAAAATGTAGTCTTCTTTGATGGAGCATCAATAGTTGCAAATATTTCAAGTTAAAAAGCCAAAGATAATTAAACATTAGAATGTAGCAACTTTGGAATGTATGCAAAGGGACAGAAAATTTGTGATTCTGCATCTTATTCTTTCAGTTGCAATTAATTTACTAAACCTAGAATGTGTCAGCTAACTTACAGACCTCCTTAATATTCCAAGTTTGGAAAACTTAGTTTCTCTTTATTAGCCAAACAATGCTCCTAGGTAAAACCTGTAGAATTTTAACAGACTGTGTAGTTTCTGATGCATCTATCTCATAAATATGGTCTAGAATACCTGTATTTAATTGTATCTCACTGCTTAAATAGCATGGGAATCTCCACTATCACAACAAATATGTATTTTTAAATTACAGTCAACTGGAAGGAGCTCTATCCAAATGGACAAGTTACCAGGAAGATGTTCATCAGTTTTCTAAATGGATGGATAAAGTAGAAGCAAGTATGAATGCTTCTGAAAGGCAGTATGCTGAACTGAGGGAAAAGACAGCTGCCCTCAGCAAAGCCAAGGTGTGTTTGACTTAAACCTGCAATAAGCCCATATCACCTTATAGGCAACAAAAAGCCTGTGTAACTGCAAGATTAATCCATGGTCTTGTTTTAATGCTGCCCTTTGTGTGTTCTCTATTTTGCAGCTACTCAGTGAAGAGGTGTTGAGTCACAACAGCCTGTTGGAGACAATTGAAGTGAAAGGAAGTGGGATGGCTGAGCATTACATTGCTCAGCTTGAACTCCAAGACCTTCAGGAGCGGTATAAGTTCCTCAAAGAAAGAACAAGGGTACAGTTTTTCTTGATAGCACTCCTTGTTTAGTCGGCAACAAGGAATAAGTGTTTTCCTTTATCATTTATTTTACAGTTAAATGAGGAGTAAGAGTTTGGGGACAGCTGTAACTTACTGTAACTGAAAGCTATTAGGGCAATTAATAAATATGTCTTTGGGTACCACTGAGCTTCAGATCTTTTCAGAAAGGTTCTAAAAATCTGAAAAAAATCATCAAGGAGAATAGTCTGAAGTAGTCCATGTCAAAATTTTTATTGACTTCATCACAGATATAGCTTTAGCCATTGTGACTGAAAAGTTGAAAAAATCTTTGAACCTGTGATTTGTGTAAGTGTATGTTTGCAATAAATGTTACCAGTCAGTCACGTGATTCACAGACGGTTGCCAACTACAGAGGCTTATTATTGAGCACAAACCTTAATAGCAAGTAAACTGTCTGTAAAGACACAAGCATTATAAGTATTACATTTACTGGTAAATATACATATTGTGTATCTGGAAAAGATATGGGCATAGACAAATAAAGATCAGGATGGGTTTTAGTGTAAGATACAAGCCAAAGAAGAAATAATAAAAGACCTGGTGATAGATATAAAGGTCATTATCTCCAGTTAACCCAAATTCTTCTGTGATAATTAAATAATGCCTAATGTATGCTCAGACAGCCAACTTTTCTTCAGCACAGCAGTGTAGTAAAATTGAATTTTGTTGTCTCAATGATGCCTTTGTCATGTAGAAGGGGCCAAAATTCAGTTTTTCAAACACATAAGTGATTCACTGTTTTGTGGTCCTCTCTTCTACAACTTCATAGAATGCCATGCAAGAATCACAGAATATGCTGAGTTAGAAGGGACCCACAAGGATCACTGAGTCCAATCCTTAGCCTAGGCAGGACCATCCCCAAGAGTTACACCATGTGTCTCAGAGTATCTTCTTTTCTTTTGACCTTGTGTGAATACAATTGCTCAGGTTTGCCAGAAAGATAAGTCCTGGGAAGTTCTAGTGAATACCTAGTATTCCTGTTAGAACTTGGGTAACTTCAAACCTAGGATAGTAGATACTCTTAATAGAAAATTCTTATTCCATGAGCAAAAAAAAAAAAAGTCATGCAAAATGAAAAATGCAGTTTCTATGCTCATATGCATATTAATCAAAGAATCACAGAATATGCTGAGTTGGCAGGGACCCACAAGGACCATCAAGTCCAACTCCTGGCCCTGTACAGGACCATCCCCAAGAGTCACACCACGTGCCTGAGAGTATTGTCCATGTGCTTCTTGAACTCTGCCAGGCTTGGTGCTGTGACCGCTTTCCTGTGTAGCCTGTTCCAGTGCCCAACCACCCTCTGGGTGATGAACCTTTTTCTAATATCCAGCCTAAACCTCCCCTGACACAACTTCAAGCCATTCCCTTGGGTTCTGTCACTCACTGGTCACCAGGGAGACGAGATCAGTGTATGTCCTTCCTCTTCCCCTCACTTCAGGAAAGTTAATTTAAATTGATATAAAAATCAAGAAAGTCTCTTGCTGTTAGAAACTAAACTATTATTTAAAAGTAATCCTAGATCAAAACTAAAATCTCAGAAGTCACAAACTTACATGAAGAATCTTTTAGGATAAGTATCTGTACCACTACAAGTGCCCCTTCTTTCCCTGTAATTGATTAAACCATCTTCAGAGTCAAAGTACTCTTGAATTCTAGGAAAGCTCAGCATCAGATACAAACTTTTCCCCTTGATGGATTTCTGGGTTTTATGTTTTCTTGGTTTGATGATACACTAAGATATGTATACATATGTGTAAATATTTTAACAAACAGGAGGCAGTAACAAAAGCTGAGGGACTTCTTACATTACATCAAGAATACCAAAAAAATTTGAAGACCTTCGAAGTATGGCTGGAAAAGGAAAAGGAAAAACTTGACTGTTTATCACACCTTGATGGCGACGCCCAGGAGCAAGAGGCAACACTCAGAGATTTACAGGTATGTAGTGTGTGACGCCCTAAGTAAAATCAAAGAAAAAAAAAGAAAAATCCTACTTGTAAAATAACAGAGTAATATTAATTGCCAAACAAAAATTTTATTGAGAACAACTTGCAATCACTTCATATGTAAGCACTTTGATGCTCAAATTGGTTCCAGTAAAGTTAGTTGAAATACTGTTGCTCATTTCCAGAAAGGTCAGGCCTTGAATGAAATCTCCAGGCATACTAATGCTTTCTTGAAACCTTGAATTTGTGTTGGATGTTGGTCTACCTCTTCTTATCTCTGTATTTCATGAAATATCAAAAGTATTTTCATTGGCTTTTCATCTTTTATTGCTTACAGTACAGATGCACCTACTTTCTGGCAGTTCCAGTCATGTAGACTAGCTCCCATGGTAAGGTGGGAGATTATTTCTGAATCAGTTTAGTGACACTGAAAGGTGAACCTATAGTACTTCAGTAATTCCCCAGTTACTATCTTAAGCTGACTTAAAATACTTTAATATCTGTTGCTGAAATCTGTACTTGAGATATGATATGTTTCTTACTTTATTCCAAATACTGAGAAGGTCTTTGTATGGTCAGGGACTCCACATATATTTCTAATTGTTATAGTTTACTTTACAAAAATCCATTTTGAAAATCTGGATATATATCTCAAATGCAAACTAAGACAAAATACAATTGTTCTTTGTTAAGATGATTTCCTTGCTATATTTTCTAATCAGGTTGAATCTCTTTGTACTTTTAATTAAGTTATAATAAGCATTAAAATACCACACGTCTGGAAAAGGATACCAAAATTATTTTGGAGTGTTGTCTGAAACATAGGTTAAAATTCAGAGCTTTGATTATTTTAAAAGATTGAAGCCTCTATTTTTAAACAGAGATTCAGTTGTAGAATCAATCTGACAGTCTGCTTGCCACACCTGGAAAGTTTCAAATTTAAGGCTGTGGGGAATGGGTTGCATCTATCTCGTGATGGCTTGGGCAATTAATGTTTCAGAACTAATAAACTTAGCATGAAAGGAAAGAATTTAACGTGTGCTTTGTCAATAATTTTCTGCAGTTCACTTGTCAAAAATAGTGATATTTAGTTTGCTTTGTAAGTGAGCGTGCTGTCACTGGTGTTATTAGAGACAAGACTATCTCTAATATATGTTTATCCATAGATAATTAAAGGCAATGCTTAGCTGCTTTAAGTAGAACCAAGAGGTTTTCTGCCATGTGTGAATTAAAGCTGTTAATGTAGGATATGTAACTGTAACTCTGCCTTTACAGGACCTGCAGGTCCACTGCGCAGAGGGACAAGCATTACTGAATGCTACTGTCCATGCCAGAGAGGAAGTGATTCCCTGGGGCATTCCCCAGATAGAAGACAGAGTCCTGGAATCCTTACGGCAAGATTGGCAAGCTTATCAGCACAGGCTTTCTGAAGCAAGAACCCAATTAAATGCCACTGTGAGCAGACTGAGGTTAATGGAGAAAAAATTTCAGAAGGTTAATGACTGGTTAACAAAGCTAGAGGAGAAAGTTGCTATCAGGACTGGGAGGCAGTCTGGTAGAGCAACAAAGGAGATGCAGCTTCAACAAATGAAGGTAAGGAATAGAGTTAAGGAATTCCTTAAACTCAATAGTTTGTGAGGTTCCCATGTCAATTCCTGATTGCACTGTGAAAATGAGAGCAAGATTTGCAATTTATTCTGAGGTGGTGCCTAAAATGACGGATCCAAGAGAGCCTTCTACCTTCTGGATCCAGGTTCCTGCCTCTTTCCTGGTAGAGGTGTGGTTATACCAATGTTGAGATCTTGCAGGGAGATCTGGAATTCATATGCTCCGTGGTATGTGAAGATCTAACTGAGTACAGATTGGTACTGGAGTAGAAAAAAATTAATATGGTAACAAGAGTAAAATGTGACCAACTGTGTTATGAAGTCTCCACTGTGTCGATGTAATAATTCTCCTTTAGTCACTGCAAGGAGAAGACATGGTTCTGAATAAACACAGGAAGCAGATTTGAAGAAGTTCAAGGTTACACTTTACAGCCACCTTTAAAACATCAGGTGAATTCTATAGCAAGTCCAGGTTGCATTTCTGTTATTATTTTGGGGGTGGGTGGGGGAAAGAAAAAAGCATTGAATCTGTTGTAATGAAATACAGTCCATGTGGTATGAAAAAACTTCCAGCATATTTGTTACTTTAGCCTTCATCAGATTCTGTTTTATTTTCCAGTTGTAAATGCATGTTTACAACCATGTATTTCTTTTCCTTTTCAATGATTTCCTGACCTGGTTACAAATAAATCCCTGATATGTTTAAGATGTTTGAATCGGTCATATAAGTTTGCTAATTTCTTTGTCATAGAAGTGGCATGAAGACATTACAATCTACAAAGATGATGTAGAGGAAGTTGGAGTATTGGCTCAGCAAATTCTAGAGGAGAGTCTCACTGCAAGTAGAATGGGAAGTCAGGCTACACAACTTACATCTCGTTACCAAACTCTTCTTCTTCATGTCTTGGTAAGTAATGAAAATTAATTTATTGTAACATCATACACTGTCAGTTAAGAAGCAAATATAAACAGATTTTTGTAATTAGACTTTATCAGAGTTTGTTCATCACTGTAGACTCAATAATATAACATTCACATATATATTCATATATACGCACACATAGATTTCATTGGATTAAATGTATTACAGAAACATAATCAGGATATTGCAGTATAATGACCTGTTACTATCTTTTTTGATAGTTTCAGTAGAGAGATTCAGAATACGTTTGAATGCTAATCAACCTCTAGAGAAATATTTTCAGGTTCTCACTGATACAGGTGTGAAGAAAGTTTGAATTGGTAAGGTACAGTCTTCAGGTCACTGTAAGTAATAATTGCCTCATAGTACTGTAATCACAAGTCACAATTCAAAGTTCAAAATGTAAGTACATTTTCAGCGTTTAGAATTAACTCAGTTTTGACATTAATGATTGCCATGTATATGTACACCCTGACAAGACCCCTGTAAGAATGATCCACTATTTATGAAAGCACTCAAACCTATGTGTTTAATCTTTGTATAACAGGTTTTATTAATAAATAGCAATTTATTGTTATCATCAGCCAATAGCAATGATAAAAATCTGGGTGGTCCTTGTTTCTTCCCCCTACCTTCCATATTTGTTTGAAGGAGCAAATAAAGTTTCTGGAAGAAGAAATACGCTGCATGGAGGAGTCAGAATTGTCTTTTAGTGCTTACACAAATTGGTATGGAGCTACTAACAAGAACTTCAGAAATGTGATCACCAAATTTGATGTGGTTGATAAAACAGCACTGGAGAAAAAAGTGCAGAAACTAGAGGTACAGCTTTCTCAAATGCAGTTTTTGTTCTGTTCATCAAAAAGGGGCTATATTTTAACATACATCTTAACAGTCACTCGAAATTCTGACTTGCCTAGAGAAGCTAATGGGATAAAGACCACACAGTGTAAAACTTTGTTTTGTCGTGTCATATACACATTAGATCACAGTTTGGCTGTTGAGGTTGTAATAGTCCTAAATAATATAATCCTGTCCTTCCATAAGGCATGCATATGTGTTTTGTGTAGATTAAAACTTAAAATAAATTCCCATCGCAAGTATATTTTCCTACCAGTATGCACTCTGGCAAGAAGTGCTTCCTATTTCTCCTCGTTGAAACAGTAGTAAAACTCACATTTTATCTCATAGTTGTAGATGATCTTTTCATATGTCCTGCAGCTTAAGCTGCTTAAACATAATACACTAAGGGAAAGCTTTCATCTATTCCAGAATTTGGAGTATGGATTCTCTCCTAAGAGCCCTCAGTTTCTCTGTTTATCTTCATAAGCCCACTGCAGAACAGAAGTATTTGCTTTATCTGCTTCCTTCCAGCTTACCACACCTTAACTCCAGACAATTTTGTAATGAAAAGTCCACTTAGTTTCCTTAGCAATTTCATCTGTATCCTTAGCAAAATTTAAAAAATGGTGTTAACCTCTAGATAATGGAACTACAATGAATTAAAAATAGAAATAAAATCAAGGCAAGAGTTTCCATACATTTTCTGTTAACCAACCTTTCCTTTACAGCTGCTATTAAGTGATATGGACATAGGCCACAATTTACTGAAATCAGCCCGGGAGAAGGGGGAGCGAGCTATAAAATACATGGAAGAAAATGAAGTTGACCAGCTAAGAAAAGAAATTGGTGATCATGTGGAACAGCTTGAAGAGCTGGCAGGCTCCATCAGGAAAGAGCACATGACTTCAGAGAAGTGTCTTCAGCTGGTAAAAGAGTTCTCAGACAAGTACAAGGCACAGATTCAATGGATCACGGATTACCAAGCCATCTTACATACTCCAGTGGAGCCAAAGAGTGAACTCTATGAGAAGAAGGCCCAATTGTCCAAATACAAGGTAAAAAGGGGTTATCTCATTGTACAATTGAATTGATTTTATTCTAGTGATTCTCAATAAATTCTCTGATCAGGTATCCAAGTTTCTTTATGGACACATAAGATGTCTCTGATCTGGATGTCCTAGTCAGCATCAAAGTGAAAATGTATGTGATAACTGTGCCTACAAATCAGACTGAACTCCTGAGATTGAAATGTGAATGTCCTAAAAGGGCTTCCACATCTGAAAATGTCTTGTTAGGGAGCAAATTCTCTTACGAGTAAACGTATGAGTAATGGCATTGACCTCAGCTGAGTTGATTGCTGTTTCAGCAAAGATAAAAATCAGTTGGTCTTTCTTCACAGCAGACATTGTCTCTGTTTACACTGACTTAATCAGCTTTCTGGTTAAAGCTGCATGTCCCAGCTCAACTGATATCTGATACAGTCAGCTGCTATGACCTCCTATGTTTTTAGTTAGGATTTTTATTAAGTGTTTGGCATTTTTTTTCCAGTCACAAAAATTAGTAGAAAATTTTCCAGCAAACTCCATTTTTTCTCCTAATGTTGTTTGTGTAAAATACTCCAGGATTACAGATGTTTCATGAAATGTGTACTGTTTCTGGCTGAGGAGGAGGTAACTCTTCTCATAGTAGCCCATATAGTGCTGTGCTTTACATTTGTGGCTAAAAAGAATGGTGTTGACAGACAGGTGTTTTGGTTATTGCTGAACAGTACGTACCTACATGGCATCAAGGCTTTCTCTCTGAAGCTGCCCACTACTACCCCTTGCTGGCTTCCCTACACAAAGTCATATGTAATAGCTGTGTGCTTGCTTCCTACATGTTCGAGGAGTTGGGCATTTGGCAGATGCTGGCATGTGCCATGCTGTCTGAGCCAGTGGTACAAGGATGTGACAGGTGAGATGGCTTACTCTTGAGAGTACAATTAGGCACTCCTCTGCACACCATCTCATTAAGGGGAGGGCTTTGGTCATACTTTCCCAACTATTTTCAGAACTTGTTCCTCTGAACAAATTCTATCCCTAGCACTTGCCCCTTCACACATATTAGCTCCTTTTGCTTCACCAGCTCCAGATTGTCAGCCATCCTGCTAGCCACTCACAAAAGGAGCGATTCTTTTTAGACGCGTGCAGATTTGTCTCAGGGCATGTCTGAGAAACATAATCCTGTACTGGTAAACAAAGCTCCTCTTATCTGGAAAGGGTGATATATACCATAATAGGGGACTGTGCTTCAGATCAGAGGGAAGTTAGTCAAATACATCTTCAGTGATCAATAGATATATTTTAATTCTTGCTTGCATTGTAGTCCATACAACAGACTGTTCTGTCCCATGAACCTTCAATAAAGTCAGTGGTTGAAAAGGGAGAGGCACTTTTTGACCTGGTGAATGATGTGACTCTAAAGAACAACATTCAAGACCTTCAGAGCAGTTACCAGGAACTCTGCAGCAAAATAAAGGTAAAAAGTCAGGAATAAAACTCAGGCTTCTTCCAATTTGCAGTATTTTTACGCCTCTTTAAGAAGTTAGTAAGCTATTCCATGCTTTCATGTCTGTACACAGAACCAGCTACCTTTAATTACTTCTGGTGTTTTGTTATGGGGGTTTTTTGGTTTTTTTTGTTTCTTTTTGGGGGGGTGGGTAGGGGGCAGACAGGAGCAACAGGCAATTCTTGAATATGGATGAAACTACCTCAATATATTCAACAAAAGTAGCTGAAATAAATTTTGAGTGTGGCAGGTGAAGTGTTTGTACTTCATAGCATAAAGGAGAAAAGTATTAAGAGACTAGTCTGTACTATTGTTACTATAATTGCTTTTAATACATTTCTGCATGCATTATTTCTTGAAGGGACAGATGTCCTTAAATTATACCATTTTCTCTTATTTCTGCTTCATATTCCACAGCCCCTGTTTAATCTAGTTTAGTTGTTGAATAGAAGTCCTTGGAGAACATAAACTGCAAGATGGATATAATTTAATTCTACAAGGGCATTATTTATTAACATTGATTCATTAGTCCATATACATGTAGTGCTTTGAAAGGCCTAATGCTTCCAAGTACGTCCTAAAGTATGATTATTCCTAAAGCTTTTAATACGTTATACTCCTAACAAGGATAAGCTCTGCAAACCGTGTTAGTACATATGTTTGACTTAGGCACCTTTAATTGTTGCCAATCAACAATAGGAGATGATTTTATTTTTTTCAGAGTTGACTTTTAGTTTAAAGACATGCTTCTGATCTGCACCACAAAATTGATATCTGTTGCATAAGATGAAATGTTGATGGCTTAAATTTAGAGAAGCTTATGAAAACTTTCTTAAAGAGAATAAATACATTTTAACCCAATGTGTACATTCTTAATTTGCCTACCACAGTCACAGGCAATATGTATGTACAAAGGCTGTAGGTAGTAGGGAGCCAACTAAAACATTTGGTAGGTCAAGTGCAATCTCTCAGAGAGCTTGTAATAACTGTAAGTGAACTTAATGTCAAGGTGAGAATGTTCGTTTTCTCAGAGTAAGGAGATCCTCAGTCTTCAGAGTACAGCATTTCATCTGGATTGAAAATACTGCTCAGTACCACAGAGTTTATTCACAGAAGTAATCCCTTTGATGTTTTCCTTTACAGTCTATTAATGTGAGAGTCCCTCACAGGAACATAAATTCAGATGACTGCTCTTATTATGCTTTCAAAGTCTTGATGGGTTTTGGTTGGTTTGGGGTTTTTTAAATTCTTGTAGTTTTGTGAATATTTAATTTAATTTTGATTACTGTGGACCTGCAGGCATATGTTGAATCCTTAGAGGTGAGAGTAAAAGAACATGAGGATTACAATAGTGATTTGCAAGAAGGGGAGAAATGGTTATTACATATGTCCAGCAGATTGGTCAGCCCTGACCTCATGGAAAGCAACAATCTTGAAATAATCACTCAGCAACTAGCTAACCACAAGGTGGGTTTGCTATTGGTCATCTTCCTTCATCCAGTAAAATAGAATTTTGCTTCTTTGCTTCTCTGCCTCCACTCCAGAGCTCTAATTATTTGTCATTCACTTGTTTTCTTCCACTTACTGCTGACTAGATAAGTGTCAGTGTCATTAACGCAGTTTAACCAATCTAGCTTCTTGTTAGGATCATTTCTTGGATGAGACTGCATCTACACAAGAGCTTTGTTGTACTCTGATCTGAATTCTGTGTCAATTTGCTGCTGAGACTTCCTAGGAAATAACTCCCAAAGAATCATATTGGGGTCATTTTACTTCTAAGGTTTTTTTTGGTCTGGCACTTTTAAGGTTAAAAAAAAATTCATTTTTATTTTTTCCCATCTGTTAGGTTGTAGCATTTTCTCCATTGCTTTTATTCAAGGTATTGTTATGGTTGCTATTAGTGATGATCATTCAATACATTGATAGCCATTGCTTTCTGGAAGACAAAAGAAAGCAAAATCCAGCTATCTGCATCACTGCCTGAAACTGAGATTCCAAGGGAAAATATTGAAATCTTTTAATCTGTTGTGATTAGTGTGTTATTCTGTAAGTAACCTCCTTAGATAAAAATTTGGCTCCACCAGAGTCAATGGAAAGAACTGTCCACAGTGAAAGAGCTCATGGAATAAGATATGATTGAGCATGAGATTTCATTCTCATTACTAGGCACAAGATAAGGTGGAGGAACCCTTGAGGGCATGCAACAGAGGAAGATTAAGGGTAGTCTAGGGGCCTGAGCATATAGTGTTTACACATTATGACAGTGCTACTGATGTTTCTGTGGGATATCTGTGTAAAGATTTTCGGCAATGACTTTACAATGAGCATACACTCTAATAGCTTGACTATGACCATACATGTTATCTGATAACTTTTTTTCCAAATCTGAAGAGTATTTAGGGTAGGAAAAAAAAAAAAGTTCTGCATCAATCTTCAAAATTGTTTCTTCTTAGGCTATCATGGAAGAAATTGCAGGATTTGAAGATCGTTTGAACAACCTTAAGAGTAAAGGTGATTACTTGATCAGTCAATGTGCAGAACATCTTCAAGCAAAATTTAAGCAAAACATACAAAGTCATCTTCATGGGACAAGGGACAGCTATTCTGCCATATGTAGCACAGCCCAAAGAGTAAGTCTTGGTTCAAAAAAAAAAAAAAATTGTGTCATTTAAAATGCATTATTATTTCTGAGTACTTCTTCCTTTAAATAGTGAAAAACTTTCTATTGTTTTCTTTGAAATGGAGCCAACAAGTTACTAATGTAGCACTTTATCATTACTGCGCTTCAGTTGAATTCCTTGTGATCCAAATGTTGCCTTTCAGCCAGCAAAACTAGTTGCCTATCAGTTCTTACCTTGATCTCCCCACACCCTAACTACCTTCATGTTATACTAGCTTCTGAGCAGATGCAGCAAAGAAATTAGAACTATCCCTACTTTAAAAACTAGGGAGAAAATTGCATTCTTAGTGCAAAGTCAATAGTTTGCATACATACATAACAGGTCTCAAGTATGTGCAAGGAAATACTGCCTCTCTTATTAAACCCAGACTATACAGTTAAGAAGGGCTAGCTGGGTCATTCTGTTAAACCAATTAGGAGATCAAGCCAGCAGTCAAAAAACAAACAAACAAAAAACCCCAAAACCGAAACTAAAAAAAAAAATTAAAATCTCCTACAAAATCAATGGCAAAATATTGAACAGGAATACAGAAATAAGAGATCACGCTCTTCATTTGCATTGTTATTTTTTCCTTCCAAAAGCTGTGCATTAGATATTGTCCATCTTCTTCACATATTAGCAAGATGCAGCGAGAGCTTAAGGAGCTTTCAGCCTCTGGTACTTTGTGCAAGGGCTAAAAAAACCCCAGTCTTAATAATTCTGTTTAATCTGCGGTTTTCAATGTGGGAGAAGAGAGACAATGGTGGTATTTGAAAATGTTATAAACTTACAAAATGTTTGATTTAGGTGTACCAGACTTTGGAACATGAACTCCAGAAGCATGTTAATCATCAGGATACCCTACAACAGTGCCAGACCTGGCTGTCTACAGTGCAGTCAGAGCTAAAGCCAACTACCTGGACACCTTTCAGCCTGGCAGATGCAGTTAAACAGGTAAAAATTCAGCACTTGAAAAAGCTGAAAAGTTATCCTTAATAAGGTGAGTTTAGATATGAGCTTTATATTACTAGAAATCGTCTAGCCTTCTCAGAAGGCTGAATAGCCTCACTTTTCATTCCCAGCTCCAAAATGAATACCTGGGTGAAAAATAACTGTAGCTAAAAAAATTAAGCAGGGCTTTTGGTAGCTCAGCTTAATGCTTAGAAATACGTACCTGAAAAATGTTGTCTAATTAGATAAACCTGCTCAGATACTCCACAGATGTGTTCAGCAGAGGGCTTGTGTCTTTTTGCTTGTCCAATTGCCCATCTGTCTCCTACGTTACTATATGAGGCCTGGTTTCATAGTACCATGGACACAGAGTCACTTTCAGGCTATTAAAACAATTTTTCAGCCTAAGAGCATAGAACTGACTCTAGCCCATATTAATCATTAAGAATGCTTTCTTTGCTTCTTGATTATTTTTAGTAATAATGTGTTTTACATTGGATTTGTACCTTGTTTTTAAATTAAACTGGTATGGTGCTAAAAATGCTGAAATTCAGAGCTATCTCATCCAACATCTGGCTTGATAAAGACCTTGAAATACTAGAGATGGCAGATCCACAAGGGCAGGGGAAGCAGGCAGTAACAGTGGGACCAGCAGGGCAGTACCTTTCCAGTGAAGTGCAGAACTGCAGCTCAAAGGTTAGGTGAGCAGAGTCCCTCTGATGTCATCTACCAGCTGGTGACCATCAGGCAGGTCTGTAGGGATGAGGCCAATCCCAGGTGAAGGTAGCGAGTCAGAGCGGGAAGGCAAGGCCAGGAGGATCAGCCAGGCACAGATGCACCTATAGTGTAGCTCAGGTGAGTTCCATAGGTGTATGAGGGACTGAGCTTACCTGCATGGCTGCTGTATGCTTCTCCAGTGATCAGGTCCCAGCTGGACAGAGTCATAGCTGGCTCTAAGCAGAGGAGCCAAACCACAAGGAGAGCGGGATAGAGGCTGCAGAGCCCTTTGGTGCCCTGACGGCCCTGATCTTCCCTGAGGATTAGACACCTGTTCCTGTGCTTGACTGTTCTTAGTGTGAAAAATAGTTTCCCTCATTTAGGAAGAATTCCTTCAGACCTTCCAAAATGCCACGTACTACAGCCCCATATCCCCACAGCCCTTTGCTGGACTTGTGTCTGTTTGCCAATATCTTTTATGGGGGAAGAGGGAAACTGGGCCAAAAAAATCCGGGACAATTGGACAGGTGTAAGTACAGGAGAAGCTTGTGCTCTGCATTCTTGCTAATATAGTCATTTGGGTTTGCCACAAGGGCACACTGCTCTTTTGTTCAACTTATTGCCCACAAGGAGCCACAACAGGCCCTCTGAATTAGGTGATCAGTCACCCCTCCTCCCTGGGACTCTTACGCTATTGCCCTGCTTGTTAGCACTCAGATAATTTTCTTTTGGGATAAGGCAAGTCTTCATAGGGAGAAATGTGTTTCTATGTGCAGTGTCGAGAGCAAGAACCCTCAACAGTGTCATGTTGTCTGATCTTGGCAATCGCAGCTACTGGGGATGTTGGAAGGTTTTCAGAAGGTGTGGGAAAGTGTAATGTACCGCTGCGCTGAATTCTTCATGATGTGTCAGCCACTGGAAAATTTTACAGTTATAGGAATAGGTCACTTTGATAATCCCATAAAGCCCTGCTTCCCATTCACATTGGGAAAGTCAGTCACCTTGTGTGTTTCTATCCAAAGCTTTATTTATAAAGAAAAAAGTTAGCTAATACATATGTATTGATAATTGGATGATAATCAAGTCTTTAAGGTTTACTCCTTTCCATAATTATAACATAGCTGCCTTACCTAATAAAATAGTGTATATCTACATTTAATTTTATGGAAATAATAAACTAAAGCAAAAATACTAAAATGCATGATTGTAATAAAATAACATATTATTTCCACAGTCTCAGAGTTTATTTGAGGATTGTCTTCCCCCAGGTTAAACATTTCCGGGCTCTGCAGGAGCAGGCCAACACATACTTGGATCTTCTGTGCTCCATGTGTGATCTGTCAGATGCCACAGTGAAGAGTACAGCAGCAGATATTCAACATACAAAACAAATGGTACAAGATAATCACAACAACCCACTTTTAATCCTATTTAGAGCTTTAACGGCCCTGATCTGTTCCGTTTTAAAGAGGTCATATTGGGTAACAGTTTACAGAAAAGTCATCTTACTTTCTTCTTAAGTATTTCTTTAGAAATAGCTTTCTCTTTATGCCTTTTTTTTTTTATTATTATTAAATCCGCATGTTACCATCCAGGTACTAATACAAAGACATAGAAAAAAGGTTGCTAAAGGTATTTAGGCAGTGTTACAAGATGTTGGTCTAAAGCCACGGAAATAACATTCTAGGAAGAAAACCTGATCCAAATTATCAGTTTTCATAAAACACAATTCAGTTTGTTCTTCTCTGTATTTTATTAAAGCTTAGACATATTTTATTATTATTTATTCAGCAATAGACTGATGTTCATATTAGGGTATATGAATATTAGGAATATATTAATTGTAATCATCAAAAATTTTTATGGTTCAATCATGAGTCAAAGTACATCTATTTCAGCATATTAATTTATAGAAGTGTACCTCAATTTTAAGTTTAAATTAGCTAAGTGCTTGGTTTTAAAATAGAGCTATAAATGAAAGTTACTTGAAAGAAACATTATAACCATTCCTGTTTAGGAGAGGTGAAAAATTTAGTTTCACTTACACGGACACACAGTTGAAATTTTGAAACTATTTCTACCAAGAGTAAAAATCTAATACATACAGTAACAGTATTCCATACCAGAAAAGCAAATTGTACAAATCCAGGTAATGCATAAAAATATGGCAGTCAAAGTATTGACTAGCTGAAAAGCATCCCAAACATCAGAATAAGATTCCTCTTACTCTGATATATAATATTGATATATAAAGCAGTGAAACATTTTTAAGAAATCACAGATGGTAAAGTGCTGAGATATATTAAGCTGGTTGAGTGTCTAAACCTTAAAGACACCCAACTGCTGTATTCGGAGCGAAAGAAGCTGTGTCACTATTGGTGTAAGAGGATTGATGTGCTCAGATCCAGTAAGTATTCTTCTTGGCATTTTAGAAAAGACATATAAGCAAAATAACTAGGCTAAGCAAATTAAATGGAAGTGTTTAGTTTAAGCTTTTGTTTTGCAAATGTAAATGCGTGTAGGGTACAGCCTAGCAATATTCTTGGCATACAGTAGACTAAATTATACAGTTAATTTAAGCTTTACAGAGGACTGAGAACACTGAAATACACAGAGTCATAAATATACTTGCTTCTCTCAAGGGTGAATGATAATTAATTTCTTTCTTTTTTGTTACCCCAGAGGTTTTCTTTGATAGGTACAATTTTGTGACTTTTGAAGGTTAAGACTCTTTTTATGGATAATATTAGCCCCTTCAGAATCTAGTGTAGAAATTGCTTTAAGTACAGTATTGTGCTCAGAAGAAAAATGATATTCATCCTCCATTCTCCAAAAATAGATGCTTTAAAGTATTCCTACTCTTTTTCGTTTCTTTTCTTCTAGATTGAGCAACAGATAATGCACTCACAGTATTTGTCTCAAGGTTGGGAAGAGATAAAACAATTGAAAGCTGAGCTCTGGATATATTTCCAGGATGCGGATCAACAACTCCAGAATTTAAAAAGGAGACGGGCAGAGTTGGAGCTAAACATTGCCCAGAATATGGTACTCCAGGTTAAGGTAAGGAGACTGGGTTAAGAACAGAAGGTAAGGAAGAAGTTCATCCTGTAGCTGATTTTATGATATTATATGCATATATTGCATACAATGGCTAATTTGCTCTAAGCGAGAGCAGAAAAGACAGAGAAAAGATTGTTTCTTTATTGATGTTACACGATGATTCAGAGAGTAGAAAACTGTTCTTTAGTGTTTTTCTGGCTCTGATTTTTTTAGCAATAGGCGTTTTTTGGCCTACTGTTCTGATTTGCCTTCACTTTTAGAATACTAAATGCAGACCACAGTAGATCTGAAGATAAAATCTGCAAATTGGGCTTGCTAAGTTCTTTGATTTCTATACTTCTAAATAGTTAGGAGTATTTCAGAATTAGTCCAGGAAGCTATTTGATGTTGCTGATCTCTGAGAATGGGTATGACAGAAACCCAGTTTAAATAATGAGACAAATGCCTTCAAATTTTCACTCATTCATTCCTGAAGAGAGAATTTTTATGACCATTCTGTACACATCACAAACATCAGTAAAGTAACAAAAGGAAAACAGATAATTTCTTTATTAAATGATTAAATACTTGGGTTTTGCATTTTTGGTCTAGACTTTGCTTGTATTCTTTTTCTGATAAGCCAGGAATTCGGTGAAAAGTAAACAGCACTTCCTCTTCATGTGTGTTGTACTCACATGTTTGGACTAAGTCATAACCTTTGAAGATGCCTCAGTGCAATCTGGACTAAAAGCTGTTATACTACCTATCATTAGAGTTCAGGAAGAAGGAGTCTGTATTTCTTCACTATTTCAGTCAGGAACTTTGAATTATAATGAAAGGGTGACACCTGCTGTACTGTCAGATGTGGCACAATGTGTATTTTTCCCTATAATTTGCCTTGGTAAAGGAAGATGCCTAGTTCCATTTGAAGCAGTCATGAAGAGGAATGTGAGCTGGGCAGTAACATCTCTGCTTCAGAAATCCCGCCAGCCTTTGGTGAAAACACATCTTCCCAACAAAATGCTTTAACTCCTTTAGTTATGAGTTATTAACTAAAATAACAATCATACCCTGGTAATCACTGGCTTTTTTTCATTGACAGTGATAATGGTTGCTGTTACAGAAGAAGTAGGAGCAATACAAAGTACGGATATGGAGGCTCACTGACTCATGGACTCTGCTTCTTATTTTTAGTCTATAATGAAAAAGGAAAAAAAAAATAAGCTAGAAACAGAAACGGTAGTGGTAATAGGAATTATTCTTGGAAGACTCAGACTACCTTGCATGTTTTAGTATATGGTGGGAGCTGTGCTAGTCTAGAAGCCTGGACAACAAGATGTGACTCGATCATGATTTCTGTTTGTCACTGGCACTCGGACGTTCCTCTGATTTGCTTTCACATCTATAACCAACTTGTGTTCACCTGACAAGATGGGGAGGAGGATTAGGAGAGAAGACACTTCTTCCAATTTGCATTTGCCTGGGCAGATAATTAGTCCTTACACAATTTATTTAGCTCAGAGTTTTTACTTAAATTCCACTTTGAGTATGTGTTATTATACTGGTTTTTACTCATATCTATTTCAGGAGTTCAGTCAGAAGTTGCAGTCTAAGCAGTCAGCTCTTACCTCTGTGACTGAGAAGATGAACAAGCTAACCCAAGGACAAGAATCACCTGAACACAAGGAAATAGGAGAACTGAGCAACCAGTGGCTGGATCTCTGCCTTCAAGCACACAGTTTGCTCATGCAGAGGGAGGAGGATCTGCAGAGGACAAGGGATTATCATGATCGCATGAATGTAGTTGAAGTTTTCTTGGAAAAGCTCACAAAAGAGTGGGACAACCTAGCTAGGTAAGCAAATGTGCATATATGTTGAAAGAACTGTTTACAGTGTCTTTTAAGTTGGAGCCACTAAAAATCCTTTTTTGCATGCTTAATTCAAAGTACTCCTCCCTTATTAATTATAAGGCAATTAATTACTTCTGTTGAAATGAGGAGAGTTTGAGAAGCCAAATCTTCAGTGTTTGTCTTTATGGCAAGTAGTGATTGATCCTATTTCAGGGTATAGTATTTCCTGATATTTCAAAAATGTTGACTATTTAATTTGAACGCTTTCATTTGTCTTTACTGTGTTTCATGAGTTTTTCATTGTGATATTGTGTTATATTTATTAAACTATTATATTAAAGCTTAGTTACTACTGCTAAATGTTTGCAGCTCCTTTGTATTGCATAAACACACCAGCTGTGTGTAAAATCGTGAGTCTATTGCTGCTGCTATCACTATCATGGAACAAGATTCACTTCAACCTCAAAACTCCTTGTTGTTTGTATGTGCAATCTCATCAGTATGCTCTGTAGTATTCATATAAATTTCCATGGTCAGCCTATGACCACATGGCAGATGAAAGGGAAAGGAATAAATTTGTTAAGCTTTTTAATTAATATTCAAGACTGTTGCCTTCAAGTTATTCTGAAAACTGTGGGTCTTTATATAATATTGATTTCAGTATGTAGTGGGGTTATAATTAATCCTGACATCTCCTAAAAGTCTGTCCTGAAATAGGATCTAATAATTAATTTTTGCCCTGTCCATGTTGATCATAGATCCGATGCTGAAAGTACAAATGTACACCTTGAAGCTTTGCAAAAATTGGCAATGGCACTACAGGAAAGGAGATTTGCTCTGGAAGATTTGAAAGATCAGAAACAGAAGATGATAGAACATCTGAATCTTGATGACAAAGAATTAGTAAAGGAGCAATTCAGTCATTTTGAGCAACGCTGGACTCAGCTGGAGGACCTTGTCAAAAGGAAAATTCAAGTTTCTGTTTCAACTTTAGAAGAGCTCAATGTGGTGCATTCCAAATTTCACGAACTAATGGAATGGGCAGAGGAGCAGCAACCTAGTATCTCAGAGGCTCTTAAACAGAGCCCTCCGCCAGATTTGGCTCAGAGTCTTCTCATGGATCATCTTACCATTTGCAGTGAGCTTGAAGCCAAACAGCTTGTTCTGAAGATGCTTGTGAAAGATGCTGACAGGGTGATGACCAACCTAGGGCTCAATGAAAGGCAAGAGCTGCAGAAAACAGTTTCTGATGCACAGCACCATGTGGCTTGTCTCAGTGATTTGGTTGGCCAGAGGAGAAAACACCTGAATAAAGCACTGTCTGAAAAGACCCAGTTTCTCATGGCAGTCTTTCAGGCTACAAACCAAATTCACCAGCATGAGAAGAAGGTAATGTTTCCAGAACACATTTGTCTGTTGCCAGAAGATGTGAATAAACAGATCAGGACTTGTAAGAATACCCAGGCTAACCTGAAAGCCTATCAAAATGAGGTCACAGGGTTGTGGGCTCAAGGAAGGGATTTAATGAAAGAAGCAACAAATCAAGAAAAGAGTGAAGTGTTAGGTAAACTGCAAGAACTACAGAATGTGTATGACACTGTTTTACAGAAGTGCAACCAGAGATTGTTAGAACTGGAGAAAAATATTGTTTCCAGGAAATATTTCAAAGAAGACTTAGATAAAGCTTGCCATTGGCTAAAACAAGCTGATATTGTCACATTCCCAGAAGTCAATGTAATGAATTCTGACACTGAGCTATACAGCCAGTTGGCAAAATATCAACAGATTCTTGAGCAGTCTCCAGAATATGAAAACCTGCTACTTGCACTGCAGAGAGATGGCCAAGAAGTCTTACCATCACTTAATGAAGTGGATCATTCCTATCTGAATGAAAAACTTAATAGTCTCCCTCAGCAATTCAATATTGTCACTGCTCTGGCAAAAGAAAAATTATATAAGGTTCAGGAAGCAATTTATGCCAGAAAAGACTATGCTTCTTTGATTGAGTTGACAAGTAAAGCTCTGACTGAGCTAGAAGATCAGTTTATTAACATGGACAAAGCTCCGGCTGCTGTTTCAGCTAAAGAAGCTGTGTCACTCCAGCAGGCCTACAGAGATCTCTTAGGTGAAGTGGTGAGCCTTGGTGCAGCAGTGGATGAACTGAACCAGAAGAAGGAGGCCTTTCGGAGCACTGGCCAGCCATGGCAACCAGATGAGATGTTAAAACTTGCCACACTGTATCACAAGTTGAAAAGGCAAATAGAACAGAAAATCAACCTGTTGGAAGATACAATAGAAGCATGCCAGGAACATGAGAAAATGTGTATGCAGTTTGAGGCACAGCTCGAAGCAGTAAAAAAGGAGCAGATTAAGGTAAATGAAGAAACACTCCCAATAGAAGAAAAGCTGAAAATATACCATTCTCTGGTGGGCAGCTTGCAAGACTCAGGAAGTCTTCTGAAGCGAATAACTGAACATCTGGAAGCCCTTTCTCCTCAGCTTGACTCATCTGCATATGAGACAACAAATCACCAAGTGCAGGCTTGGCAAGAGAAACTGAAGTCTTTGCATGCTGCCATTGTTGACACTGTAATTGAGTGCGAGAACAGACTTGTGCAAAGCATAGACTTCAAGACAGAAATCTGCCGCTCACTTGAGTGGTTGAGGTGGGTGAAAACAGAACTTAATGGAACACTAAGTTTGGACCTCAAACTGCAAAGCATCCAAGAAGAAATCCGAAAGGTTCAGATACATCAGGAAGAAGTACAGTCAAGCCTGAGAATAATGAATGCGCTGAGCAATAAAGAGAAAGAGAGATACATGAAAGCAAAGGAGCTTATACCTGCTGACCTGGAAAACACTCTTGCTGAGCTGATGGAACTAGATGGTGAAGTTCAAGAAGCTATACATGTGAGACAGGTTAGTGCATCCTAATAGTAATTAGTTTTTCAGTCATGAAGCTGAAAAAGATGGGTCTGTGGGTTGATGTCTGCAGTCATTATGAAAAGATTGATTTTAATAATCTTATTGTTTCTTTTTTTTTTTTAATGACACAGGCTGCTGTGATGTTATACTTGTGACCCTCTGTATAATTTTCCCTTTTATTTCAGGCTACCTTGAATAAAGTATATAGCCTCTGCCAGAGGTACTACCAGGTGACACAGATAGCAAATGACTGGCTTGAAGATGCTCAGGAGTTTCTACATTTAGCAAGAAATGGTTTAGATGTTGAGAATTCTGAGGAGAATCTAAGGAACCACATCGAGTTTTTCAGCACAGAAAATCAGTTCAATAATCATTTGAAAGAGTTACAGGGCCTTATGTCTGAGATAGAGCCCTTTATACAAGCCACAGCAAGAGAACAGCTGGTACAGAATGTAGCTGCATTGGAGGAAAAGGCCAAAGGGACAAAGCAAGAAGCCAAAACTCAGCAAGAGCAGTTACAAAGGTATATTCTTTCTTTTTTTTCTTTCATTTTAAGATCACCTTGTTGGTGATGGAAGAAAGAGATAACATTAATTGGAGTTTTGTAAATAATTGTGCTACTTATGAGGGAAGTGGATATTGGGATTCACAGTTCTTGGATTCTGTTTTCTCCTCTGCCCCTAACTGACTAGCTGTGTGATCTTGAGGAAGCTATGACATAATTATATTAAGCTTGGAATAGCACTGAGAAGAGTAGGGAGTGATGTCCCATATTTCAGCTGACACAAAACCTATGCAGGAACAAATGAAATTGAAGCAGACGTTTTGAACTAAAAGGAAATACCTTTCCAACCAGCATAACTGTTTTACTTATTATTCCTCAGTGTTCTGGATTACACAAGCTTGGTTAGGTTTAAAAGACAATGTAGGCAGTCACTGAGAAAATGTCATACAAGGATTATTAAATGCCCAGCTGTGGTTTTGGTAAGGCATAGCTGAAAATCAGGAGCATATGCTTTTATGTATGCTCTTTCCTAATAATCTTCTTGTTTTTCTTGGAAAATACTGTGTAACAGCAAAAATAACCAGTTACATTGAAAACTAGGTGCAACAATATTCCTTATTTTCAAATGGTTTTATATTGCGTTAATTTGTTCTTTCTGGAACTGTATTTGTTTCAGGTGTGCTTCTGAGTGGCAGGAGTACCAGACAGCAAGGCAGAAGGTTATTGAAGTGATGAATGAGGCTGAGAAAAAATTATCTGAATTCTCAGTAGCTAAAGCTGCTTCTTCTCCCGAAGCAGAAGAGAAATTGCTTACACATAAGGTAAAGTACTGATAATTGCATGAAATCCTTGTCTTTCAAATGAATTTCAATTTTTGCGTCTTTTCCTGTAGCACTTAACTGTGTCATAACACACCAAGAGGTGTTTAGTGTAGTGGAAAACACATTTAATTTTTGGGGTGACCAAGACAGGTAGTTCTAATCACTTTTCAACTTGTTGTCTGTCTATGTGCCTATGACTGTAGAGAACTGCAAAGAGTCAGGAGGTTCCTAAAAGCCTTGGATGTGTAAGCCCCAAAATTATGTACCCTACAAGAAATTCAGATCAGTAGAAATATCCATCTACTTTGGAACACATGGAACAGTTTTACTAGAACAGGAAGAGTTGGGGTTTAATATTAACTCTTGTTTAGTCTAAAAGCAAGAAATGTAACTTAAAAGAATTATTTTATCTTCTTGTATTTAGGGTACTAATCAGTTGCCTTAATATAGGCAGTTAGACATGCTGCCAGGTCTCCAACTGTGTCTCTGTGAAATCAAGAATCTCCCCTAAGGATAATATCATGTCTGCCAGCTTTATGAGAATATCCTCATATCCTTGGAAATATAAAATGTCATTAAAGATAAACATGACATAAATGTACACTTAAGCACCTGAATGGCTTCTTTCATTTTTGGAGTCTAATATAAGTCAGTCTTTGCTATGATAGGGACCCTGAATGCTCATTTTCATCCCCTCTAGAGTGTGTCAGGAAAGAGAAAATCTGATTACACCACATTTCTGCTGCTTCCGGAGAACTTCATATTGGACAAGTAGCTGTAGATAATATATTGCATATTAAAAACAAAGTGAGACCTAGCCATATAACTCAGCACAGAGTACTTCCTCTTTGTCTTCAGTGGATGGAAGTAGCTCATCTACCTACGTGTCGAATAGTAATGAGTTGTGTTGTAGAAAAGGAAAACAGTGGTTATTTTTGCTTTTTCAGACTCTTGTGTCCGTAGTGAATTCTTTCCATGAGAACATCACAGCCCTGGAAGAAAAGGCTTCACGGCTGGAAAAAGTTAGCAATGATGCCAGTAAAGCATCTATAAGTAGATCCATGACAACAGTTTGGCAGCGCTGGACACGGCTCCGAAATGTAGCCCAGGAACAAGAAAAAATTTTGGAAGATGCAGTGCAGGAGTGGAAGAGCTTTAATGATAAGGTAAATTCTAATCTTGGTAAATCCTCCTTTGTACATAGGTTTTCACTCATTATGCTGCCTTATTAATCATCTTGTGCAACAGAAAACTGATATCAGGAATAACAGTGATTTGTTTTCCTCAGGTCAGAAAAACACAGCTATGCAAGATCTAGGTTTAGAATCACTGCTTCCAAAGTTTGTACTGTTCTTCTGTATGCATACATCTATAATAAATACAGAGCTTTTTTGGTTTCTGATAGTTCTTCAGAACCTTCTCCTCTGTTTCCCTTCCCCAGATGTTCTATTGTAGATTATGTCAACCTCTTTTTTTCTTTCTTCTCTCTTCTCTTTCTCCTCTCTTTCTTCTCTCTTTTTTCTCTTATCTCTTTCTTCTTTCTTTCCTGAAGAGCATAAAGTTGTTGTTTCTAAGCATAAGCTGTGATGATATTCCCTGTCACTGTTCATTGATCACGTCTCTTATTTTTTTTTTCCTTTATATTCTGCCTGACTTCTTTTATCCATCATGGTCCATTATTTACGCACAGATGGCAGGTTCTCTAGGAATGGGGATAATTGTTCTGTTAAATGTATGACTTGTGACAAATATGGTTGTGCCCTGGGGTAGAGATCCACATCCTATGGCAATTAATATAATAAATGCTAAAAAATATAAGTAACCACTCATCACTGGACAAAAGAAGTGCCTTATCAGGTCTTAATCCACTGTGAAGAGTTAGGGCTATCTAGCTGGATCTAGCACAGCAGAGCATAAATTTATATCTGCTATAGAGACTACTGCACAAACACTATACCACAGCAGTTTTGCAGAATCTAAATGTACAGCACTGGGTTAGGCACCTTTTGGTGTCAGTTGTACTAGCTTCTTTTGTATTGACAAGTCTGTATCTCTGTCCATAGATTCAGAAAGCCACCACAGCAATAGATCAGCTGCAAGGTCGCTTACCAGAGAGCTCAGTGGAAAAGGCGTCCAGGACGGAGCTTCTGGAACTCCTGGATTACCACGGCAGTTTCCTTCTGGAGGTGGACCACCAGCTGTCATCTTTGGGCCTGCTCAAACAGCATGCTGTCAGCATGCTTCAGGATGTGGAAATAAGGCCTCCATCTCAGGAGGAACTACCAGTAATGCAAGAAATCAAAGCAATGCAAGATCGATGCCACAAGTAAGGCGATATTTTAAAAGATTCACTAGAAAAATGGTATCTTACAATTCATTAATAAGACTTTATGTATCATTTCATGTAATTAACAATTATCATGCTTAAATATTAATTGCTATGTTTTAAATAAGCATCATTAATTATTTTAATTAATTTTGAAATATGTTTTTTGCCATTATTTTTTATTTCCATCAGCAGGAGTATACATTTTAGAATATCTCCTTCTTGCCTTGCATAATATTACTAACTTGTGTAAAAGCTGCATAAACTGCATTAAAGTTATAACTGACTTTAAACATTTACATTGCATTTCACCATTAATGGCAACCATTTATCTTTTTGTATCCCTAAGTTTTGATTAGTTTATCATTTTGTTTCCCCTGTTTGAAGCACTTAGGTACCAAAAGCAGGTATTGTACGAAATTTACAGGGAAATTTAGGGTAGTTGCAAACAAAGTGTGTCTTAAAATTTCACATTGTGTATATGCGAGTGTTTATGAAAATCTAAAATGTCTCCCTGTCGTGTAGAAAACAGGAAGTTTTATGCCAAGTTTCAGGACACATATTTACGTCATATTTACCTCATGCCATTAACTGTATCTCTGCAGTGGGAAGAGGAAGAGAGATAGAGAATAAAAAAAATGCAAACCCTGCACCATGCCTGTGCAAAGTTAATCATGTGCATGCATAAATGATCCGTGTAGAAAAGGTGTAGATATAAGCACTTTTATAATTCCATTCACTCAGAGTTGGCTTCTAAGAAATAGGGTCTGTGATGATCTCGTGCTCGTGTAAATAAGGCAGGGTTCAGCTATGAAAGGTTAAGCAAACATAAATGTGGGAATATCAAAGTAAGGTCCATGTCACATACATTAACAGTTGCAAGTAGTCCAGTAGTCACAGTGGTATCATTTTTTAGAGGACATCCAAGTTCTTGAGGAAAATGCAGAAATTCTGTCTTAGTGGAAGTGTGGAGATAGGTCCCTGGATCAGAAATGGTGTTCAGATGTTTGATCTGTACCTTTCCCTAAGTATTCTGCCAGTGCAAATCCCATCAATAAGAGTGAAATTCACTCACGTTATTTTACATTATAGATATCAAGGTCAGAATTGATGAAATATCGCTTCCTAATTAATGTAGAGAAATAGACAAGTCTAAAATTAAACTTTTCTGACCTGTTTTAGAAGTTTGTTTTAGAAGAATGATGAATTATCCGAATTCATGCCCTACATGAGTTCATGCTCTCATTTATGCCTGTTTCCTCCACTGACAATCAGTCTGTAGTGATAAACTCAAATGTAGGGGTCTTTATTGTAAACCTTTTCATTTCTTCAAAAGAATTGCATGCTTGATGTCCAAATACATAATACTGAAGAATGAACATAAAACTAAATTATTTATTTTAATTTATTTTACTGGATGTGAGGCCATCAATCATTATCTTTATTATTCAGCATTTTTTGACAAAGCAATGTTTTTAGACATTGCTTAATTCTTCACAAATAGTTATTATTTCTTTGTTTCTGAAGTATGCAGCAGAAAGTTAAAAAAGGTGTGAAGATGGCAAAACAGGAGCTGAAGGAGCGTGAGGAGGTTGAAGCAGAGATTAATGTTGTGAACTCCTGGATTCAGGAAACAAAAGAATATTTATTAAGCCCTGATGTAGAAGTGGACACTCAACTTCAGGAGTTGCAGGTATATTAAGTTTTCAATTTCTAAACTGCAATATTTATCTTCATTGTAATCTGTAAATAAATGTTAATAGTTTCAAAACCACCACAAATTCAAATTAGATAATATTCATGAGTTTTTGAGTAACCCAATAGACAAATTCATAAAGCATGAAGTAGATGATAGACTGTAATATTTTTTTAAATATATTTAAGAGATATTAAACTATTTGCATATATGCAATTTTATGTACTAGTATATTGATTAGTAATGTTTCTCCTCTCCTTTAAAGTGTGTGGGAACTATAGAATGTGAATGGACAGAATGTGACATTTCTATCTCAGCAGTTTGGGTTTGGGAGGGAAGCAGCAAAGTAAACTGATTCCACTTGATGTTTTCTATGTACATGTGGCCATACAGGAACAGAGAACTGAGCAGACAGTCATAACTGGAAATCCAGTGAATCCCAAGATAAAATTCTTTTCCTGGACTAGTTAAGAATTTGAAAACAATTAGCTTGTAATATCTGCATTTGCTAAGTTTACACAGATGTGTTTCGCCCGTTGTTCTTGACAGTATTGTTTTTTTCTGTCATCAGTCTCTCCTTGGTGAAGTTACTACTCATCGCCAGGCTGTTGAAAAAATGGCTGAACAACAACAGAATAAGTACCTGGGGCTTTATACCATTTTGCCTTCTGAACTCTCTCTTCATTTAGCAGAAGTTGGGCTGGCCCTTGTAACTGTACAGGATCAGGTACAGCACAGAAGATAAGTGCATAATGGATCTATATCCCTTTCTTAGGCTTTATAATTTGGTATTCATGTGTGGCCAAACTATGGCAACATAAAATAGTTTTATTACCTTCATCCTTTAAATTAAACTAAGTTAAATGAAAGTTAATTTCCTTTAAGGTAGAGGCATTTCTGGTTACTGAATTTCATTCTTGTTGTTGACAGATTCAAACTAAAGAAAGAGAAACTCAGCAAATCAAAACATTGAATCAAGAATTTGATCAGAAAATCCAGGGGATAGCAAATGAACTAAATGCCATTCTTTCCAAATTAAAAAAGAAAACAAATGATATAGCACAAGCTAAACTTGAACAAAAGGTAAGACAAGGCTTTGCTTATGTGATTACACCATAAATTCTTCTGAATTGGGATGCTCACTTCGTACAAAAGTTGTGTTTTTGAAGACTTGCAGAACACATTTTTTTAATGTAGTTCAACAGAAGAATGGACAGAAATAAGGGCTGAGTGATGAGATTTTTAAAATTATGTTCTTTGCAAAGTAGCCCATACATGGACTTCAGTGAGTAACACAATTTTGAGGAAGTAGCTGAGCATAAAAGTCAGATGGACAAAATTTCATTGTTCCTTTTAAATAATGAGTATGACTACAATCTGGAAAACCCTACGGGTCCCCCAAAATGCTCCTTGTCCCAGTCTGTACTGAAAAGATCATTCTTTACAGTGTACCTTTACTTTTGATTTACTTGCTCCTGCATCAGGATCAAGCTATGAAAATGCAAGTTTCAAAGGAAAATGAAAGTTTTCATAATGCATTAATGAGTAATTACATTTTTCTGAGTTTGTAAAGTTATATTTTAAGACATCAACAAAGCAGACCCCTTTTCCAATCAATAAAAATCCTTGTCATGGCTATGTGTGCTGACTGTTCATTTCAGAAACAAACACAGAAAGATGCCTGAGAACAGTTAATGTCACACTGAAGTGACTCAGTCTTTGGCTATGGTAGGGAAAACGGTTATCCATTTCAGCCAGGAAGTCAGAGAAGAAAGAGTAACAGCACATATTTAAGAGATGACCAAACATCCTGCTGTTCTGCCTTCCTGCTTAAAAATGGAACAAACTATGGAGACTTTGGACAGGGTATAAAAGTTGCAAGTTGGACTAGAAATAACCAGAAAGCTAACACTTCCTGGATCACTGATGTTGTTGTTTTTCTGTCTAGATCCTCGGTGAAGAGTTGGACAGCTGCAATATAAAGCTGTTGGAATTAGATGCATCCGTCCAGGACTTTTCAGAGCAGAATGCACCACTGGCTAAGCAGCTGGCTAACAGGATAGGGAAACTCACTGCGTTGCACCAACAGACTATACGGCAGGCTGAGTACAGAGCAGCCAAGCTCAGTCAGGTATGATCTCACCTCCTTCCAGCTGTTTTTTTTTTTTGAAGCAGAAGGAGCATGCAAACTTCTCATTTATTTTCCTGTAGTTATGCAAGAAGGAGCATTCCTTGGCACATCTGCCCATTATTATTCAGGGCTTGCATCACATCTCAAAGAGGTACAGACAGGTCAGATCAGGAGGGTGGAATATTTCTGTGATGTGACTTTAACATCCTCTTGCATGAATCATCTGCTGGTTGGTTCCTCTGGTGCCCCTTGTGATAGACCTCACAAACAGTACCATGCCAGGAAATAGTATCTCATTGTGCTTTTCAGGGCCTCTGTTTAATCGCTGTTACCAATATTTGCAGCATTAAAAAGAAAAATAAAATAAATTTCTTTGCTCTGGTATCAATACATAGAGGGTGAATATAATTTGTAGATTCAATAGAAAAGCCTACATACAAGGGTCCTGATAATCCATAATATTTATGCAACATTTTGGCATTCATAAAAGTATATCCTCTGTGGTTCAAAGTCTCTGTAATTCTTTCTCCTTTTTAATTTTTCTTAATTGTTATTATCCCAGAAGAAGTATAGCTAAAAGCAAATAAATGGATTTTCTGTGGTTCTGCTATCCATACCCTGATAAATTAAGAGTTCTCTCTTCTGCACGTAGACACTTCTCTAAGGCTTGAAAAAGATTACTTCATGATATTCTTTTCAATTTCCTCTGAAAATTGTTTTTAAGATGACATAGAAAGTTACTATCAAAGTAGGAGTTCAGTCAGAGGTACTTTGTGAAGGGATTTACCATTAGGATATTTTTGTTCTGCACCAAAAAATCCACTTAACAAAAAAAAGATAGGTATGGCAAACTGCTTGCAAATACAGTTTGGTCACCTAGGATTTGATTAGTTCTTTATGAAGGAAAAATTCATGAAAAACAATGAAATTATTCCTGCTGAGAAGAAAATGGGAAGTTATGAGTACTTTGCTAAGTAGAAATTGAATGAATCACAAAACAGAGCCTTTTTCCTATATTTTGAAATAGTGCAACATTTCATTTGGAAATATGGGAGACTGAGTGGACACAGCAGATTGGAAAAAAAGGTGATTTGGGGGATGGTAAGAGAAGGAGACAAATTGAAATAAGAAATGACATAGAGGAGGCTTGCAGTGAACCATAAACTGAACAAGAAGTAAGTTTGGAACTTACATGTGAGGCTGAACTGTGCGCAGGGAGTGTACCCTCTAGGGATATATTTGAGCATCAATGGACTCTCCCAGTGTGACCTACACTTTTATAGTGCCTTTTTTCCCCAAAATAGATATGCTTATTACTGGAAGCAGACCTATTTTAACTCCATAAATACATAAGTAATTTAATTATATAAAACAGTATGGAAATGTTGTTTAAATGATCCTGACAGTAAATGAAATAAAATTGGTTTTATCCTTCGCTAAGAACTGTACAAAATTACATGCTAGGCTTAAGAGAATTTTTCTTTTATATCCAGGCTGTTTCACACTTGGAAGAATACAATGAGATGCAGGAGTTCATATTGAAATGGATTGAGAAAGCAAATATCCTAGTCCATGGTAGTATAACATGGAATTCTTCCTCTCAGCTTCGTGACCAGTGTAAAGCCTACCAGGTAATTATATGAGCTATGAAATTTAAAAGGCAGTGTATATAGAAAGTTATTTTCAAAGCAACATAGTTTTACTTCCTCTACCTTTTTTGGCCTCCTTTCCTTGAGGAAAAAAAAATTCTGAAGTGCTAGATTTCTTTGACTGTTCCCCCAAGCCTTAAAAATAATAATTGGTTTTGGACAATTGTTTTGAACACAGAAATTAAGATATATTGTGGAATAAAACTATGTGATTTGAAGTTGATCTCCATGTTTACTCAAGTACATTGGCTTCATAGTAGGTTTTGGTTGAATAGTGTGTCCATACACTGTGATTGTATCACACCAAATACGTTATTGCAGCTATTACTATAAAACTTAAGTTAATCAAACATGAATTTCAGTTTGGGGTGTTTTTTTTCTTTCTCCTTTATGCTAAATTGGAATATCTTTTTTTCTCATCTAATGAGTTTCATACCAAATATTCTCAAACTGCTACCAAATAGAGGAGTTTCTTCCACTTGTTTCCTGGACATTTCACATCAGAGTGCTTTGATGTCCCTGTGATGGTGCAATTTGTTCGGTGTGTGTCTGCGCATGGAATGTGCATGTGGGATCAGTGGAGCATGTTGATAGGGTCCCAGCTTACCTGGTGTTACATGACCATGTGAAACAAATCAAAGCATTGTAAGATACTAACATCTCACTAATACCAAAATAAGACTGCATTAATTATTTTTTTTATATGTACGTTATTTAATTGTCAGCTGCATTCTCTTATGTTGGTGCAATGCAGTATGTTACACTTCCATGTTCTGAATAGGGACCTCCAGGCAAATTATCCTGAGGATAGCTGGAGATAGAATTTCTGTTTTGGTTTTGCTATGGCTTTTTCCCTTCTTCAAAATCTGATGAGGATACAGTTTAACCAGTGCCATCCCACAGAATACTTTGGCAGTGATTTTTTTAGGCAGCATTAAGGCTTTTGCCCTGCTATAACTCTGCACCCAAGTGCTTTTTTCTACTTTCTGTTAGGTACATCAGGCTTCCAGAACAAATCTTCTTCATAGATTGTGGATATTATATTTTTATACTGAAGTGTGTATAGCAAAACACTAAAATTAGTGTGTCGGTAAATACAGTTGCTGAAGCTTCATGACTTAATCTTTTTTTTCCCTGTCTCCATAAGCTGAAGCACTTCAACATACATTCAGAATTAAGCATATTGCCTAAATCTTACAGGAAATCTGTTGAACTTAATTGTATTCCTGCACATGGGTACAGATAAGGAGTTTGCACAAGAGGAATATAATTAGAAGATATATTTCATTGAAGCTCTAATCTGGCATTCAATTTGCTCGTATCTCCATCTAGACCATGCTTGATGAGTCTGGAGAGATTCACAGTGATCTAGAGGCCATGAGTGAGAGGATTGATTATCTGGCAAGTGTATACTGTACTGAAGGAATGTCCCAACAAGTGCTGGAACTAGGGCGTCGGACAGAGCAATTACAGCAAGTTATCAAAGTGCAGCTGCCAAATCTCCAAGATGCAGCCAAGGTAAATGAAAGCAGTTTTTCTAATGCTAACTGGCAGCTAGGGTGGTGTGTGCATCATATTACAGAGATTATTAGCAGTGAAGATTATACATGGTCTATAAAGGGCATGATTGTGTTGTCTAAAGTTAAGTGTCTTGTGCTGTTTGAGATATTGCTTTCAGGTGCTCTTTTAGACGAGCACAATATTTCAGCAGGTCCTCTTATAACTGTCCTTTCTGGATGGATGTATTTTGGATCATGTTGTGTCTCAAATGGCACTGAGCACCTATGTTTAGATACTTGAAATGTGTCTTTGCTGACAGTTCTATTCTGCCATTTCCTTTATTTTATTCTTAAGCAATATCTAAAGCCTGTTATCAATTAATTCAGATTGGTACTGGACCGGACCAGGATTCTATAATGTAAGACCTACTTCTGCAAGGGAGTGCAATGAAAAGAATGAGCGTGCTTTTTCACGTCCCTGACATTTATGTGCAGCTCTTCTGTATGAGATTGCTGTTAATGGAAATGTGTGTTATGCCTATGCAGTGCCTGAGGGCATGGTAAACTGGTGCAAGACACAAGACATAGGGAAAAGAATGGAAATCTTTTCTACTTGCTCTTGCCTTCAGAGCAAGAAATTTCAATTTTTTTTTTTTTTTTGATACAAGCAAACAGGAAAAAGCTAATATTTTAATGTTATAATTAATATATTTATAGGGGTTCTTCTACTGTCACCTGCTAGAGTAACACAATACTAAATAGGAAAATACCTAAAAGCAACTAATAGAATAGGCTATCAGTTGTTAGGACAATTGCAGCTAAGGTTAAAAATTTGACTTTTATTTCACAACATTTATAGTACATGGCAGAAAGCAGTCATAACAGGGTAACATAGAGGTTTTGAAAAATACTTCTTTCTATATCAAAAACATAAGTCAGTGAACCACAGTTTATGAGCTGAAGGACTTGTATTTTTTTTTAAATAATTTTTCATGAAACAAAACAGTTATTTACATATAAGTAAGCATAGTAGAAGTAAAACTTACTAGCTTCAGTTCTCAGAGAAATACTGGAACAATTGAATAGCTCTTTGTAAATTCCTACAAGAAAGCATGGAGATGAATAGAAGGCAAAATAGATTTATGAAAAAATAAAATCATATCAAAAGTGTCCAATTTTACGTGATAGTTCATCATTAATTACACAGTGTATCATGTCTTGATTTTAATGATGTTTAACATTATATTGTTATTAACAAATTTAAGAATGCTATCTAGTTGAAAATACAATATGTTGGTATAGAACTGGCTAGAAAACTTACTGATGTGTAATTATCAATGATTTACAGCCCAAAAGGGGGACCCCCGGTGGCCTAG
>JAWWLV010000121.1:55746863-55778639 GCA_035041135.1 Platyrinchus mystaceus
TAAAAAATCCATTGCGCAGGCTTGAAAGGTAAAAACACCTTTCCCAGATCTTCGTTCGCGAAGACTGGCCATTTACAGCCCAAAAGATGGAATACATCAAGTAGGGTTTTATAGCTTTCTCCCTTGGGCCTGGTACTATTCAACATTTTTATTTAATGAGTTGGATGCTGGTTTAGAGATTGTGGCTTTTGGGATGTTTAGACAACACCATATATACAGGGACTACCTGAAAAACATTAGGCTGCTGTTCAACAGAAACAGTGGTAAATTGTTTTGTTTAGACGGGAAGAACCAGACATGTGTTCTGCTTCTGAATGAGGGACTACTGGTTTGAGGCACCCTGTTGAAAAGTCTTAAGTTTAATAAGGGGTTTCATGGAAAAATGAGTGAATGTTGTGGCATTGTTGTAAAAAATCCAAACACCATGCAGAAAATAAAGTATATAATTGTAAGGTATGCAAAGTAGACCTGTTCTGCCTACTCATCATTAGCAAGATTTCAGCAGTGTCAAATTTTGCACTTGAAGAAAGATGTGGACCAACTGGGTAAAGAGCAGAGGAGAGTGATGATTGTACTATGTGTATAAATTTGTAAAAAACATGCATGGAAAAGGATTATCCTAACATATGATATATTCAGAGACACTAAAAATAATTTGTTCTTCACGTCTGTGGACATGAAGATAATGGGATTTTACTTACTTATTTTACATACTAATGGGATAGTAAGTAAAATATTGAAACTGCAACAAAAGGTGACTTCCTGTTAGATTATCAGAAAAAAATTTCTACAAAAATCCAGTACTGAAATAGTGGAATATGTTGCCTGTAGAGATAAGTGGGACTCCACTGCTAGTGGTTTTTAAAAACAGTCTATAAGGATAAGACAGTTATGTCTTATTACAGAAGTTGACTAGAGGACATCTTCAGTTTCTTTCTAAGCCTTCAACTCTATGAAATTAGTTTTATAAAGTATATGCTGTATTTGAGATTGAAAAAGTACTTAAAATAATAACTCAGCCTTTGCAATCTCTTTTTCTAGACTGTCATATAACTGATATTTTTATCCAATCTTTTAAACGTTTAAAAGTAATTGTTAAACCTATTAATTAGTTTTCTCACTTTATATAAGGGGGACATAGCTACAAAATCCAGACAGATATATTTATAGTGATTTATTTTTTCTTATTGATCTCTTATTCAAATGTGTTGTGTTACAGGACATGAAGAAATTTGAAGTTGAGTTGAGAGCCCTTCAGGCTGCTCTGGAACAAGCCCAAGCCACACTGACCTCTCCAGAGCTTGGGCATTTGAGCTTGAAAGAGCAGCTTTCTCACAGACAGGTGAAAGACCAGGACCTCAAAATTAGCATTTGAGTAGAGTGAGCTTACCCAAAGACTAATGACTGTTGGTGAGATTGATTGCTGTGTTTCTTAGGTTGGTCACTCTCTCACAGTGTTGCCCCAAAATACTGCCAAGGAAATAAAGGATGGCACAGGAAGAATCCCCTTAAAGGGAGCGGTTGAAGTATAATCCTTTATGAGTCTGTTCTTAGGTTGATGCAACTCTGAGAAGTGTGGATCCAATCTATTTAATCCATATTAATATAGTCAAAAAGCCCAATTCTTACCTAGTGGTTTTGGTCAATGGGTTCTTAAAGTACTTCAAAAGGAAGTCTAGAGTGCTATCTCTGTTTTACAGATAGAGATGCAATGACTTAGTGTGTTGCTATCTTTCCCCATAGTAATCTGGAGAGCTAAGAGAAAATTCAGGTTTCCTTAAGCCCAGTTACATTTTTGTATGTTTAGTTGAATTACCTCTATAAGATACTCTGTCTTTCTGTATAGCACTTAATCTCCTATGGAGATTTGTCAATTTGTTGATTTTGGTCTCAGTCTCTTGACAAGAAAAATAAGGCAAATTAGAGCTTTCTGAGTTTCTTAAGAAATGTTTTTTTCTGCAAGCTAATATGGAGATTTAACTGTCACAGTCTGCCAGTGAAAACTGAATGTTAACAGGTTCACTGTAGGATTAAAATCTGCAGAAAAGCATATGGATGAAAGGTAAATTTGCACAGCTTTCCCTTTTCATGAAAATATTTAGTCTTTATTCTAAAGACTTGCAGCCAGATTTCAGAGTGTGGCCCTGAAGAGTGTGAAACACTTCACCCCACTGTAAGAATGAAGGAATATGGAGTTTACACTAGTTTTTATGTGTGTTCTCTGTCCTGACTCTAACTGGTCTCACAGTATGAGTTTCTTTTGTAAAGAAGGGGTCTGTAGCCCTTTCCCACCTGTTTCACCAGACAGGAGAGGTCATCTTGGAGAGTGCACAACTGGCATGCAGCACCCAGGGTGCCTCTGGGTGCTGATTGAACAATAAAGGCACCCTTTGCCAGCAGTATGAGGCCTGATGGAGGAGAGGCCCCACCAGTGATGTCTGAGGAATAGGTCATTATACCAAATCTCTGGTTAGATTATCCACTGTATGGCGTGAAACCACAGAAATTAAAAAACAAACCAAGATCCTCTCGTCTGTATGCACTTCAGACCCACTTTAGGTATCTCTCTGCGTGTGGTATAGGATAAGGGAGATAACCAGTCTCTCTATCCCTGTTTGCCTCATACATTGTCTAGCTGATTTATAGCTATGGAATTTAAAATCTTTTTCTAATGTGCTAAGGCTCTCTTCATTAACTTTGTCTTTTCCTTTTTGTTTTGTTTCATTTTGTTTTTCTTTTCTTATCTGTGAATACATTAAACTCTCCAATGAAGATAAAAAGAATAGTGATAAAATCTATTCTCCAGTTGTTGCACTTAGACCCTTCTCATTCATATGAACAGACAGCTTGAATAGACATTGTGTATGGAATAGACACTATTACCAAAGGCATCCACCTTGTGCTGATTCAAAGAAGAAGGTTTCTGTGTAGCTGTATTCCTTTCTGTCTGAATGTCTTTTGAATTTTAAGCAACATTTACAGTCATAGTTTGTATTTTCAAAGGAAGGCTGTAAACACAATGGGATTCATTTGCTGGTTTGAAAATGTGCTTCTGTGTCTCAGCAGGAGATTCCACTCAGATTTTAACATAAAAATATATGTATACATAAATGACACCTTTGCTGCTTCAATTTGTGGATTTTCTAAATCTGTTTTTTTTTCAAATCTGTTACTAGAAATATTTTTTACTTAGATGCTTAAAAATAGGTACTATTGTGCTTTTTAATTAAATATTTTTATACCTAGTATATGGGGTTTTTGCTTAACTGATATTTAAAAGAGTGCTCATTTCACAATGAACAATTCAGAGAAAGTGTACTCTGATTATATTCGATTTAGAAAATAGATAATTTTTTCTTTTATTTCATAAACTTATCATTATTTGGTTTTGGCTGTATGGAATGCTCTGGGACTTCTGCAAAATTGGCTTATTTTGTCACTGACTTTGTTTCTAGCATCTGTTGTCTGAAATGGAGTCACTGAAGCCAAAAGTTCAGGCGGTACAAGACTGCCAGAGTGCCTTGAGGATTCCTGAAGAGGTGGTCACCGGCCTGCCAATATGCCATAGTGCCCTCCGGCTCCAGGAGGAGGCCAGCCGCCTGCAGCACACAGCCATTCAGCAGTGCAACATCATGCAGGCAAGTAACTCCATCCCATAAATTACTCAGAGTAATTTCAACAGTGACATACAAATTGTGATAGAAACACAGAATTTGATATCTCTGCATTCCTCTTTTCTGTAGTACCATTAGGAATTTCCCCACTAAGTTTCGTTCATTCCTGATTTTAACATTCGTGATCATGTTAATTGCCATCTGACTCTCACCTTGGTTCTCTCCCTGATGCTGCTATGATTTTTGTAATGTTATAAGGATTTACTAGGCAAATAGCTAATATATGATTGTATGCAGGTTAATTTTAAAATATAGATAATCAGTTAATAAAATTAATGCACCATTATAGCATTAGCTGCTTCTAAAGATTATATTAAAACTATTGAGTTAATTAAGTAACTTTCTAGTATAAAAAGAATGAATTTTTTTCTTTTTATTTAAAATTTATATACATTTGTTTTCTGATTTTGGAATCATTCAACATCTATTAAATTTGCATTTTCAATTTTTCCTAAATATAAGTAAACTAGAGGGTTTTTTAATGTCTCAGTTCATAATTAAGCATGTAAAAGGAGTGTAAGCTTTTCTTTTCTCCTATTTAGTGACAAAAAAGTACATAGTGACCTAAGGTACAACTACCAAATTTCAAGTTAGATAACAGAAGAGACTTTTGATGACTAAGGATAATTAATGATACTTACATACAAGGAAGGATACAATGTCACACTGAAAGTTTAAAAAATGGGTTAGACAAACTGCTGGTGAAATTAAGATAGAACTGATAGTACACTGGCAGGACAATGATCTGAATCAATCTTTGTAATGCTCTCCCAGTTGTATTTTCTGTAAAATCTAAGCTTTACTTATAGTCTTTCCACTTCATAAATGAATGCTTGAAGTGAAAAAGCAGATGAAAATGCCTTATAGCAAAACCATGAGACTTAAGTAATGCTATCTTTTTGTGGAAATGTTTGGTTTGGGTACTTGTTTGTTTGTTTGTTTGTTTTCAGAAGTTATAGCACCTTCTATTGGAAATCTAAAACATCATGTTATGTGAACTGGTTTTTTAGGTAATAGTTAAATAAATGAAACCATTAAAATCACAACAGTTCACAATATTTATGAACAGACCTTTTCCTGACTATTCTCATGCTTTGCTTATCAAGACGTGAGTTCCAGATAGATGTAAATTTGCTCCACTTCAGGGGGAGATGGGGGAATCAATCATACATGGACTAAGTAAAAATTTATTTTCAGTAAATAAAAAACTCAATATTTTTTTCCCTCTCTAGGAAGCAGTGGTTCAGTACGAGCAGTATGAGCAAGAAATGAAACATTTGCAGCAAATGATAGAGAGTGCCCATCGTGAGATCCAAGGCAAGCCAATAGCAACCAGCAACATCCAGGAACTCCAGGTCCAGATCTCACGTAATGAGGTATGAGAGCCAAAATGCATCAACATGAGCTCAGTGGCAGCTCATTGACCCAAACAACTTTTCATGAGCAATGGTAATGTTAGCTGGGTAGGTTTTCCAACTTCCTCAAAGCTACTTGAGTAGATAGACTTAATACCAGATAGGAAATTCCTGCTATTGGTACAATGTGGAGTATTCATTTGTTTATTCAGTTAGGTATGTCCTAATCTGTGGGCAAGATTGTGATAAACAAAAGCATTGCATAATTAAGGGACAGTTAACATTGGAACTTGACTGAGGAGTGTCCCAAAAGTCAGTATTGAGCAGTCAGGTGATCCCTACTATTTGGTGATGCACGTGTACATATATATGCATGTATATCCTAAAGTACTTGCTCATTTTTGACCCAGTAACATCTGTAAAACAACACCAAGGGACTTGAATCATAGGAAAACCACAAGAGGTTTGGAGGGAAGTTGCACCATTCAGTGCAAAGGTTACTTAAAGTCTTTGAGTTTTGTGCTGTGGAATTGTGGGTCCTTCCCACAAACTCATTGATCATCATCCCTCAAATAAGCCAGAATAGTCTCTGTGCAGCCTTCTCGCTGTGCTACCTTGAGAGGTTCTGAGCCCCTTTCTTCTTCTCCTGTCTGTTGTGTATTTCTTAGGACAGAAAATTCATCAGTGGTTTCTGTTATGACACCAGATGTCACTATTTCTTTACCTTTGAACTAAAGCTATCTGTCCTGTTGTGTAATATAACCTAATGCTATATGTTCATTTTTTATCCAGTTTTTACAAAAGTTGCTCAGTGTAAATTCAAGAGCAGTTCGTGTAAACAAACATTTCTGGGTTTTTAGTACTGAAATGATAATGCTACTATTCTCTATTCAAATGTTCAGAACCAGCAAATGAAGCAGAATGACTTCAGTGATACAGGGTAATATTGCTGGAGGAAGGAATGATGCTGCAGGCAGGAAGGAATTAGAAAGGGGGCAGCTTGAAGTTTCATCTGAGTTTGAACAAGTTTAGTAGCTAGGAGTTGTTCTAGACATCTGCAGGAAGACAGCAGCGTTACTCTACTGCACATGTTGGGGTCAGCCAGAACAGACATGTTTCATACTTGCAAGCTTTCCACGTTTAGTGGTAAGTAGTTTTGAAAGACTGAGATATGTGTATTTTTGGCTCAGATTTTATCTGCTAAATGCCTGTGAAAAAGCATAACATGAAGTGGATATTCTGGAATATATTACGATACTACTTCAAAAAGCAAGTCTGTCAATTTGCTTGTTAAATGAGTTATTAATTTAAGAAAATAAATTTACCAGATTCCCTGTTGAAGGCTGCATGAAAGAGAACTTAAAAGAACATTTATAATAGCTATATTTAGATTAAAATAAGAGGAAGAAAGTAGAAGGAAAGTACATCCTGATTTTTAGGAAGTTTGTATTAGTGTGCATGTATCTAGCTAGATACTGTGCTTACTGACCCATGTTTCTCTAGAATTTCAGACAAGAATGTGGGCAAGTATCTCCATGCTTGTGAATTATTTTAATGGATAATACAGTACCTCATAAGTCATTGCTTTTATAAGTTGCCTTTTTTTTTTGCCATCACATTTGCCTACTTTTCCTTGTTTTCAGTTGAAAGAGGTATTGTAGACACTTAGTACACTGGACATTATTACCACAAATGTCATTGCACCACAGTAATGCTGGTGGAGTTAAGTGAATATAATGAATGGCAGTAATTTTCTACTGAGCCTCAGATATGTCATTGATTGAACATTAGTGAATGACTGGTGTTTGCCGGAGCAGATAACTATTCGAGCTGCTAGACATTAAATTTGTGGCTTGATTTGATTATAACTTGGTTTTTGATTGTTCTAGTTGCTGTTTTATAATCAAGACCTTGCTTAGTCTCCAAGGTAAGCCCTGGAGCACCAAAAGGTCCTTTTGTTACTAAACTGACAGATAGGAACCAGGTGCCATTGAAACCCAAGCAGCCAAGTGTCACACACAGTCTTTGTGCTGTTACAGTTTCCAGCTCCGTATTTCTTGTTATGAGTGTTCTGCACTATAATTTTGAGGAAGTTGCATATTGGAAATGTTATACAACCAAAAAAAATCTTTTAATTTTACCAGCCCGAAGCAGTAGTCGTTTTTACTTTTGAAAAGATATTGTAATAGTATATTATTATGCCTACTGAATCTTGCAACTTCTGTGGTTACTTTTCCTTGAAAACTCATGTTGAAGAAATAAAAGCAGATATAAAAATAAAGCAGAAATATATTTGAAGAAATAATCACTGATTTAAGAGGCAAGCTTATGTAAGTATTTTCACTTTATAGATGAAAACTCTAACTTGTTACCGAGCCTCTAGGGAGACAGGAACAATAGCTTCAACAGAAATGTGAAACTCTTCCACCATTTTTTTATTTTAAGTATAATAATTGAATGCCTTAAAACTGGACACTGAACGAGGCAACAGTGCAGGGTAGGAGAAAAGACAAGACTCTTATGAATAATCATAAGGCTGTTCATTTTCATCTTTCTTCTCTGACAAAACTTAAGCTTATGGTGGTGTTTGGCAACTCAAATAAAACATTTCATAACCATAAACCCCTCAATATTTTAAAATATACTCTGCTTTGAGCCAGATTCCCCAGCTCTTTTTAAAGAAAGGTTAGTCCTGTGTGCAGGTCAGCTTTTAACTCTGAAGATTTACACAAAATCAAGATGAGGTTAATATACAGCTTATCCAAACAGTGGCAAAAAGCAATCCAGTCTGCATTTAATCTTATTATGTGGCTGATTGTTCCTATCACATTTGATGCTGTTAGACCCTGTGAATTATTGTTTGAACAATTCATTCTTTATGATGAGAGCTGAATGGGGCATTTTTTACAGTTGTGGTTACCACATGACCTCATTTCCATGGCATGCACTATGCGGAGGAGCTTCGTCTTCCTCTGATAAATGGAAGTAGAACAGGGGAAAAAAAATAGGGCAGGAAGAGGGAGAGACATTCCCCTTTGCTACAGTCTGAAGCTTATAGACATTGTGTCAGGTTCAGGCTGGATGTGAATGTGAGGTGTCCCTCCGTCTCTCCCCTCTGTGGTTATCGTGCTCACAGAGCCTCTCGCAGCCCTGTTCCGGTTTCGCTCCAAAGCTGTTGGCTCTGCGGTTTAGCTGTGCAGCCAGACGCAGTTCGGCTTGTTCCCTCTGCTATCAACATCCTGCTTGTCAGCGAGTGCAGCGGCTCATGCGGGGTTTCTGAGCGGCGGCGCTATGATGTTATTGGCTGGGCTTGGAGGGGAGTGCTTGACTCCGCCACCAAAGCTGAAATGCTGCCGGTCCTGTGGCCTTTACAGGCTGCCTCTGCAATAGGGAAAAAAAAATGTTTCCTCAGGAGCTGGCTCAGAAGATCAAAGGATACCAGGAGCAAATTGCTTCTTTGAATTCAAAGTGCAAGATGCTGACAATGAAAGCAAAACATGCCACCATGCTGCTGACAGTGACAGAAGTGGAGGGGCTGTCTGAGGGAATGGAGGAGCTGGATTCAGACCTGCTCCCAGCACACCCCATGCATCCCTCGGTGGTTATGGTAAGCAATGCATTGGTCTCTGTAGTGTTTATCTGACTGCTTGCTTTTGCGTCATTACAACACTCCTGTGTAGCAAATTACCACAGCTCACATCTACATTTTTTTTACATGCTTTTGAAATGGCTAGAGTGTGGCAAACCAAGGGAAGTTGCAGCTTTCCTTTGCTGTATTTTTGCTTTATATGGGTTTTCAAGACTTGTTGATAAAGGATGAAGTTATTTAACAGACAAATACATGAAAGTTTTCTGTAATTATATGCAAATATTGTGCTTTTTTGTAACCAGCAGCATGCAAGAACAAATGCTAAGAAATTAATGAATTGCAGGAATAAGATAAAACCAGAATAAGTATTATTTAATAATGTGCTGCAGTGTATAGGTTTTTCATACCATATTTTTAAAGCCCTTGTATTAAAATGTTGATGTGATAATTGACAGTATGCTGCTATGTTCTCAGATGAGTGTGTTGAAAATGAAAGCTAAGTACTGCCATAGGCAGAGTTTGACTCACTTTGCTTTTGTTTGTTTCTTAACTGGGTCTCATTACAAACATACTGCTGATGCTACTGGGATTTTTGTCTGATTGAAAATAGAGTGCAGATTTCAGGATTTATCACTGTATAACAGCGTTGGAGAAGGAAGAAGGATATGTTGCTACAGGATTGTGTGTATTTTATATTTCAAGTCTGTTTCTTATTCTAAGTGGACCTGGATACTGAGGCAAATACTGAATTATTCTGTAGCTCCCCATAATGTTCCTGTATGCAATGATGATTGTATTAGAAGACATCTAGGCAAACCGGAATTTATTATTATTGAGCTGCTTGCTGCTCAAGGTAGGGTTAGGGTACAGGACAGCAGGTTCACACTGAAGTATGACAAGTAAATAAGACTATTTATTCAACCACATTTCTAAATTGGTAAGTGTAGGAGCATGAAGCATGACTAAATAATGTCATGGTAGTTCTGGCCATGTGTTGTTTTGATCTCAGTCTAAGTCAAGCCTAAGTTGAGGTAACTGATTTTCTTCCTGTGCTCTGGGGTTGCTTTTCCTGTGGCAGATGACTGCTGGTCGCTGTCACACGCTGCTCTCCCCTGTCACTGAGGAGTCTGGGGAGGAGGGAACCAACAGTGAGATTTCTTCTCCACCTGCCTGTCGCTCTCCTTCACCTGTGGCTAATACAGATGCTTCTGTTAACCAGGTACCTCCCTCTTGGCATTCATTCGCATTCATCTCAGTCATACATGGTTCCATTCCACAGGTGGTTTATTTAATTATCTGAGATTATATTTACCTATAGCTGCAAGAAAGCTGAGGCTTAACCTCTGGCCAGACTGAACCTTCAGATTCTCGTTCAACATGGATACAGATGTTGACTTCTGAGTTTAAATTGTATAAATCTGGTGTTACAGCTATTCGTTATATTTAAAAGTAAATTTCAAGTGACAATTGCAAAGTTCTTCCGTGTCACTAGCATTTTTTATTCAGAACCTAATTTTTATTTTCTCAGTAGTACTTAATGGAATCTTGAATCCTGAGAAAAAAAGCCTTTTTGTACTCTCCATAATGAAACATTTCCTTATGTCCATATACATTTATCTTATTGTACCATTGACATTGTGGCTTTGAATTCACAGCTTGATATCTTCCACTGAATACCATTTCAGTTATTAACTTCTGTGTGTTTTTTTTTTCATGTATTGTTCATTCCAACATTGTTCATTACCATTACAATCTAATTTGAGTGCTAATGAGGCAGGTCAGTGAAGTAACTGAAGTTAAATTTTAAATCAAAACTGAGAGCTTTGGCACTTATAATAGGAACAAGTGTACATGAGCATTGATTAAAATGTAAGCATTGAGCCAGCATGTTGAGCATCATGTACATGAAGGCGCACATAAAATATTAAACTTTAGAGGTTTAGAAATGATCCTTTGGAGCCGTCACAACCTCCAGTCTTCTCAATTTTGTGGTTTATTGGTTGTTTTTGCATTTGTGACTGCTTCAAGTCACAAATGTGACTGGCCACTGCAGACTTGAAAGGTAGAGTGTGTTGAGTTGCATTGCTGAGTAGAATTACAGAAGTTTGTGCAAGATGTCCATTGATTCCTAATTTCAGAAATGCATATGGTTCTGTAGAAGTTGCTAAATATAAATTATAAGACATAAGAAAAGATACTAAGGTAAGATAGTAAGAATGTTGACAAAATCTTCAACGGCATTACACAACTTTTCAAAAGAGTTTTATAACGAATGTGAAGGATTTTTCTAGTGTTCTGTCATTTTAGATAATCAGCTATTTCCCCATAAAGTTTACTTACAGTACAAAGGCAGTTATATATTTCAACACAGAAGTCTTATGACACCATTAATCTGTGAAGGCATTAAAAGACTGGGAACAACTTGCTTACTAATAAGCAAAGCGAATGTCAGTTCATTGCATTTCTCTGTAAATGGAAAAGAAGTCAAACAACTCCAATAACTCAGACAGTAAGGAAAACACAGTGAAGATGCTGTTGCAGCATGAGCTGACACCAAAATACAAGCTTTGGAATCTGTGATTTAATAGGGCAAAATTGATTGTCTTTCATTTAGCCGAAGATTTTTGAGAGAGATAAGATCAACGCTATTGTAATAATCTTAAAATCTTGCAGCTGAAGGTCTCTTCAGTGCAGTTAATGTTGAAATGAACTGCATATACTAAATAAGTAGAAGAACATTCCAAAATGCAGTGGTTTACTTAAAAAATGCTTAGGTTCACACTCACGTGAGATTGAAACTAAAGAACCTATGAAACTGCCAGTGCTGATCATGATGAATGCCCAGGGAGACTTCATGAAAGAAGGTTGGTTAAAAAAAAAATTCTAGAGATTAGTGAACTAGGAGCTCAAATGTAAGTTATAAATATTTTGTGTTTCTACAGCAAATCAACAAAACTTTTGCTAAAATATTTTAAAAAGTAGCCAGTGTTAAGAGGACTAATTTCTCCTAGGAAGATCATCTGCAAACTATCAGAAAAACGTGAACAGGAACTCTAGAAAGTAAAGAATCCCATGAATTTAGTCTTTGGAAGAAAATGTAAAGCTCTTACGAAGTGGGAATTGAGGAGGGGGAGGTTGGGAGTTACAACTGTTTTTTGATTCATCTCAAATAATCTCTGTACAGTCTTTCATCATCTTTCCTATCATCTCTTAATGCTGAAATATAGCTAGTCTAAATTCAGACATCTATGCTCTGTTTTTGCATTTCTAACAAGTAATGAAAGTATTAAAAAAACAGTGCCAACTGTGTGTTAGTGAAATACTGGGTTTATATATTGAAATAGATTACATCAAGACCAGAAATACAAGAAGGTGACACAGATCTAGTGCTAGCTAACAATTGCCCAGGTTTGTTTTTGTTTTGAAGCTCCTTTAAAAATGGGGAGGGTGGGGAGGAATAAAAAGATGTTAACATTAGAAAGACTGAGGAATTTCATAGTATATAATATATTGGCAATAGCTAGCAGTTCTGAAATGCTGTTTATTTTGATGTTTAGCAAAATTAGACACTTCCTCTGTGCTGCAGTAGTGAATGAGAATTGTATGGGGCTGAATCTTCTTATACTTCCCTGAAGATACAGTTGATTAAAGTTTGACACACTTAAAACTTGTTTTCCAGATACACACTGCAGAGCAATTGAATTGAAAAAGCTGACGTGCTGGCACAAAGCCCTGTAGACCAGAGATGATCCTGTGATTCAAGTCTTAAGCACTGGGTCACTGTTAAATGCTTTTCTATCTCTTGTACACAGCCTACTTAACAATTCTTTCTCCTTTCCCTATGAAAACTCATCTAGGGGGCAACAGCCCTTGTTACGTATCTTATGAAATCTAAACACACCCTTTGCCCCTACATCCTAACAACAACGCTTGACTACTGTTCATTGGCTAGATTTCACAAAAACAGCCATGAGATATTAGGGCCTTTACAGGGGCAACAAATCTGTTACTTGTACAATCATCTGTATTCCTACTACCATCATGTGAAAGCTCTGCCAAAGAGAAGCTGCCATGTTATATACTGCAGAAAGCAGCTAAAAAGACAGAGAAAGGGTTTGTTTTTCCTGCTCTGTGAAAATAAGCCCTTTATTCTGAAAACCATATTAAGAGGTCATAGAAGCACAGTTTTTCTATTGACCTTGAGAGAGGACTAGCTAAGGGCTGGAGAGTAGCTGCAAGGCAAAATGAGGGGTTGCCCCACTGGTGCAACTTTTCACTGTGACTTGGAAAGATCACTTCTGGTCAGAGTAAAAAATTCAGAAATTGCAGTGCTCAATGCTGTGCTAAGCTGTTACCTATTCCCTGTTGGGTCCTGGACATCATAACACTTTCATCATTAAATTTTTCAAGTTTCCAAATATTGCCTTAGAAGAAGTACCTCTTCTGATGCTTTTGGACAGTTTGATGGCAGTGATCTGGTTTCTGTGCTCCTCCAGAGCTTATTTAGTTTTTGTTTGCATATAGTCCCTTGAGGCAGCATTTTTCACCTTCCAAATAATGTGGTGCTACCTGTCATACGTGGTTTCAGTTCTGAATAATCTTTATCATCAAGTCTGCTTTCCTGACCTAAATATAGATTTTGTACATGTTTTCTTAATTTTACATTTTCTGTAGAACTTTTTAGTTGTCCTGTGCAACAGTTGAAGAGTCCCCCATACACTAAGTATAGAAGTTCTGGTGAGAAGCAATTCCACTGTGAATTTTTAGTGGTGATTTGAACATTTGACCATTTCCTTAGCACTTTTGGTCCCTTTTTCCAGTTTTTTTTGAAAGTTAGTTGAGACTACCTGTTTGATTGAAGGCTTATAATAAACTTGTGCTTCATATTCTTTCTTACATCATTTACTAGTCCTTCAGCATTTTCCTTTTAGGTTCTTATGTTGCCTTCTCTATGACAGTGTTCATTAGGTTGGTATTCTTTGCCACCTACAGTACCATAACCCTACAGTACCTGTCTTTTGCGATGGGATTTTTCCCAGGTGTAGTTGTGATGATGCTGGAACAACACTCCCATTTGTAGCACTCCTTTCCCAGCCTTTCCATGATTGTCCACAGTTGTCTTCTGCAACTCCTAGCTAATATGAACATGAATAAAATGCATCCAGAATCCTCATCGTAGTGACCTTCCAAACCATACTCAGTGTATTACTATTAAATATTGATTTACTGTGTTATTCAGAAGTTTCCTAGTGGTTTTGGCTTTGTGAGCTTTATTTTAATGGATGTATGCAATGGGACAGTATGGGGGGATAGTATTCAGTATCTTTTTTTTTTTCAAAGTGCAATAATGTACTTCATGCTTGTAGGACATTGCTTATTACCAAGCCTTATCTGCTGAACAGTTGCAGACAGAAGCGGCTAAAATTCAACCCAGCACCTCAGCTACCCAGGAGTTTTATGAACCAGGCTTAGAATCAGCTGCTAGTGCCAAATTGGATGATTTGCAGCGTTCTTGGGAAACACTGAAAAATGTGGTAAGTTTTCATCTGAAGGGTGGCTGCTTGTAACGAATAAAATTCAGAGAACTGGCTCAGCTAATGATCTTCTCTGCAGTTTTTGCTTTTCAGATGGTAACTAGAATTGTTATTTGTGATATTATGTTATTTTTTCCTTATTAGAAAACCTGTGCAACATGGACCTCCATTAAAAAAAATAAGAGTATTTAAATCTGATAGTTGTCTTCAGAAATATTGGCTGGTGTCAGACTATATTCCATAAGCTAACAGGGATATCCACTCATGCTGGATGAGTTGGCAGAAGAGGCCCCAGATCCAGTTTCTCCAAATACTGAGTCAACACGTTTCTCCAAATACTGAGTCAACACATTTCTCCATAGCAGTGCAGCATAATCATTCAGTAATGTATGAAAATGGTCAAAGTTTTGATCACATGCTATAAATTTTAATTCCTTGCAAAGGCACAGTAGCTGTTACGGGGTATTAAGAACTGTGTGTCTAGGAAATAGCGCACGTCCATGTTTGAGTGCATAAAATCTAAAATAAGGCACAAAATTGTGCCTAGGCTTTCCCTGCTTTATTAAAGTCCATTTTTTCAGCATTTTTTTGACTAATGATATTTAAACAGATAAATACTTTCAATATGGATGTTTTGCTTTATAATTTATACTTTTGAAAACTTGTTGCAAGTTTTTGACTGTAGTCTCTTAAGCCTAGGGATACATGAATCAGACTAAAGATCAAATCCTGTATTAGAGGTCAGAATTTATACCTTCCATTCTTCTTCAGATCAGTGAAAAGCAGCGCACTCTTTATGAAGCTCTTGAGCGTCAACAGAAGTATCAGGACACACTCCAGTCTATATCCACAAAAATGGAGACCACTGAAATCAAACTAAATGAGAGTTTGGAACCAGCCAAAAGCCCGGAGAGCCAGATGGCTGAACATCAGGTAAAATCTTAATGTGAAAAATAGAGGGTGAGCATGTATTACCTGCATATCTTTCATAGTAATGTTCTTCATGGCTGGATGCCTCAAAGATATGCATTAGTTGTATGAACCTTGTCTGTTAACTGTATGTCTTGCCTTTCTGGGCTTTTGACTGTTCCAAAGAAAGTGTAATGGGGATTCTTTTAATAAGAGTTTGTCCAATTGAAATTTTCAGCAAAGTCTTTTGGGCAAGGTTTTTTACAGTGACATCTACACATAGTGTTCTTCAACATCAGTGCTGAAGAATATTTATAATGTTTCCAAATGTACTAAGAAGTGTACTAAGATCATAACCAATACTGATGCATTGTAAATTGATTGAAATACAATCTTCACCTTGTTAAACAAAACAAACAAACCAAAGCACACAAAAATTCCCTCCCAAGGGAAGTCTTGAGAAATGGTTCTCTGAATAATAAGAGAATACTTTATCAAGTAACCAATCTGGCATATGTCTCTGATGTAATTACTTAAGTCTTCTATCTGATAGCTTGAAACTATCTGGTGGGGCCAGTTCTCATTTCAGTAGAAACACCATGACTTAAAAAGGATAACATTTGGCTTTGTAGCACTGTGTGATGTCCTGTGCATCCAGTGTGTATATACTGTCAGATGTGAAAGTAAAGTACCTGCTCGTATGTATTGGTAATGAAGCATCCCTTTGTAGATATCTTGAAAACTGATTTATAGGATAAGAATGAGAGTAGGGACTTATTTTACACCATGGAGTAAAACTCTGAATATTCACTTATGTTGCTGGATGTTCTTTGTCCAGTTAGTAAGTTTTAGGCTGGAAGTTAACTCATGTCCCTATTTTTCTCTCACAGACCCTCACTTACTTGTTTATTATCTTTACTGTGTCTACTAGAATACCCTGCAGATAATTTTTTGGAAGAATAAATCTATATGTGTAATATTTTCAAAAGAATTCCTTCTCTTGATATGTTTGGAATTCAAGAAAAGAAATTAAATCCATTTTTAAGTTATCATACTTTATACATGATCCTATCTTAAGCCTCTGAAAGCAGGACTCAGTCCTTTGGAATTCTGTCTCTAGCAAACCAGCAGTTATACATTGCATTACTCTGTGTTCCTCATGCTCCCCTGGGATAGTCGTCTTGAATTTTATATTAATTCTATGCCTCCTGAATACTTTCTTCTCACTGATAAATGAAGCAAATACGTTCTCTGCTCTCATTTCTAAATAGGCTTTGATGGATGAGATTTTAATGTTGCAAGAAGAAATCACTGAGCTTCAGACATCACTAGCCCAGGAGCTTGTTTCAGAACCACTGGATGCAGAAGCTGCTGATCAGATGGCATTGCAGTCCACTCTCACAGTCTTGGTGGAACGAATGGCCACAATTCGAATGAAGGCATCAGGAAAACGGCAGCTGTTAGAGGTACAAGAAAAAACATCACCAATGTTCTTAGTCACCATAAAAAAAGTAATTTTCAGTTCTGCTCACTTCTCAGAATTCCTTTCACTAATAAGTTATCATTCTTCATTTAGTGAGCCCCTCATCTTAATGCTAAGCAATAAGTAACCAGAAGGTAATTGGAAACACACATATGTTTTATATATTATATATATATGTGTGTGTGTATATGCATAAATGAAGTAAAGAGGTACAGATATTAAAAATCATGTTATCTACAGTAAAATTCTGAGGAGTCATCTCTCCAAGCTGGGTGACAAGAGGGAAAGCTTAAAACGAGAAATAAGACCTCTTCCAAATTGTTGCATTGTTGTCTACACTCATCTTCCCAGTGATTTGTATGCAAACTTTTTTCATGGGAGATGAAGCCCTTTATTTCTTTGCTTACCAACTTTACCAAAAATCCTTTAATACTAAGGTGGTTTTTAAAAAGTCCTTTATGTACAGGAATGTTGCTGTGTATATTACACAGGTGAGAAAATGCAGTCATTTTAAAGCTGATTACAGATTGGCTATTTTGAACACTGCAGGGCAGCTTTAAAGAACTGCAGCAGTGAATTCACAAACACAGCAACTACTGTCTTCCTAATTTCCAGCATCAACTAATTCAGAGAAATAGAGTGAGAATTTGCTCTGTGGATCTAAACCATGGTGCTCAGTTGCCAGCTGGGGTTAAACCAAGACACTGGATTACAGGAGAGTCTCCGAGTGCTTCAACTTCTTTAGTTCCGCCCAGTCACCTGGGACAGTGAACAGGTCATTAGAAAATATCTTTGTAATTCTTAAAATAACAAAACTGCACCAATTTTTTCCTTCTCAGAAGAAAAATATTATTTAATTAGAAATAAGGGATTGGAAGTAGTATTGGGAATCTTACTTTCTATAGCTTTCACCCCATATAGGATCTAACAAACTTCTTGATAGTACTTAGGAGGAGATGCTAACTAATAATTTCAAGATAAAGCATGAATCAAATATATTACACTTAACTATGGTTAGGATTCTGACAGCTACTTTGATACAATATCACAAGCTCTGATTTCATAAATAAAATCTTCCAGAACACCCCAGGAAAGTAAATGTAGAAATAAAGATAGAACAAGTAATGAAAACATTTTGCTGCTGATGGTGTGGACTGGTAATATTGTTCTTTCTGTGGACCTAATTTAAATAACTAGAGCTTGAGGACCGTTTAGTTCTGGATTATTTGAGAAACCTAACAACTATCATTATTCTTTAAATTATTCTGACACGTAATTTTTAATTTTCCTACTGAAATTGAGCATTCAGAAAAGCTGTGCAAACACTTCCCTGTGTGAGGAATTTGCCCTGTGCATTCAGGTCTGAATTTCCTTATAAAGTGTCTCAGGTTGACCCTGCCAGCAGCTAAACACCCACCCTCACTCCCTTCTCCTGTGAGATGGGTTAAAAATAGAAGACTCATGGATGAAGATAATGACAGCTTAAACAGGGTAAGGAAAAGCTGTGCATGCAAGCAAGGAAAAATGAGGAATGTATTCACTACAGCCCCAACAACAGGCAGATGTTCAGCTACTTTCCTGGAAAGCTCAGCATGCGTTGCTTGGGAAAACAAAACACCATAACCACAAATGCCCTCCCTGCTTTTCACTGAGCTTTTATTGCTGAGCATGATCTCATATGGTATGGAATATCCCTTTGGTCAGTTCAGGTCTGCTGTCCTGGCTATGTCCTCTCCCAGCCTTTTGCTCACCTCCAGCCTACTGGCCTTTGAGAGGGGCAGTTAGAAAGAAAGCCTTAATGCTCTGCTAGCACTCTTTAGCAGTAACACTGTGTGTTATCTGCACAGATTTAATCACAGACTGCAATGAAGTTAACCATCCCAACCAGATCCAGTACAATTTTTTCCCCATGTTCCATAACATTTGTAACATGCTTAGGTTTCATATTATCTGATACATCTAAGTATCCTCTGACCATCCTATTTGTTTTCTTATTCTCAAAATCCCCTCCACTCTCTCCGGAGAGTCAGTATCTCTCTTGTATTGGGGAGCCCAGACCTAGACATAGTAGTCCAGGCGTGGACTCACCAGTGTTAAGTAGAGGGGCAGGGTCACCTCCCTCATCCTGATGGAAACACTTCTAATGCAGCCTTGGACACCACTTTCCTTCTTTTCTACAAGGGTCCATTGCTGGCTCATGTTCAACTTGGTGTCCACCTGGACCCCCAGGTCCTTTACTGCCAAGCAGCTTTCCACCTGGTTAGCCTCCAGCATGTACGAGTGCATAGGGTTGTTCCCCTCCAGGTGCAGGGTTTCACACTTTCCTTTGTTCCTGCCAGCTCATTTTTATAGCCTTTCAGGGTCCATCTAGATGGCAGAACAACCCTTTGTATATCAGCCACTCCTCCTGTTTTGTGTCATTAGCAAGCTTCTTGATGCTCAGTACTACTGACTCACTAGACTTTGTGCCACTGATCACCACCCTCTGGGCCCAGCTGTTCAGCCAGTTTTCAAATTCATATAGGACAATTCAAGGGTGAGAGAGACTTGCTGATCACTCCCTGTCTGTCTAATAGATGGACCAGCTGATGGGTGGACCCAGGGTGTCTGTTGCTGCGATGCTGATGCTGCAGCAGCCATTGGAGCTTAATGTCCTTCCACACACTGTTGCACAGGGATACTTTGAGAGGCCAGAGAAGGTAGACGACTCTTCAGTCTTCTTTTTACTCATATGACTGTACCAAAGGCCCACTAGTACTCTGTTGGGTCCTTGAAGTACCCCTCTTATGCCTCTCTTGAGAGACAGTAAGCCTGCTGCCAAAAAAGGCAAAGCTGGTTCTCCTTTCACTGCTGCACATTCCCTAAGCAAATAGTGTTAATTGAGCAAACTGAATCAACGTGGAGGAAAACATGAAGAGGAGGAGCAATAGGAGGCAGAAAAGACCTCACCTTTAGAATGCTCCAGTAGCAGAATTCTGTTGAACTCTGAAGAAAGTAGAAATACAGTGACTGAACTGAAACAGAATTTCAGTCATCAGAAAAACAGGCCCATCAATTGAAAGCAATATTTTGTAAAAAAAGGGTCTTACTATTGCTTAAAAATATTTTATAGGAGCTGAGCAGAACAGAAAGGGAAAACTTTTTAAAAGTGATAGTTGTGGTTTATTTTTTGTGTCTCTAGGAAAAACTGAATGAGCAGCTGGAAGAACAGCGGCAAGAGCAGGCTCTTCAAAGGTACCGTTGTGAAGCTGATGAGCTTGACCACTGGCTACTCAATACCCGAGCAACGCTGGACACTGCTCTGGTTACTGCTGAGGAACCTATGGACATGGAAGCACAGCTGGTAGACTGTCAGGTAAAATGTTAAGACCATTATTGAGTGGGATGAGCCAACATATTTGTGGAGGAGTTTCTGAGCTCCTTAGCACCTTGTATATGCTCAATTAGCTTCATGAAAGATTTGTGAAAAAAAAAATGTGCTCTGTTCTTAATTTTTTGTTAGAGATTTCAAACCGTGCTTTAGAAAGCACATGTGAATATAGCAGTAGGAAAACAAAATATCTGACTGCAGGAAGATTTGAAGTTCTACATCTTTCTGATTTAATTTTGATTTAATTTAAAGGCCTTGTATTTGCTTCACTTACTTTTTTGTTCCCCTCAAACTGGATTGTTTGAACAGCTCACTTGATAGGTATGAAAACACCTGCAATGTACTATCCTACTCTTCCTTCTTACAGCTGAAAAACATACTCACACTTGCATTGATGACTGGGATACTGTTGTGTTTTCTTCAGGAATAATCCCTACACACATGCAAAAGTAAAGGATAATCCTCAGTAGTTACTGTTTTTATGGCTTTAATATTAATCAACTCAGATACCAAAACAACTGAGGAAAAACATTTTTCTGCAATAAGAGCAATTGCAAATACTTTTATTAACAAAACTTAACACCCAGGTTCTCAAATTAGTGGGAGTTTTCCATTTTTAAATGATTGTTTAGAACGGTATGTTCATTATAATTAAAATTACAAGAGAGAGACAAGAGACGGATAACAGATCCCTTTTTGTATTAGAGAGTGAGGATCTCAACTATTTTAAGATGAATGGGAGTTGAGTTTCATATAAGTCTGATGAATTTTCACTAACAACACTAAAATGTTGGAATTTTCAGTCTACTCAGGCTCTTCAACTCAAAAAGAATGTTTAACTTTGTGGAAAAGTTAATGCTGCAGTTCTTTTGCTGGTTCTTAAAATCTTAATGCAGTAAGTTTTGTATTTTTTTTCCACTTTTTAGAAATGTGTGCATCTAGTCCTGCACACATTCCTTCAGGAGAAATATTTGTAAGTTCATATTTGATAGTTGCTATGGAAACAAAAACATTTGATGCCAGGCTTGGTTTTTGAGCAAGACATGTATGAGAGTTGAGTCTCGAAGATCAAAATATGCACTATGTCTCTAATACATGAATGGTTCATGGAATGTCAGGAAAGTAGCTTTTGAGAATAAACATGCCAGAGATTTGTCACTTTAAGTCTCTCTTTAGACTAAAGAGGATTATACAGAAATCCTTAAGTCTGTCATGCACCAATCAGAAAGAGCAAATAGTGAGAAGAGAAGCTTATCAACACAGCCAGAGGAACACATAGGAGGAGGCAGGAAGCATTGACTATGTGTAAATGAAAGAAGAGGAAAGAAGTAATTCTAGCTGTGTGCTTTGTTTCCTGTCATTAATGGATGTCAGTCTAGCCTCTTAGCCACCCTTACCTTTAATATGCAAATAAAGAGCATCTCCTCTACAACGAATTATTTGTTTCAAGTAATTTTTTAACTTCCTATTTTGAAAAAGATTATAAACTGAAATGGCAAATGCAAACATTTGCAAGCATGTTCTGAAGGACTCTGAATGGGACTGGAAGGCAAAGCAATGATAATCTGACTTGCTCTTAGTTTGACAACGGGTGAGGTAGGCCACAGGTCATCTTGCCAGAAAGCGTGAAAGGTGCTGGAAAATGTATGAATTTGGTTCTTTATTTTTGCTGCTGCAGAACATGTTGGTTGAAATAGAACAGAAGGTGGTAGCCTTGTCAGAGCTGTCTGTGCACAACGAGAACTTGCTTATGGAGGGGAAAGCTCACACCAAGGACGAGGCAGAGCAGCTGGCTATGAAGCTCAGGACACTGAAGGGCAGCCTCCTGGAGCTGCAGAGAGTGCTCCATGACAAACAGATCAACATTCGGGTAAGTGACTCTTTCCAACTGGTTTTGTGATAGGCAGGAGGTTGGGGATTTCATAGCAGTTTTATGTAACTGTAAAAAGGAGTAAAAGTATTGCACTGATTTAGTTTAGGTTATTCATCTTTAGTCAGTAAATGGAATTATATTTCAAAATAAAGAACTGCATAGAAAGCTTTAGTTTATAATTTTCAACTTTACAGCACCACTTTATGGTAAAACTATACTAACCTCACTATCTGCTCTGAAAGGATAATACTGTAGTAGATAGATGATTAGCTTGGTCTGGATATGCTCTATGTCCTTCCCAGTCCCTTTAAATTGTGTATGCTCTGGGGCAGGATTGCTCTCCCAAGAAAAGAACAATCCTAAATACATGCTTTCCTCAGTGGAACAGAGTGAACAGATAAAATAAGGGAACATTTTTAAATATGACTTTTACTTAGTGGCATCATTATACCAAACAGAATATTATAGAAACAAAAATTCATTTAACCTCAGTCTTCTCCTGGGTTTATATTTCTAGCAACATGGGTCTGCTTGTTGCTACTAATTATATTTAACAGTTGCTTTTGGTCATTCTTTAGGTTAAACTAACGTGTGGAGAACCAAGTACATACAAGAAACCAAACCATGTAATATGACTGACTGGTTGTGATTTGCTTGCCCTGCTGTGACTCCCTCCTCCTCTTTTCTTTTACTTCTTTTCTGGGCTTTGCTGTGCAAATTAAACATGATAAGCTTCAAAGATTTCTAGCTTGTAATGCAGATTAAAGTCTACTGAGAGGTTAGCTTGAAAAGTCACTTGATGTGCTAAGAACTATTTTTAGTCCAAAGCAACTGCATAACTTCAGAACTTAACATAGCTTCAGAAAAATAAAATAAAATAAAAAATAAAATAAAAAAAAAAAAAAGGAAACGCCCAGGTATTTCTTATTGCCTCTAAGATGAAGTAACTTTAATATTATTCTTGCATATTAAACCTCGTGATTAGGCAAAAGAAAAGTCACATGCAGGCACATGATACTATGTTCTGATATATTACTTGTGAAGTAAAAAAGCATTACAGACTTTTTTACTAAATTTTAAAATATTTTGAAAATTTTAAAAAGCAATGGTGTGATTTAGTTTACTGAAACTTTAAAAACAGATTTTTGGCTGGTTTTTTAATTTCTAAAATAGCAACAAAATGATTTCCAGATGTAGAAAAGGAATCATTTAAGATGCTGCATGCATGCAAGGCTCAAGTTTCAGAAGAAAATAGACATAGGCAGTATAACATCTTCTAATCTTTATTGAGCCATTTTTTTCAAATGAGAAGTTCAACAATGTCATTTTTCAGATAGTCAGGCAGTGGAGAGCATCAGATGCCCCAAAATGCCCTAACTCTTTCCACTGCCTGTATTAACCCTGAGAAACACTTCAAGCTTGTAGCACTGTTGTTCATGCATGAAAAAACTCAGACTTATGCCTGTGTCTAGATGTACTGATAAACTTGTAATTATTCAGACGCATACAGCAGCTTGTACCCAAAGGAGAGATCCTCTCGAGTTGCACAGGAAGACCAAGAGCCTTGTAAAGAATGAGCTATATTTTCCTTAAAGCATATTTCAGCATACCTGTTATTCCTGTGGCACAAGGCTTTTTAGGAGTTAGCGTGAGATTCTGTGACTTCCTTGCAGCAATTTCAGTTTTGCTTCTGATTTTAGGTAATGAGTATCACTAATGATATGGAAAAGTGACTTGGAGACCAACTTCTTTATTCATAAAATAAAGCAGTGAAACTAATCAGAAACATGCTGGATCAGGAGAGTTCCAATACCTGTCTCCAAAGGTAGCACTTAGAAAGATGAATCAAATATTGCCTTGTTACTATTTATTCTCTGATTTAGAGGCAATAAAACTAAATAGAATCCTTAAAAAACAAAGAATTAGAATGGATTCTGCAGTAAAAAAACCAAACAAGATACTGTTTCTTTACTTTTTATTACAAAGGATTTTTGGGAAGGAATGACTTCAGTTTCATGGGAAAAATTATGGCTCATAAAAGTTTATGATTCTGAAATTCTTTGAGAGATCAGTTTCATTACCGTCTTCTTCAGGGATTTTCAATTTATTTCTGTGCTGGAGTAGATAGTTCCCAGGAATGACAGGTTCCAGCATATATTTCCCTGGCAATGTAAAGGAAATACAATATATTTCCAGAATTCAAATAAAAGTGCAACTGTATTTTTTCAAACTTATTTTCTTTGATTTGAGAATGAAAAGTCTGGTTCACAAATACTTTTGATCTGAAAAGTATGCACAAAAGCATGTTTGCAAAACCTCATTGCATCCACAAATGCCATGATCCCTTTTACTCTCTGCTATTGAAGGAACTGTGGGACTACTGTTTATTTGTCTTAGTATAATTCTAGAATTGTAGCTTCTCAGTCCTCTTCCCAAATAAAAGGAGGCTCAAAATCTAACTGAAATCAACCAGCCTGCCCAAGTGCAATGAAGAACTAGATACTATTCTCTAAAGGAATTTACAAATGGAACAGCTATTGTCCCTAGAGTATATAAAATGAAGCACATTTTTTTTTCCCAAAAAATTTACAGAAAGACTGTTTTCTAATTTTTAATAGAAAAATATTAGCATTCTAGACCCTCTTTACCCCTCACATAATATTTACTTTGCCCAACCTCATCTCCTGTAATGACATAGTTAACACTGCAGCTACATCAACTTTTCTAGAAATTTGTTGCTACAAAGTGAAGTAATATACCTGCAAAATGAATCCTTAGTAAAACAAAGTTATTTCATAGAGCAAGGGCTAATGATTTTTTCCAGCTCCAGATACCTACTTGCTTGTGTTGCTCCTCTTGCAGTTTATATCCTCTAACACTAATCAGTCCTTTCAACATCAGAACGTCCATCATCCCCCGAAATTGAACTCTTAGACCTAACTTCTACTACTTAGCAAAACTCTGCTGTTTCAGTGCCTGGTGCCAGGGACACTGGTGGCAGAGGTACATCTCAGTTGTTAGCACAAGGATCACTGGGTGAGGCAAGAGGGATTTCCTCAGTCACCTTCAGCCCTGCTGGTCTCTGATTTAAGAGAAAGGTCTTCTGGGAGGCAGAATGTGTGTTTGTTTTGGAGAGCCTGCTGTAATGTCTGAACCATTTGGTACTCCTAATCTATTTAGAATAAGAGCTGAATCATGGGCAAAATATGAATCCTACAGAAATGAAATATACAGAAAAAAGAAAAGTTACAAACTCTGCAGTCATCCTTTCACTGCATGTAGTATTAAATAAATCCAGAGAGATGTCTACATCTAAGTAGCCAGACCTACAAATCTGTCTTTAACATAAGGCCAAGCATGTTAAAATCCCTACATCTGAATATGCTGGCTGCTGAAATTATTTAAACTTAGAGCCAGTATGGGTTTTGGAAGTCAAGAAGTTAATAAAACAGTTTTTGGAGCTATCAAGGCATTTGTTCTTTTTTGCTCTGCTTACACAGAAAGCCTATTTAATCGCTCATGTTGGAAAAACATAATGATAAAAGTATGAATTGAAGAAACTGTTGTTTTTGCTGTGCTGTTCTAACATTCTGTTATTTGGTCTCTCTTACTGTCTCTACTGTTCATATCATATAATTTGCTATTAATTGAGTGTGTTTCTGCCAACCACAGATAGAGTTCTGTACTTTCTGATAAATAAATTTAGACCAAAATGACAATCAGCATTTTCTCCTTTTCAATTAGACAAAAAATTGGCTTTAATTAATTTGAAAACTTGGGAGAAACAAACCACTGATTTCCTGCATTGCCAGTTAAAGCAGCACCCTCCACTACAGATCAGGACTGATTTTTAGAAGCAGAACAGTCTTCAGAAACACATCAGTCCATGGTCTCTGACCTCTGGTCTCTGATTCTGCTGAGTGCAGTGGTGCATGTTTATTTTTACATTTTTAGGGATGCTTTTCTTGCTAGTAAGCAAAAACCAGTAGAAGTTAGAAATCTAAAGTAATTTCTTACTTCAGAATTTATATGAGCTAGTAGCTTGAGAGGTGGAAGGTGATTTTGAGTAGATGAGCTGGACCTGGCAGCTCTCTAACAATATAAGAGATTTTTTGAAGTATTTATTTCTCTTTTTTAAAGCAGGGATCATTACAAGAAAAGGAGGAGAGTGATCCAGACTTCGTTTCCTCACAAAGCCCCAGTGTTCAAGAATGGCTGGCACAAGCAAGAACTACCCGCTCACAGCAACAGCAGAGTACCCTGCAGCAACAGAAAGTTGGTGTTTTGCTTTTCTTTTACTCCCATCTTTAGATTGTTCTTAATACTATAGCTGAGCCATTCTTGTTAATATTTCTGCTGAAATGTTATGTTTTATGATCTTTCTTACTCAGGCTTTTGTAATGATGCATCTGAGTTTGCTATCTTATATCTGTAACAATCAGGCAGAGCAGACTTCCTGGGTGACCATGGTTGATTCACTTAGTCACTCTATACTCCCTGTGTCCATCAGTAAAATAAAATAGAATCAACCCTTTAAGCTACTCAAAAGAGAGATTATTAAAAGCGAGTATTAAAAGTAATGATTTTGTCTTTATAGAAGCAAATATACACACATCACATGGCATATTGTTGCATGATATGCAGATATCTTCATTAGGATGGATTTCAGAAGCTACATTGCATTACTTAATTAGTTTAATAATACAGTTTATGCATACAAGTTTTCTGTGTCCCTTGGTGGAGATTTTTGACTGCTTTTGGTGCTTAAGCAAGACATATTAGAAATAGCTCAGCTGACTTTGCATGACAGGTGTGCAGTGTGTAGACATATCCTTCCAAGGCAAAAACACTTTGTTTGAGATTCGTTCTGGTTTCTGTAACTTGCTATGCTAGGAGCTGGAACAAGAGCTGGAAGAGCAGAAGAACCTGCTTCGATCAGTAGCATGCCGTGGAGGAGAAATCCTAACGCAGCAAGGTGCTACTGAAGGCCTGCATATAAGGTGTGCTTTGATGTGTTGTTCTGAAAAGTAAATTTCTGTGACTGTGCTTTACATCCCTCTTCTGCATATAATCCTCTAATTTTTGTTTCATCATTTTTATACGGCATCTAGGATACTGGATTCCTGGCTTGGGGATTCCTAATTTGGGGGTCTGATTATATACTTACACAAACTTCTGTGCTGATAGATCATGTTCACCATTTAGAAATGCTTTTTATTCTTATTATCATGCATCACACTAAAATTAAAAAATAGTAGGACTCATTAGACAAGCAGTGGATCAGTTACTATAACTTTACAGACCAGCATTGTTGTGTGTCACAGGTATCTCTAAAACATTGTCATCTGCCACTGTAATCAGATCTTCCCAGATGGGATACTCATTGCTTAATTTTATTTTTCCTGTAGTTAGTAAATATTTTTCTTTTTGAAGCCTTGTGTATTTTGAATTTCATCTCTGGTCTGTGTCTTCTTACACACTTGCCCATTTGAGGGGAAGTAAATATCTATGAAAGCCTCAGCTCTGTCTGGGAGAGACTTCTGCCCTAGAGAAGGCAGAAGAAAACTACTGCCTACTGCTGATGCTGATTTTCAGGAAGCAGGAATGGCAAGGTCTTGGGAAAAGGAAACCAGGGTGAACATTACCAGTTCAAGAATCAAGGAGCAGTCAACCCTGCAGTTAAAATATTCCTTGATGGATCTCAGTAATAGTGAGCCACACCTTTGTGGCTCCTCCAGCATACCAAAGTCTAGAACATGAAAGTAGTTCATTAAACAGCAGAAACAAGTTTTATGCACAGGGCATGCAAGCCATACTCAGTAAGTTCTTTTCCTCAGCATTTTTATTATTTAAGTGTGGGTATTTTTAATTATAATGCCAGAAAGTACTTAACCAGTCTCCTTCTGTTTGAGGCCTCCTTCTGTCACATGATGGTGTAATATAGAAATAAAGTTTTAAAAAATCGAACAGAAAGTACTGAATTTGATTCAGTGTTTACCAAAGCTAAACAGATATGCTTGTGTTGCATATTACATTTTGAGCAAGGAGGTGAGGAAGGAGTCAGATGAAATATTTATTTTAATTCGTGCTTTGAAGTAAAACTTGTTTATAGATTACATTTCAATGTATATTCAGTCTGGTTCATTTTTTGGTTTTTTGTTAACTTAATAGGGGTACCTGCAACTCTAAAGAGTTTCTTAAAAAGAAAGTGCATTTTATTCCATCAGGCAAGAACTTCCTACTGTTCAAACCAGGCTTTGTCTTATTATCTGAAAAAAAAAAAAAAAGTCAAAACTCCAAAAAGTAGAACTTAATTTAAATGTTGAATTTCCTAATGGAAAGAGAAAATAAACACCTTAAATGATTATAACTTTTCTATTTGTTAAACCTTTATGCATCTTCTGATTCAGTGGGAAGCCTGATACACTCTCTGAGGAATTAGTCTTAGAAGGTGAGAAGCCATCATTTGAAGAACAGATGAAGAGGAAATGGGAAAGCCTAAACCAGGAATTCAGTACCAAGCAGAGACTGCTCCAGAAAGCTTTGGAAAAAGAACAGCTGGTACCTGTTTTGAATTTCTCTTTTCATTTTTTCTGTGAAAGCAGTTGCACAACTAAAGGTACAATATGTGCATATCTGATGCATTAAGGTGCTATAGTTAATGCAGAGAATATGGAACAATTTATTTTTGTGACATCTTTAAAAACTGGTAAATATTGACAGTAGCACTTCTCTTGTTCAAAGTGATTTGAATTGCACTTCCTTTCAGGTTAATGACCTGGAGAGGAAGAAAGAGCTCAGACAAAATGTTTATCTACTTATCTAACTCAGGATAATTCTGTAACAAATTATCCTTCTGGAATTGATCAGTACTCTGGCAACAGCCTAGAGGAAAAACTGTTATTTTCAGTTTGAATTTATTCTTTACATTCAATTCTTGATCTCAGTGGGTAAGGGATTTCAGCCCCAGAATTTTTACTGAAAGAAACAGGGATTAATCAACCAAACTGGGGGACAATCCAAGACCAATATTAACATATATCCTCCATTTTATTGTTAATAGACCCAGACCTACTATTCTTTGCATAATACTCAAGTAATCTGCTTCCAAAGTTCTAAATATCTTGTATTAGTTCAACAGTAATTAATTATATTTTTGGTAAAAGGTAGTGAATTTTAATTCTGGACACAAGTATTTATTCTGCACTTCTAGTGAACCTCCTGTTGAGCAGTCTTTTATTCAAGATATTGATGACACAGAACAGTTGTGAGAGGACCATGAGCATTAGTTGGTGATAACCTCAGTCAGTAGAGAATCTTTTGCCCTCTATATGATATAAGCATCGTAATTAGTACTTTTCTCTCAGCAGCTTTATAGCAGACCAAACAGACTGATACCTGGAATGCCTTTGTATAAAGAGGAGAGACAGGATGAAGATAAATCCTCTGTCTCACCAGTATTGGTTGAATTGAATCAGGCCTTTGAAGATGTCTCATCTGAGGTAATTTTCAGTTGTCTTTACACCTGTCCTCTGGCAAAACCACATGTGATATGAAAACTCCTCTAGCTACCACCTGAAAATTCAGGCCTCTCCCAAATACTAGAAGTTAGAAAGCATGTCTTATACTTCTACTCTGGGCATCTCTGTTTGCTTTTGCCCAGGCTGGACAGGTGGAGGAGACTCTGCATCTTGAACAGAAGCTGTATGATGGTGTCACAGCCACATCCATGTGGCTAGATGGTGTGGAAGAGCAGGTCTTTGTTGCTACAGCTCTGTTGCCAGAGGAAGAAACAGAAACATACCTCTGTAAGCAAGAGGTAAGGAATCTATGGATAGGACTTTCTTTCCATTGTTAATAATGTACATTTTATGTAGTGTTTAGAAGAAAAGTATTAGAATCCTGGATAAATGACATGTTGCTGACATAATCTCTATGTAATTGCAGTATTCTGCTACTGGTAGAAGTGACTTTATTGACCGTGTAGAGAATGTTGTGGAAAGCAGCACCTGACCCAAATTTTTCCTGGTCAGAAGAGAATTAAACATAGATTCTTTCTTCTGTTTGGCTTCTTTGCTAAGTATTAGCAAACACCATGTTGTTGAAATTGAAACAATGTGAAAAAGAGGGAGGAGTGCTCTGGATATAGAAACAGCACAAATTCATCAACATTAATTGGGAGTGGGGGGAGGGGGAAAGAATGGAATAGTGGGGGGACACAAAAAGAGACGATAGGAAAATAACTATCTTAAACTAAAAGAGGATAGATTCAGATGAGATGTAAGGAAGAAATTTTTTATAAGAAGAGCAGTGAAATGCTGGAACAGGTTGCCCAGAGAGGTGGTGGATGCCCCATCTCTGGAAACATTCAAAGTCAGTCTGGACAGGGCTCTGAACATCCTGATTTAGTTGAAGATGTCACTGTTTACTTCAGGGTGTTCAACTAGATGACCTTTAATCCAACCCAAACATTTCTCTGATTCTATATAATTTTGTTCCAGCACTTGTTTTCCTTGTAGCAGTCTGGAGTCCTTTTAATATCAGACATTACTGTAGATGCAAAACTTTATCTAGCTGTGTATACTAACAATGCAAAAAACTCACTACAAAATTGACAACGCATATAGCAAAATGTTTGCCTTCTTTCCAGAATGTCTGACTGTCACTTTTGTTTTTCTACAAAATTAGTCTCTTGCCAAAGAAATCAAAGACATAACAGAAGAAGTGGATAAGAACAAGAGCTTATTTGCTCAGATATTTCATGACAATAGTGATAATAGGGTTATCATAGAAGACACTTTGGACTGTCTCCTGAAAAGACTGACCTTACTGGAGTCAGTAGTAAATCAGAGATGCCATCAGATGAAAGAACGGATCCAGCAAATAGTCACGTTCAAGGTATGAGGTCCATGCAATGGAATTAACAGGGGTACATGTCAAACAGGGATATAAAGGCTGTCATTATTAAAGCAATGAGAATTTTTGGTACCAAATCAAAAGAATAATGTTGGCACAGGTTTTTATTGAAAAATCAAACTACTCAGACTATGCAGAATTTGGCACCCAAATAATTACTCAAAATTTAAATTCTCTGCTAGAAGTCTTCTGCAACTCATGCTATTATTGTAAAGTGATCAATCATTTCATGCTGTCTCATCCTGCTGACATTACATCAACGGAAGTCTGTACTGAACAAAGCTGAAAAAATGAAGATAAGAAATTTGCACTTTTAGAAAACTTTTCAGAGTTCAGAAGTGCTTTCATATCTTACTTTGTCTCTACCTTCTCTCCTAATATTATCATTATATAAAACCTCCAGTATGGTTTAGTTTTAATTAAAAAAAAACCACATAAATTACAAAAAACCCCAAACCAAACCAAAACAAAAAAACCCCCCACAACTCAAGGAAAATAGATTCCTAGTGTCTTTAGGTTAGTGTCATCTTTTCATAGGTTTTTACTATTGGATTTCTTTCCAAATTCTATAACTTTTCCTCTGCAGTCAACATTTTTCCAATTGAAGACCTTCCTTTGCTGAATAAAACAAAGTTGATTATAATCCTTTGCATTATTCTTGGTGATATTTAGTATTTAAAATAATTAAGGCATGTAAAACACAATAAAAAAATCAGTCATGCTCCTCATATAATGCTGAAAGTGTCAGAAAAATGTGCTGATAATTTTCTGTTGGGATAAATGCATGAAAAAGATAATTGATTGTATCTCAGCAAAATTGTTAAGTAATATTTATGTGTCCAGTCTGATAAGGTTCTAAAAGTTTTAGCATGTAGTTAGCCCTGTAATGTGTGGAAGCCTTGTTTACATATTTGCTATATTTGCTCAAGCTTGTCATGAAAAATGCTTCCCTTAAAAAGTAAAACCTAGCTTGTTCACAAGCATATGTGGTAGAATTAAATGGCCAGTCTTCGCGAACAAAGATCTGGGAAAGGTGTTCCCACCTTTCAAGCCTGCGCAATGGATTTTTTAGG
>JAWWLV010000121.1:55778739-55796283 GCA_035041135.1 Platyrinchus mystaceus
TTAGAGTGACCTTCTCTTAGATGGATGGCCTTAGGGGCTGACGAGCTCCATCTACCCGGGGGACCGGGATTAGAACCCGTGGCCTTGGCGCTGAGAGACCAGCATCTTAACCGCTAGGCCACCGGGGGTCCCCGTGGTAGAATTAACTGCACAAGAATAACATCATTTTTTTAAATGAAGCTAATGACCCGTGGTAATTAATTAAGTAATAGGAAGGCAAAAGCAAAAGTGTGTTCACAAGATATGTTTTGAATAGGAGTTGGTTTAGCTTTTAGCTGATATATATCCAGCTATGGATTTTCAGCCATGTTAAATGTTTTGCATTCGCTAATTATGATGCTTCCAATTTTAATAGGTTTTATGCTCCCCTGCTGATCATGTAACATTTTAATGCTTTAAACTTTTTGAAACATGCAATCTTTTTCAGTTGTTTTGTGCTGTGATTGGATATAATTTGTTGTTGGTTTTGTCTCCTGTAGAATGATCTCAAGCTCATGTTTACATCGGTGGCTGATAACAAATACTTAATTCTACAGAAACTAGCAGAGGCAGCTGACAGACCAGAAACAGAACAAATGCAGGTATTATCATGTGTCTATTACCTGGGGAGAGGGGAAGAGGTAAAGTTTCTATCCAAAGTATAAATAGATTCTAGAGAACAATTGCATTTTATGGGAGAATATATGTGTTCATGAAGTATATGAAAATTAGTATTTCCAAGAATGTACTACACCCGTTTATAAATAAATAAAACAAGAAGGCACAAAAAACCCCAAGCCAACGAACAAAAAAATACCCCAAACCTCCAAAAAGTGTCTTTCTTATCCCCTCAGATTAGCTGGTATCTAGTTATGCCTATATTGGGTAGTATTTGAAAGAAAGAAAACATAATAAAAAAAGCCCAAATTTTTGCTAATTTGTTTGACTATTAAATTGTATTAAAAACCAAAGACACTTTCTTCTGCAGTAGTTTATAGTGATATCTTGAATGTTACTCCTTTTAATCTAAGGTAATAATAAACTTTTCTTTATCAGGAATGGCCTGATGAATAATTAATTATTTATATGAAAAAGTATGTCCTGTTTTCTTCTTTCTGTTTTGCCAGTGCAAAATGAATTAAGTATGCTAAGGGCTACTTTTTAAAAATATTTCTTATTACTCAAGGGCTACTGATGCCTAGTGCCAGCAGGTGAAAGAATGGAAGAGGCTTACCCTTCAGCTAAACAGAAATACTGGATTTTATATACCTGACATTCAAATTTTGAAGTTTATGTCTCCTGTATGAATAAGAGAGGTGGCACCGTGTCTTTCTTTTCTACCTTCCATGATATGAAAGATTTGCAAAAAATTATCTCCTGTATGGTTAATTTAACTAGCAACTAGGAAAATAATGTGGTAACAAAAGGAAGTGACATTTTTTATTTCTGAAAATCTACCTTGTCTGATAAAACATTCAAACTTAAAAGCACTGCTGTTTTGTTCAATGTGTGATTGCAAAAGTAGAAATAAGGCCTTTAACCAGCCAGGTAACTTAGTTGCATGAAGTGGAAGTTTAGTGACTGTATTGTGCATACTCCATGTTACTGGGAGGCAGAAGTTCTACTTCACAAAGCATAGTTTAAGCATACTTGGATAAGCAGTTTCCAAGAAAGGACCTTATCAAAGGACTTTAACTGCAGGAGTCTACATTGTGCTTTGTAGTAGTCTACATGCGTTACTTCAGCAGAGACCTAGGAAAGCTTTGACAAAACTTATCACCTGCCTATACTTGCAAATACCAACTTGTGTTCCTAAGCTGTATATTTTCCAAGTGCAAAAGGGGATGTACAAGTCTTTTTCCTTAACAATAATTTTGGCCCCATCCTTGTCCCAAAAGGGAACTATGACTCTTTGCTATCATACATGTCTTGTGCTGTGCTGGTTGTTTGCTTTGTGCTCAGATATGACAGGAATGAGTGTTAATAAAAAGAATGCTTTAAAAAAAGGTGTTAGGGCAAAGAAAAATCCTTTTGTGCCTGTACTATGTAATTAAAAGCATGGAACTTCACAGTGATGTTTGGTATAAAATAGTGTATAATACTAAAATATCTGGTTATTAAAATATAATGACATATTTATTTAACTTTAAGAAACAAACTGGGTTCTCCCAACTTCGAATTAACACATTTTCTTTATAGTATCCTTTAAAATTTCAGCACATTGAAGGACTGCTTAGTACTTCAAGCAGAAAAGAATATTATTATATGGCAGCTACAATACTGTTATTAAAACTTCAAACTAAGCAATGTAATTTTCAAATACAGGTCATACTGCAGGCAGAAGAAGGTTTGAAGGAACTAGATGCTGGAATCAATGAATTAAAGAAGCGTATAGACAAACTACAAATTGACCAACCTTCTGTACAAGAGCTGTCTAAGATCCAGGTATGGTTCATAAGTTCCATCCTAGATGTGTCTGGTAATGTCAAAGGAAGGCTTCTTTTTATTATTCATTAGGTAGTTTAGGAAAAGGTATTTAAAAGCATTTCTGTGTGTATAAAATATTATATTCTCTCTGATTCACCTAGTTTTTTCTATTTTTGCCTTTGGATTTTCCAACATCTCTGTTATTGAGAGTATTAATTGTAAAAATTGACAAAAATATGTTTTGTGTCAGCTCTTGTTATCTCCTTTTTCAAATAGATAAAGTTAAGCATGTAAACATAAATCTCTGCTGAAGGTTCATCCTTATTCTCACCAGTGTCTCATAATCTGCAGTTTAGTACTGTCTCACATCTGTCATTAAAAAAAATAGAGTGAAGGGGAGTAGAGAGCTAAGTGTGACCTGAAATTGAAAATGTTCTGCTTTTACTAGAACACCTCTCATGTAGATAATGTGGGCAATTGTTCCAGAACTTCTATAAATCTGTTGAAACTTTTGTGAGCAGTTTTATGAAGATGTAGGGAATGTTTAAGTAAAGAGTAAGGAGAAGGTTTATGACTGAATTTTACCATTTACAATGACATAACAACAAATTAGAAGCAAATAAAACATATGAAACTGGACCATAAGCTTATTAAGCCAACAAGACAGTGATATCAATTAAAAATGAATGACAAAGAATATGTCTTTTGCCCAGTTCTTAATCTTTTTGATCTTAGTGCCTCCTGCTGGTTTGGGGTTTTGTTCTTTTTGTTTTGGTGTGCTATGGTTTTTTGTTTGTTTGCTTTTGTTTGATTTTTCTGTCAGATTATGTGTCATAATAACCTTCATTTCAGTTTTTAGAAAAGTCTTCCTTTTGCTTTTTTTGACAGGTGTGCTTCTCACAATTTTCTGTTTAAAGCTAGGAGTGCCAGCCTGCAGTGTGAGGGTGGGCATTTTGTTGTGGCACTGGATGATCATAGAGATATTTTTGTTTACTAGTTTCTGAATGTCTTGGTTTGATCAAAAATGTGGGCTTATTCTCACAGTCAGATGTATGTTCTGAGAATACAATTCTCAAAACCAAAACCAGAAAAAAATCCTGTTCAGGTGAAGAAAAGCATCTGTAGGTTGTTCTCACTTTTATGGTTGAGGTATACAAGATGAGTAATAACATACAGGAATTGATGAAATTTGTTGCTTTGGTTTGTTTTGTAATTTGGCAGTATGAGAACACTGTGAAATACACACTGCACTTTTTCTATATAAAGTAGAAAAAGTTCTATATAAAGTATATTGCTATTTTAGGCGTAGTTTGGTTTTTATAGTAAGTTGTGTGTGTCTTGCTTGCTACCAGTAAGATACTGGGGCAGGAGGAGGAAACATATCTGTCTGACTTTGAGGTGCCTATAGTCTGTATCCATGATGGAGTCCATCCAGTCCTCTGCATTATAAAAAGTAAAACGTAAACAGCATCTGCAGTGTGCAGTAGTCACTGTTTTTTGATGACTTAAGCCCAATCACCCTATCCTTTGATATTTATATTAAGTCTTTGGAATTCTTCTAATTTTGTTCCTGAATGCATGTGGTTGAAAGAGTTGCAGATCTTGCTTATTTTTATTGTCTTTAAATGGTGAGTTATTTATCAGGAAGTCAGTATATCTGCAAATCCTTTCTGAGCTGGAAATAGATGTTATTCTGCTAGTATTCACAGAGGAGTACAGGGACAGTACGATTGCCTCTAGGAAGACATGTAAGATGTGAAATAAGAATCACCATTGCTGCCCTTTGCCCCCAAGGATAAGTATGATGAGCTGCTGATGATCATTGGATCCAGGCGGAGTGATCTGAATCAGAATATGGCTCTTAAGAGCCAGTATGAGCGGGCTTTGCAGGACCTGGCTGACCTGGTAGAAACAGGCCAAGAAAAAATGGCTGGTGACCAGAAAATGATTGTTTCTTCTAAGGAAGAGGTTCGATTGCTGCTTGACAAACATAAGGTAAGAAACTGGGCACGTATTTCAGGGCTAATCATGAAGGTAACCTTGTTGTCACGGTTTAACCCCAGCCAGCAACCAAGTACCACACAGCTGCTTCCTCACTTCACCCTTCCTTCCCTGGAGAGAAAGAGAATCAGAAACAAAAAGTAAACCTCGTGGGTTGAGATACGGACAGTTTAATAATTGAAACAAGATAAAATATAGTACTAATACCACTACTACTGATAATAATAGAAATAGTAAACATAATTGTAATGTAGAGAGAAACACAAGAGAAATAAATAAGTGGTGCACAATACAGTTGTTCACCGCCTCTTGACCAATACCCAGCCTGTCCCCACGCAGCAATCAGTAGCTCCTAGACAGCTCCTCTGAGTTTATGTACTGAGCATGATGTTCTGTGGTACGGCTGGTTCAGCTCAATTGTTCTGGCCATGATCCCTCCCAGCTTCTCGTGCATCTCCTCCCTGACAGAGCATGGGAAACTGAAAAGTCCTTGACTTAGGGTAAGCACTACTCAGTGACAACCAAAACACCAGTTGTCATCAACATTATTGCAACAGTAAATCCAAAACACAGCTCTGTACCAGCTACTAAGAAGAAAATTAACCCAGCTGAAACCAGTACACTTGTTAAGAGCAAATCACTAACCTTTTGTTCCTAAAGATTCAGGAGCTTTTCAAAATGGTGGGCCAGAGTTTATTTAAATTGGAGTCAATTAACTGTTCTGACAGACTGAGTTTCAAATGCTTTGTTGAAAGTGAACCCAGGTAGATTGCATTTTCTTCCTTATTCTAATAACAGATTCCTAGTCTTGTCCTGTCATGCTACATAGCAATTTCATCAGCATTCCATTTATTTTCAACAGAAATTTACTTTTGCTAGTAGCACCCACAAATATAACAAGGATTTCCCACGTTTTTATTAGGCAGAATTTTTTGAGAGTGGTTATCCTATTTACACTGTTTGTGTTTATGGGATCAGGTTCAGGATGGAATTTGTGCAGAAAGCATGACTGACTTCTTTCTTTGAAAATACTATTGTCCTCTTTAAGTTGTCTACTGAACTTTGTGAAATGTTGTAGAGTGAAAAATTTACCTTATTCTATGTCTATAGATACTTAATTGTAATGCTTATGTCTTAAAATGTAACAACTGCACTTTCTCTTTTTTATTCTCCCTCTACCCTCACACCTAAATTTTTCAGGAATACTTTCAAGGGTTGGAGTCTCATATGATCCTAACAGAAACACTTTTTAGAAAGATGAGTAGCTTTGCTCTCTTAAAGGAAACTCAGTCACATTCAGAGCTAATGACACAAGCTTCAGCTATATTAAAGCTGGCTCATAAACGAGGTGTGGAGCTGGAATACATTCTAGAGGTGAGAATTTCTATGATCTTTTCTGTACAGCCATTGTGATCAACCACCAGGATATACCGTAATGTCGATTTCATGTGCTTGGACAGAATTGATGGACATCAGTCCCTTTTGTCATACACACAAGTCTCTGATAGACTATGTGCAATATTTTCTATTTAAATGTTGTGACCTTCAGGTGACACAAGATGTTTTCATCTAAGTTTTAAGAGCTGCTTAGCTTTACCTGGTAGGGAGAGCATGACAGTTTTATCCATGTGTTCTAACCAAAAGTTGAGCTTGGTATAGAGATAGTGTCTTATTACAGGTTCACTGGACACCTGTACTATTATTTCTGTACTTTCACAACAATGCAGCTATAGGATTTCAGATCAAAAATACAAATAATAAAAATTCTAGATACTCAGATTCACCATATACATGGATAATTTGTTCTTGTAGACCTGGATGCATCTAGATGAAGATTACCAGGAACTTACCAGACAGCTGGAGTCTGTTGAAGGAAACATCCCCACTGTTGGTTTGGTGGAAGAGACAGAGGACAGGCTTACAGACCGGATTACACTTTTTCAGGTTGGTGCTTTTTAGACATTCTCTACAGAAAAGTTGGATGAAAGGTATCTCTGAAGGTCATCTAGTCCAGCCTCCCACTTGAAGCAGTACAGTTGTCATGGACTGGAGCAGCAACAGCTTTGCTACCCTTGAAAGATGGAGATCCCACAGCTGACCAGGGGACCAATTGCAGTCCTGCACCATCACATACTGAAAAGGTTTTCTATAATGCCCAATCTGTACCTTCGACTTTCAGCTTTGTCACCATTGTCCTTTTTGTATTGTGTGGCACTACAGAGTAGCATTTACCTCTGTGATCTTTTTAATTCTACTCCAAGTAGTTGTAGACCTTTGTTAGACTGGCCCTTAGCCTCCTGTTTGTCAACCTAAAGCAAGTGCGCTTCCCTCAGCCTCTTTGTAAAGCGCATGTGCTCTAGATCCCTCAATAATTTAATAGTTTTTCACCAGACCCTGGCTACTTCCTTCTTCCTCAACTCATTGGGAAATGGGGTCAAAGCATAATCAGATGGATTAGATGTGGCCTCATCAGCTTCATGTAGATAAGGATAACAAAGTAACTTCATTTGGTTGTTCACACTCCTAATATAGGCCAGTGCTGTGGCTTACCTTATTCACAGTGTCTTGGTTATAGAAGATGTCAGGTTAAATACACTATCCTGTCCCTTCCTAACGTACTGAGAAACAGGTTAGTCTACCCAAGGTGCAGAATTTGCACTTCTTGAGCCTTCTAAGATTTCTGCTATCTCCAACCTCAAGTTTAGTAAAGTATCTCTGGACTAAGTCTGCCATTTTTGTCTCAACCACTCTTCTTAAATTACTGTCATCCACAAATTTACTGATGGAATGCTGTTTGCCATGAGCCATGGTCTTGAGATGTTGAAGAGGTTTGGGATAAAATATCAGCAATCTCTGGAGTACTCTTCCCATTACAATCTGCCAGTCAGGCACCAAGCCTTTGATCACTAGTGTTTGAGACTAGTAATGCAGCTCATTTTCAGTCCACATAACAGTCCATTTATCCAGCCCAATTCTCTCCACTCCTAGAGGAGGGTCCTGTGGGAAGTGGTCTCAAAGGCCATACTGAAGTCAGTCTCATCCACAGAGACAGTAATTTTGTCATAAAAGGCTATCAAGTTAGCAAATCCAAGCTGAATATTCCCGATTACCTTTTGGTCCTTTCTGTCCTTGAAAATGGATTTCAAGAAGATATGCTCCATGATGTTTCCAGAGAGCAAAATGAGGCTAAACAACCTGTGGGTTTTTGAGTTGCCTTCCTCCCAAAACACAACAAGTAGCTTAAATATAGGTTTTCTACCACACCCTGTTTTTTTGGTCTAGTGTTCTATCCTTGTCTCCTTATATTAGACATTTTAGTTGGGGATTTTTTTTATTATCTTGTTTTGTTTTACAGAAAAATGTCTATCAAATTTGTCTTGAAAATGGACTTGTGTACTTTGTATTTGTTATGTATATACTTCTTTTACCAGACAGCTATCTGCTTTTCCAACGGTATGAGGAAAACTTAAGCAATCTATTGCAGGGTGGGGGGGCTAATTTATTTTGTTTAATGCTGGGCATTGTTTATTTTGGTTCTAGAGCTGGAACAGAGGGAAAAAATGTGATGTGCCGTGATGGGTGACATTAGATATGCTACAAAATGCAATAAAAGGAAATTAAATATTGAGAAAGTGTGGTAGCAGAGACCTGCAGAGCTATCTAACCATCTCATGTGTCATTACAGCACCTGAGATCTAACCTGACTGAATACCAACCTAAATTATACCAAGTGCTAGATGATGGGAAGAGACTCCTTTTTTCTGTTAGCTGCTCAGATCTCGAAAGTCAGCTGAACCAACTAGGAGAACACTGGTTAAGTAACACCAGCAAAGTTACCAAGGAGCTTCACAGGCTGGAGACAATACTGAAGCACTGGACAAGGTAATGCTGATGTAATGGACAACATAAAGTTCTTCAGCTGTGCTCCTCAGGTCAAAGCCATTTTGAACACAGAATTATTAGATTCAACATTTCAAAGAAAGTACTTTGAGATGTGTCATAGTTTGACTACTTTTCTGTTCCACAGAAGTGCTATTGTACTCTCTCATTTGTAATAAATGTGTAGCAGATAAGAGCTGGTGAGAGGAAGTCAGAAAATACCTTATTTAGATGACTAAGTTAGAAGCTCTGTGTGTATATAGGTTTATAAGAAAAAGAGTATGTGCTTTGCTGGGTAACATAAGTAGCCTCAGCATGGTCTGGTAGGGCTCTTGTGGGTCTGTGTCATTGCATATATGGAAGAGCTTTAGCTACCTTTGCTAATGTTCATATTCTACTTTTGAAATGAATTTTCTAAGTGGTATGCAAGATTTGTCTATTATTCATTAATCCAGGCTTATGTAGAGACACTCTTGTTTTGTCATCTTATTAATTGCTTGGCATGTGAAATGATATGGAGATGGTTTCTGAAAAAAGAAAATTAAGTTTCTGCTCTGACATACTTTGTGGTAAAGCTTTAGTATGACTGAGCCTTCTGATGGAAATCAAAAATCTGTTTATGTGTGTCACGTGGGGTTACAGCTTTTCCAAAGAGATTTGTAACCTAGTTACTAGTCCTTCAGTAAATTTAGTTTTTCCTAGGAGGCAAAATGAAGGCACTGTTAGAAATTGTGAGCATAATGGTTAAAATAAGAGCTTCCTGATGTCATGCCTGTCTGTAAAATTAAATTGTGTTTTTCTGAAATTTTATAAAGGAAAGAAAATATATTGATTTTAAAGCTAGCATTCAGTATCTTCCTCTAATACATGGAGGAGAGACTGCTCGGTTGGAGGCGAGAAGTGGAAATGACTGTTTTAGTCTTCTTTAAACATCTTTACAGGTATCAAAGTGAATCGAATGAATTGACACAGTGGTTACAATCTGCAAAGGAGCGACTTGAGTTTTGGAGCCAGCAGTCTTTGACAGTGCCTCAGGAACTGGAAACAGTCCGAGACCACCTGAACTCCTTTTTGGTAAGTCATTCGTGGACCTGGGACACCTATTTCTCTCCAATTACAAATAAACAGTTGATTAATCAGATGGTTATACTTTTTCTCATCATTGAAGTAGTGAATGTGAAAAAAAAATCTGCTTCTGTAGTTAAGCTGTCCTTCAAAATACTGGGGTATGTGCACATTAAGCTCTCCTTTGCTATATGCAATGATTGTAAATCTTTATGATTCTGAAAACAGAAAATGATTTTGTGACTGGAAACAGTTTCTCTTCTCACTTAGTCTGAAGTATAGTCATTAAACACTTATAGAAAATACATATTTTAAAGGGAAGGAATGATATTCTTAGCTTTCCGAGATAAAGCTTTAAGTACTATAAAACAGTACTTGATTATTTGCACAAAAATGGTTCTGCTTACAGGAGTTTTCAAAAGAAGTGGATGCTAAATCATCACAGAAATCTTCTGTCCTGAGTACTGGGAACCAGCTCCTCAGACTTAAGAAAGTAGATACAGCAGCATTGCGTGCAGGATTGTCCCACATTGAAACCCAGTGGACAGAGTTGCTCACACAAATCCCAGCAGTACAAGAGAAATTGCACCAGGTAAGAAAAACAGCTATGGCTTTTGATATTCCAGAAAATTCAGACAGTTGGCACTGCCTAGTTGCTTTCTTTCTCAATTTATTCGTGTGAGATATGATAGGAACAACGTTATTTCTGTTTTATTGTGGGAAAGCTTACACTTAGTTTCAAGTCCTGTCCACCCATACTGTCTAACATCAGTTGGTGGTAATTTCAGACTTTCACAATTACATTTGTTGCATTTTAACCAAAGGACAGATGAGTGTTTTATGAACAAGCTGGTATGCTTGTGTGGTATGCTCATGTACGAAAAAAGGGAGTTCATATCCCTGTGCCCTGTCAGCTTTGGATGGTGGTTTTTTCAAATTGAATAGACTTGATTCAAGTCTGTGAAAGACAAAATAGATCTAAAAATGTTTTTCATGATTTCTGCTAGTATGTGTAGGAGCAAGAGGCTTTTGGTTGTGTATTTTTGGAGTTTTAGTGCTGTAATACTGAAGTTAAAGAATTATACAGGTTGAAAAGTTGAATTACTATTTAGTTGCTAGGAGATTATCAGTATAAGCTGTTGCTTCAGTTTATAACTTGGAATGGTCTCAGAGTTAGTAATGACATTGTGATTTAGGGAGAGAGAGGAAGGGCAACAAATGTTAACTGAGTCTATTGTAGTAAACAAAATAATGTCATTCAGTAGTTCGCTTAATTGTCTTGCAATACAAAATATATGTCTATCTAAAATTGTCATAGAACACATTTCTGAGTAAATAAATTTAGTCAAGCAGTACTCTATCAAAAACTGGAAGTGTGTCTTTTAAGAAAGAAAAAAAAAGGTACTATTCAAAACTAGCCCATTTAGAAATCACCGCACAAAAAGAGTAGTATGAAAATATTTTCCATGAGCCTATTCTTTAGTCATTTGCAAAAATGTAGTTTAAAGTTGATCAGCTTCATAAGCCCTGGCACAGAACTATGGAATGAGAATGCAGAACCTTTAGGAAGTCAGAAATGGAATCTGTGAGTTTGTCCAGTTTCTTTGTACAATGAAGAATGGAATTAAGAAGCTTTTAATATAGCATTTTCTTAATTAAGATGCAAGCAGTTATACAATATACCTCCCAGGAAAACTTTTTTTTTACTTCTTTTTCTTTTTATAACTTCAGTGATATGTTAGGGATGTAAAATAACAGGATAAGAGCAGGTAAAGGAAATGTATTATGGTAATGCAATATCAAGGAATTCTTATCCATTTTCTTCACAACATGAGTTTTACATCTGTTATCTCACCAGCTCCAGATGGACAAAATTCCTTCTCGCCATGCCATCACTGAAGTTATGAGCTGGATTTCCTTGATGGAAAATGTTATTCAGCAGGATGAAGAAAATATAGAAAATGCAGTAGGACAGAAAGTAATTCAGGATTACATCCAGAAGTACAAGGTACTGAATATCAATGTTATTGATTTTCCTTTTGAATTATACCCATTAAATATATATACATATGTAAAATATAAGTGATTTAGTGGAGGGGGGGTAGGCCTTACTTTGTGGATTGGTTAGAATTGTACACAAGTTAGAATTGGGCAATATTTGATACTGTGGAAAAGGAACCAAAATTACTTTTACTCTACTGTTTACTTATGGCAGGAATATAATTTTAATTATACCTTAATTTCCAGGAAAATCCAAAGCAATATGCACGTTATTAAACGTTATTAGATCTGTCTTTCATCCAAAAATCACAAAACACTTTGCAAATTATGTAAGTTGTTGTATGAATTCTCTGCATAACATCATCTTCTCCTCAAAGTGTAGCCAGTTCTTGAGTAAAAGGTGGCCAGTTGTTTACAAAACGAAATAATTTTGATCAGTTTCCAAAGCAAAAATGAAAGATGCTATATTTTGAGATAATTATTGAGGAGTATATATATAACACAATTACACTTTTTTAACTAGATCAGTAGCACTCTTAGAATAGATCTGCACACAGTGAATTTCTTCTCAATGTCAGGTTGGTTTCAATAGTCTCCTGAAAAATTGCTTTACTTCTTGGTTATTTATCTTCTTTTTATATTAGAATGTTTTCCATCTTATCTGGTTTTGTATTAAAAAGATTGAGACTAGATCATAAAGTAGTAGAATGGTTAGGATTGGAAGGGGCCTTAGAGATCATCTAGTTCCAATCCCCCCACCAATAAGCAGGGATGCCACCCTCTAGATCAGGTTGCCTGACGCCCCATCCCACCTTGAACACTTCCAGGGATGGGACACCCACAACTTTTCTGGGCTACCAGTTCCCGTGCCCCACCACTCTGAATAAAGAACTCCTTCCTAACATCTAATTTAAATCTCTCCTCTCTTAGTTCAAAACTATTCCTCCTTGTCCTATTGCTATCTGCCCATGTAAAAAGTCACTCTCCCTCTTTTATAAGCCCCTTTTGGTACTGGGAGGTTGTAATGAAGTCTCCCCAGACCCTTCTCTTCTCCAGGCTGAACAACCACCCCTCTTAGCCTGCGTTGGGAGAGGTGCTGCAGCCCTGTCACTGACTTAGTGGCCTTCCTCTGAACCTATTCCAACAGGTCCACATCTTTCTTGAGCCGAGGGCCCCAGAGTAGATGCAACACTCCAAGTGTGGTCTCATGAGAGCAGAGGGGGAGAATCACCTCCCTCTAGCTGCTGGCCGCTCCTCTTTAGATACAGCCCAGGATGTGGTTGGCCTGGGCTGTGAGTGCATGGACTGTTGGCTCATGTCCAGCTTTTCATCCATTAGAACCCCCAAAACCTTTTCCACAGGGCTGCCCTCAGTGAGTCAGTCTCCCAGTCTGTACTCATGCCAGGAATTTTCCTGACTCAGGGGCAGCACCTTGCACTTGGACTTGTTGAACTTCATGGGGTTCTCATGGGCCAACTTCTCAAGTTCGTCCAGGTCCCCCTGAGTGGCATCCCTTCCTTCAGTTATGTCAACTGCAGCACTCAGCTTTGTGTCGTATGGAAACTTGCTGGGGATGTACTTGTTCTCACTGTGTCACTGATAAAGATATTAAAGAGCACTGATCCCAAGACAGAGCCCTGAGGGACATCACTCATCACCGGCCTCTACCTGGACATAGAGCCGTTGACCACTGCTCTCTGGCTGTATCCATCCAGCTAATTCCTTATCCATTGAATAGTCTACCCTTCAAACCCTTGTCTCTCCAATTTCAAGATAAGGATGTCATGTGGGACTATGTCGAAAGCCTTACAGAAGTCTAGGTAGATGACATCAGTCCTTCTTCTCTTGTTGACTGGTGCAGTCACTCCATAGAAGACCACCAGATTGATCAGGCACAATTTCTCCTTAGTAAAGTTGTTCTGGCTATCTTGCATATACCTCCTTGTCTTGTATGTGCTTTAACATTACTTCCATGAGGACCTGCTCCATGATCTTCCCAGACACAGAAGTGAGGCTAACTGGTCTGTAGTTCCCCAGGTCTTCCTTTCTTCTCTTTGTAATAGGAGCAATGTTCCCTTTTACCAAGCAAGGGAGACTTCGCCTGACCACCATGACTTTTCAAATATGATGGAAAGTGGCTTGGCAACAGCATTAGTCAGCTCCCTCTGGATCCTGGGATGCATCTCATCAGGTCCCATAGACTTAAACCTATTCAGCTTCATCAAGTGGTCCTGAACCTGCTCTTCACTCAGAGTGGGAGGGATTTTGTTTCTAATTTCTGGTCAATTGCTAAAAAACCTTTTAGTTAAATTTTGATAAAGCTGTAATTTGTGAAAATTTTTCCTCTGTTTTGAACAAAGGTGAGAAATTATGGTACTTACATGCTGGGGTTTTTATTTCCTTCTTTTCCTCTAGGGTTTCAAGATAGATTTAAATTGCAAACAGTTGACTGTCGACTTTGTGAACCAATCAGTGCTACAAATCAGCAGCCAGGATGTCGAAAGTAAACGCAGCGACAAAACTGATTTTGCAGAGCAGCTTGGAGCAATGAACAGACGTTGGCAGATCCTTCAAGGCCTGATAACAGAAAAGGTAAAGAAAAAAATCTAGCTGCTTGGTAGTGAACTTTCAAAATACGTACAACTATAAGACTGTAATGGTTAGAAGCCGCTGCAGGTCATCTAGTTCAATCTCCTGCTCAAACAGACCTAATTTTAGAGCACAGGGACTTGGTTATCTGAGTTTTGAAAATCTCAAAGGAGAGATTCCACAACTTCTCTGGGCAGCTTGTTCATGCTTAACCACCCTGATGGGGAACAAGTTTTTGTTTTGTTCTCAGTCAGAGTTTCCCGTGTTGCAACTTGTGACACTTATCTCTTCTCCTTTTACTGCATATCTCCAGTAATTCCCTCCGTCTTTCCTATGCCTCTCCATAGGAGTGAACAGTACAGTGTGGTGCTTCCTTTACCTTCCTTTCCCTAGGCTGAATGAAGCCAGCCTCTCCTTGTATGTCTTGTGCTCCAGTCCCCTAACAACCTGAGTGGCCATACAAAACTTCTTTAAATCTCTCCCTGCCATTGGAGGTTCCAAAATTGGTTGTAAATGTTAAGGAGAAGGAAAAATCCACTGATCTTGATCTGTTGGGTGCACTCTCAGTCATCTAACCCAGGATACTGTTGGCCTTCTTCGACACAAATACACACAGCTGATTTATTGTGTTCAAGTTCTTGCTCATCATAGCCCCAAGTCCTTTTCTTTTGCTGCCAGCCTGTGTTGCATGAGGTTATTTTGTCCCAGGTGCAGGACTTTACGTTTGCCTTTGCTGAATTTCATGAGGCTTGTTGGGCCTACTCCTCTGTCCTGCTGAGGTTTCTCTGAATGGCAGCCATACTCTCCAGCATATCAACTACTACTCCCAAATTATTGCCGTCTGTGAATGTGCTGAAAGCACAGGTCATCATGCCATGCAGTTTATTGATTAAGTTATTAAATGGTATCAACCACAGGACTGAGCCTGAAGATTCATCTTGTAAATGACTGCCAGATAGATATTGAAATATTTACCATGAACCTTTAAGCCTGATGACTGTGGTCATGTCTTTCATTTGTAGACCTCCCGTCCAGCCCATGTCTCCTCAGTTTTACTACCCTATGAGATATTGTATCAAAAGTCTTGCTTTTAAAAGCCAAGGTACATAGTGTCTACTACTCTTCATTTGTCCACAGTTTCAGTCATATCATCATAGCAGAGACATTCAGTTGTGTCAGGCACAATTTACCCATGTAAGACCATGCTTTTTCCTTTTCCTTGTTCTTTATGCCTGTGGAAATGACATCTGGCAAGATTTGCAGTATATCCTTTTTCCAGCCACCAGCTACTTTCTGCAACCATCATGACCTTTTAAAGGTGATTGACAGCAGCCTTGAAAAAAACATTTACAACCTTGAACACATCCTGCCTGGTTCTCTGGACTTTTATATATCCAGATTATTGAGGTAGTCCATAATTCTTTCCTCCTCGCTCATGACTAGTACCTCTGTATGCCAAAATTTGTTGATTGGCATGAAGATCTGGGAAGCTTGAGAGGAGACCTTGACAGTAAGATCAGAGCAAAGAAGGTACTGCATACCTCAGGCTATTCTGTGGTTTTCCCTTATTGTTGATGTACTTGTGAAGAGTGGCAGGAAGGGCTTCTGTCCCTCACTAGTTAGTTCCAGACAAGATTTTGCTTTCCTAACATTGGCCGTGCATGGCCGGGCCATTCTTCTAGGCCCATTCTTTGTAATTCACTTTCTGTGGATTTGTAATTTTTGTGACTTGAGGAAATTGTCTTTGAAGATCAACCAGCTTCCTGGATTCCTTTGTCATTCAGTACAGCTTCCCATGTGATCATGCTTACCTAAACAAACCGAAGTCTGCTATGCTAAGGATCTTTGTTCTGCTACTTTCTTTCCTTACTTCATTCACAACTGTTGTCATCATTATTGTGGCCGAGGTTGCTGTTGACCATCACATGCTCAACCACTTCTAATTAAGATTACAGCTAATTAAGGTGGCTCATTCCCTAGAATGGAATTTGTCTTAAGTAATTTGAATGCTTTTTATGGCAATGCTTCTGTTTTCAAATTCTTTGTTATTTTCTTTCTTTTTTTCTTTAAGAGTAGAAATGCTATCTCATTTGCCATTGAATAACACCTAAAGCAATCTAAGTAACTTAAAAACAGTCAGTTGACAAAGAAGGTAATATAAATCTTCATCTGCTTTACGTTGGTTATGAGCAAGGTATATAAAACATATGTTTGAATGCTTAATTTTATTTGGGAAATCCTGAAGTCCTTGATCTCTGAAAATAATTCCACTTCATAAAAATACTCTGCTAAAGTGTTAGCTTCTTTCAGTGTGTCATAATATTTTATTTCTGGATATAGCAGGTTTTTTATTATTAATTCTATTACAAATAGTAGATATATTTAATTTTGAGTGCATATTGCATTAAATTTGAGTGCATAAATTTGAGTGTACTGTTTTTAAATTCTGAAAGCATTCAATTCCAAGAAGACACTGGTTAGCATTGGTATTTACAGATTTATTTAATTGACCCAGCCATAAAGATAATTGTATGAGAAAATATATACTCATTTTTCTTTGCAGATCCAGCTGTTGGAAAGCCTGCAGGAATCCTGGACAGAATATGAAAACAATGTGCAATGCCTGAAAACTTGGTTTGAAACTCAAGAGAAGAAGCTAAAACAACAACAAAAAATTGGTGACCAGGCTTCAGTACAGAATGCTTTGAAAGACTGTCAGGTAATTTTCCCTTATAAATAGCAATGTCCTCTTTCCAAGAGTTAGAAACAACCTTTTGTCCATGTGAAATCTTCATACTAGCCAAGTCAGTGACTGAACTCCTCTTTACTTCAGCAAGGGAGAGATTTCATTTCTAAAGTGCAATCAGTAAAAGAGGAGGAAGGAACAATAATGTCCCACAGATGCTTAAAACCAACAAAAGTCATTAGGTCGATATTCTTTTTGCATTGGACATTTCAAAGCATGTCAGGCACACTGAACTAGGAGACTGTCAAAGGAATATGTTGCCATTTCTGTTTAGCCAGTCTTATGGAACTTGGTGTCATGAGCACTATGTTTGAATGTCCTTGAAACTTTCTTCTGCCTTACCTCTATCTTTCCTCCACCCCCGCCTTTTCCCATTCTTTTTCCATCTGATGTGTTCCACCTGACTATTCAAAGAAAAATGCTAGAATCCAAGGAATCCAGCTTTCATTCAGAATCTGTTGGGAATCTTTCTCTTTTATTTTCCCCTCAAATATTCAACTATCCAGAAAAGGAAAGAGAATCATGATTACAATGGGCAAAGATGGGATGAGGCAAAGTGTAGCTATACATAAGACATATAAGTTCAAAACCACCTCAGTTTTTCACATGAAATTCATACAAGGACAACGCAGCAGTGAACAGGGTATCACAGTTGTCTCTGAATATCTTACTCTGAATAGCTCATATTTAAATAGTAAGAAGCTTGCTTCTAGAGCTGTCAAGCTAGAGTTAAAGCTTCTAGGTGTATAGGCAAAATGAATACTTTTGAATTTATAGACAAGGCCTCTACACAGTATCAGGCATCACCTAATTTTTGTTCAAAAGTATTTTTTTCTACCAGACACCAAATAATAAAT
>JAWWLV010000121.1:55796383-55817333 GCA_035041135.1 Platyrinchus mystaceus
AACTATCCAGAAAAGGAAAGAGAATCATGATTACAATGGGCAAAGATGGGATGAGGCAAAGTGTAGCTATACATAAGGCATATAAGTTCAAAACCACCTCAGTTTTTCACATGAAATTCATACAAGGACAACACAGCAGTGAACAGGGTATCACGATTGTCTCTGAATATCTTACTCAGAATAGCTCATATTTAAATAGTAAGAAGCTTGCTTCTAGAGCTGTCAAGGTAGAGTTAAAGCTTCTAGGTGTATAGGCAAAATGAATACTTTTGAATTTATAGACAAAGCCTCTACACAGTATCAGGCATCACATAATTTTTGTTCAAAAGTATTTTTTTCTACCAGACACCAAATAATAAATTTTACAGCAGATCAAATGTGTAACTAAAACTCTGCCAGGACAACCATAGGCCTGAAATCTTGGTGTTCTCATCCCCTTAAAAGGGAGTAGAAAGCATGTTTATCTTGGTGTGGCTGTCTTTCATGTATGTATTTAATTAATGGGTCAAATATAATTTAGCATTTAGCTCTTCACAAACAGAAGAGCTGGAAATTTATTAAAATTAAATGCGTAAAAGAATTTACTCTATATTCACCAGTATATTAAGCCCATCTGTGTTTCTGTAAAAGCAAATAAGTGGTCAGGTATGTTAGAGGTCAAATTTTTTTTTATGAACTCTTGACCTAAGTTTTCTAACTGGTTGGAGTGCTTAGGTTCAGTTCACATATCTTTACGTTTTCAGCACAATAAACCCATACAACTGATGGAAGGGTAATTTAGCACAGCCTGACATAATCAGCAGTTTGTGCTTGGCTAGAGTTCAAAGCTGAATCTGATTTATCAGCTTTTAGATTCCTTTTTGTCAGGGAAGTTAGCAAATACACTTGGGAGTTAGCTATGAATGGCAAGACTTTGATCAGCAGACAAATACATTAAGAAAGAACTGTGTCAGACACTCCCAAATATCTGGTTCAACTAATACAAAAGCTAGAGTTTATTTATTAACTAATGTTAGCTACTGCTTAGGGTCGTAATAAGTGAAGTCAACCGTTTTTCCCCATCACAGATTAGAAACAATAATGCAACTTTAATTTGATTATGAGTTTTAAATGATGAATAAGGAAGCCCTTTTCAAAGAGAACCAGAAATATTTTTTGTTCTTGGTGTTTGAAACTTTTGGCTGGCTTACATTCTGAATTTTTGAGCAACCTTGTACAAACTTAAATGTCTTTTTTTAGTCCAAAAATCTACTTCCTGGAAATTCAAATTTATTATGTGCAACTTAGAAGAGTTTGCCTCATTGTCAGCTGGTTAAAAAAAAGATGTGTTACTCTGGTTGTAGTCTGGAACAAGGTCATGGCTAGATGTTTGAAGAAATGTAAAATAATACAAAAGAAAAGGCTAAAAATAAACAGTGAAGCAAAAGTGCTCTCACAGATATGTATATAGGCAAAAGTGTGTTGCATGTGTACAGGGATAAATTCTGTAATAGCAAGTGTTTGCAAGACTGGGCAGAATTTTCCTTCAAATACTTTCCCGATGATGTAAAATGTAAAGTCTGTTGCAGCAATGTTTCACTTGTTTTTTGGATTCATAGGGAGAGAAATTTATTTTGGTTTGCCCAGAGTTTTTTTGTATTATTTTCTTTCACTGGTGATCCATCTCTCTCAGTAAGAAGAGGCTTGAAGAAAATGACAATATAACCTGAGATCACATGATATACTAGATAATGTAGGGGTAACACAAAATTGCTGTCACCTCACAGTCTGCTGTCTATATCATACTGACAGGTAAACACAGATTCGTGGTGGCCTGAAGCCTACAAGCCATAATTCCCCACTCTGCTCAAACTCAGTGTTTGTGCTACCTGAAGCTGCAGAGCTTCTTAGTACTGCAGAACTTTCTTGGATCTACCTGCACCATGCTATGAAATTTTATAGGTAGTTTCCTGGCTAGGAATGAGCATATCAGAATGTGCTATATGACTCACAGTTGCTTACCAAGTCTTCTTGTCCTTCAATTTCTGGCTTCATTCTCATGGTATTAAGGCATGAGCAAAATGCTATCAAGTTCATTAATGATTCCCAACAACAAGCAACCTTGAGGAAGAAAATTCCTGCAGTCTGTTGCTTGTAGTCATTGGCTGGACTCCAGTGAACTTGTCATCTAGAAAAGGGAAAGGCTTCCTGGCCTCAAGCAAGAGGCTTTTCTGGGCCTGGGCAAAGGAATAAAGATTTCATGTGAGGACTCATGGCAAATCGACATCTTACCCTAGAAAGTAATTTTCCTTGGGTGACAAAATTAGGGTTTTTTCCAGAGGCTTGAGCCAGCTTTGCACTAATTAAAAGGCCCTCTCAGTGTTCTAGGAAAAATTAAAACACACAACATTTTTTCCTCTACAAAAAGTAATTTCCCGAAGAGGCCAAAGTCTGCTCTCCTGACACCCGTGGTAGTGAGCTTACTTGCCACTCCAGTGATACTGAATTCCACCATTTCATGGTCACTGCAGCCCAGGCTACTCTTGAGCTCACATTCCCCACCTTCTCACCTCCTTATCGGTGAGACCAAGGTACAGCACAGCCCCTGTTCTCATTGACTCCTCTACCACATGGAGAAGAAAGTTATCATCAGTGCTTTCCAGAAACATTCTAGATCACTTATGCCCTGCAGTGTTGTCTCTCCAACAGATAGCAGGGTGGTTGAAGTACCCCAGGAGGACCAGGGCTTGTTGGTGTGGGGCTGCTCCTCTCTGTTAAAAGAGTTTCTCATCTGCTTGGTCTCCCTGGTTAGGTGGCCTGTAGCAGACCACCACTGTAATATCACCTATCCCTGTCCTTCCTTTAATCCTGACCCATAAATTCTTGGTCAGCTCCTCATACATCTGTGGGCAGAGCTCCATGCACTTCAGCTGGTCACTGACATAAAAAAGAAACACTTACTCCTTGCCCTCCCTGTCTGTCCTTCCTAAACAGCCTGTATTCTTCCATTCTAACACTCCACTCATAGGAGCCATCCCATCATCTCTCAGTGACAACAGCCCTGTGTGTGTTTGCCTAGAGGTAATTAAGTTGGGTCCTGCTGTCCTATTTTTAATGAGTTTTGTACTCTTACATGAGAGCAGAAGATTGTACAAAACTTTTATGTAGAGGACATATGCTTCTATTAATCAGCAAACTTCTAGGCTTTAAAGGGAACATAAAATATTCAGTGGAATTGCTGATGAGTTATGAAGCCCTTGGGAATAAAAAGCCAAAATATGCAAGCATGACTCCTACTTTTTAAAATAAAGAGTTTATGGGCTTCTTTTCTGTATCCAGGTGTTATTTAGCTGATGAAACAAGCAAACATCCTGAATTATCTTTTTTTTTTTTTTCAGGAATTAGAAGAATCAATAAGAACTAAGGAAAAAGAAGTGGAAAATATAGAACAGAGTGGTCTTTCTTTGGTACAGAACAAGAAAGAAGAAGTCTCTTCTGCTGTTATGAGAACACTGCAAGAAATTAACTATTCCTGGGCCAATTTGGATCACATGGTAAAAGAATCATCAAGGGACAAATTATAGTTCCAGGAATAAGGCCTGGAGGGAGAATTAGCAGTTGTAGCTAGTGGATTTCTTCTGTGTTGTAGGAGAGAAGATTCTGAATTGTATCCCTCTTGCCATCTATCCATCCATCAATCCCCAAGCTTGTGTGTGCACTCCACATAAGATGGGTATATTTCCTGTTTAGAGAATGCTTTTAACTTTTGTAATTGAAGCTTTTTAGATGCTTCCTGATATTTAGTGTAAAGGTACCAAATTATATGTAAGGAACTACCTTTTGAAGCCCATGGGTCTGACAAAATAAGGAAGAGATCAGCATTAATTGTCAACATCCAAAGTTTGATCAACATCAGGCTGCCTTCTCATGAGGAATACAGTCTTGGTGCTAGCCTGTCTGCTGACTTCCATAAACTGATTTGCCTGCCTTAGGGATACATGTTTCATAGTCTTAAGAAATTTCTCTTTATCCTGCTTTGGACCAAAGTGAAGTGAATTTTGATATCTTCTGAGTCCCTGCCATCCAACCTTATAAAATCAACAGAACTTTATGCTGTACCCAGTGTAAGCCCAGCTGATGGTTGTGCAAAATCTTCATTCTCAATAGGTTTAAGATCGGGAATGTAGAACAAGAAGCATGTGAGATAAAAAGGAAGAAAATAATTTTAACAAACCCCCAATATCTTGAATGCTTTACTTTTGTTTTTATTCATCCCTCCTCCTAGGTTAGCCAACTGAAGATATTGTTGCAGTCTGTTCTTGATCAGTGGAGCATTTACAAAGTGGCTTATGAAGAACTGAATAGTTACCTGACAGAAGCCAGATATTCTTTGTCCCGTTTTTATCTTCTTACTGGTTCTTTGGAAGCTGTGAAAGTCCAGGTTGATAACCTTCAGGTAAGAAGAATTAATTTTGTCTGAAATTGCATGGATGCAGATAACTGTACATTTTTGGTTCATAAGAAGTGGAAGTACAGACACACTGGCACATTAAAATCACATAATGTTAAGAGAACACATTACAAAACAGCCATTGCATTTATCATTTTGCAGAAAAGTAAAGTTGGGATAGTTGTTTATTTTTTAGATTTTTGATGCTGTTCTTTATAATTTTGAGCCATACCATCAAATTATTAAAAGTTTTTAGATCATGCTAATGACCATTAAGACTAAAGTTTCTGATGCTGCTTCATCAGGCTTCTGAGCTACAGGAGCATGTTAAGATCACATTTTTAGCCTGCCCTTCAACATTACAGTAGATGAAAGATCAAGGAAAATAATGTTCCAAAAGCTGAGATACTCACATGTTCAAGTAATTTACCACTGTAAGAAAAGCATAAAATACAAGGAGACTCCTATTATGAAATTATAAATTAATATTAATGACAATAAACTAATTAAATAAAATATTCAAAATATTGTTCTATTACATAAAAAAGCCTTTTATTTCAGAGAAAGTTGTAATCTTTGAAATAAGAAAAAAAAAACCCAAAACATTTCCAGATACCTAAAGTAGAAGAAATTCTGTTTTTCTTACAGTATACTGTTCTTCTGTTAGTATTTACCCTCAAATTTACATTTACAGTATGATTTAAATATTTGTGTGATTTGAAGTCCAGACATATATAAATTCTCTAAGCATGAACAGCACTTTTCAAGTGAAGACTTAAAAAGTAACCAATAATGGACTTTACAGCCATTCTTTTATGTTTTGATTTCTTACATGTTAGAGAGGAGTCAGTAAACAATAGGTTCAGAAAATGACTTTTTTTGCTAATTAAGATTTTGACTAAACGTGGGCTGAGATTTGCTGGGCTGTTCAAACTGTAATAATATGCATAAAAATATTTAATGTTAAAAAAAAAAGAGCATTTTCACAGAATCACAGAATGGGTGAAGTTGGAAGGGACAACAGTGGGTCCCCTACTGAAGCAGGGTCATCCAGATCACATGGGAAAGGATTGTGTCCTTGAATATCTCCAGTGAGGGAGATTCCACAACCTCTCTGGGCAACCTGTTCCAGTGTGTGGTCACCTGCACAGCAAAGAAGTTCTTCCTCACGCTCAGGTGGAACTTCCTGTGCATCAGTTTCTGCCCGTTGTCTCTTGTCCTATTGCTCAGCACCACTGGGAATAGCCTGACTCCATCCTCTTGGCACCCCACCTTTAGATGAGGTCCTTTTGATGAGGTCCCCTCTAAGTCATCTCTTCCCGAGACTGAACAGGCACAACTCCCATAACCTTTCCTCATAATAGAGGTGCTCCAGTCCCACAGTCATCTTTGTTGCCCTCCACTGGACAAGACACACTTGCCTGACAGACACACTTTAGAATGATAACTGAAAGAGCGAGAACCTCATTTTCAGAATAAAGCTATTTTTTATGTTGTTATTTTTTCATCATGTTCTAAACAGGAAAATGTTAATTAATTAATTTTCTTACATCTGTTAAGTTTTTATTTCTGAATCAGTTCATGGACTTATTCTACACAAAAGTACTTGTTTAGAATAATTTCTTTTAGAAGATCTTTACATTTTGCAAATATACAGGGTTAAAACTTTTTGATACACTTGATATAAAATCAAATTAATCTAACTACAATCTTTATATTAAACAACCTTTTATTTATATGAAACGCATTAAATCAACTTTGGCATTCATAATCTATAATAGACGCAATTGATACACACTATTTTGAAATGTTTCGATGTCATGGAATTTTAATACCTCACTGTTTTGTTTTGTTTTGTTATTATTCTGTTGTAGAGCCTACAAGATGAACTGGAAAAACAAGAAAATAGCTTACAGAAGTTTGGTTCTGTGACCAGTGAATTGTTGAAAGAATGTCACCCACCGGTGACTGAAACACTTACCAACACTTTGAAGGAAGTGAACATGAGGTAGAAAATCTCTGTGTGTTAAACTGCAGTTTCAGTAGCAAATCTGTATTTCTCCATTGATCCAATTTCCCATCATTTCTATTTTTGTTATATTTATTATTTTATGGTTTTGGGAGCTTGAGGGGCTTTTTGGAACAGGCAGGATTATTCCTTTTGCCAAGGACTGGAGTAGAACTCTTATTTACTTACTTCATATTAAATGGAACATTACCTTCTCCAGCAAAGCACTTGGACATTACTGTCAGTAGTTTTGCTTCATGCATGACTGCCAAACAAGATTCATAAATACCATGCTGGAAAATAATACTCCACTTAAAATTTGAAAATTGTGTCTGAAAATGTTGTTTGCAATGACTGCATCAGGTTCTCCAGATTTTAGGTTGCTATTTGTAGTTGTAGGAAGGGCATGATAGGCAAGAACGTCTAAGCTCCTCAGCAGTACCTTTGCAAACAGCTTCCCCAACTTTGAATTCAGGCAAGAATCAGTGTAAGGGTTTACTTGGAGAAGCTACAGAAAGGGAGGATCCCAAAGAAAAAACTGGTGTGGTGGAAAGCTCAGGGGTTTTTTGAAGACAGAATCATCCCAAAATTATTTTAATCTCTGTTCTGTTCTAGAATCTGGAAGTGGAGAGAGGCATTATTCACCCCATTTCAAAAAAGTTACTGTAGGAATTAACATTTTCAGTGATGACTTATGGAATTTTTGCTTCAAAGACTTTGTTTTTAATCATGTAAAGATAATGGAAAAATATTCTGATTTTCTTTAGTAAGGAAACAATGAGACAGTTTGATAAATACCAGCACATTTGAGAAAGTATGTGTTTCTGGTTGTCATTAGAGCCAAAAATTCAAAAGGGGATTATTAGAACCAAGAATTCAAAGGGGCATTAGATGTTTAATTGGATAATAAAGATACAAAGATTTTTAACATGTCTGGGAGTATTTAACAAGCAAGTTCCAGAGAGCTTTATGAGTTTAAATTTTCTGTCAGGGTTTGGGAGGATATTGCAGCAGAATAAATGGTTCCTTGTTTACACCTCTTCTGGGCCTCTTACGCCCTTGCAGGAATCTGGTACTAGCAGTGCATGGTTGGGCCTGGATGCTCTGTGCAGTGAACCAAAGTGTACTACATGGAAATAGGAGGAGGTTCACTTTAAAAAGTGTGCTGCAGCTCTGACCTCAAGCATTAATAAACAGCAGCCAAAATGTACCACTGTACATCAGATCCACTGTGACAGAACAGACTGTCAACATATTTCTTGATTGTTTCTTTTCACCAAATGTCCGGATCTTGATTGTTACCAAATTTCTCAAAAGCCAAAAGACCATGGGAAACAGCAGAGAGGGACAGGGATAGTTATTGTGGAGTCCCAGGCTTCAATCGTTCATCCAGTCTCTTCACCAGGTGGAACAACCTTCTGCAGGAGACTGCAGAGCGACTGCGTGCCAGCAGAGCCCTCCTTCAGCTCTGGCAGAGGTACAAGGACTGTTACCAGCAGTGCTCTTCCACAGTCCACCAGCGAGAAGACCAGACTAATGAACTCCTGAAGACTGCAACCAGCAAAGACATCACTGATGATGAAGTTACCACTTGGATTCAGGACTGCAATGTATGTTCAGTTAAGCTTTACAGTTTTTCTCAGCCTTGGGCTAAAAAAATCTGAAGAGGTTCTCTATTACTAAACTCTGTTCTTGGTGTTTTGGAAACTTGCATACAAAACCATATTTCACTTTATTGATGCATCTCAGGCACAAGAGAGACAGCTTTACATCTGCTACCCAAATCTCATGAGTTTCTCTGACTTTTGATCCCTCCATTAGTTGTTGTGGTGTTTCAGAAGCTTGTATCTGAAGTCTTTTTTCTGGAGAAGATTGATAAATTTTATCATTTCAGTCAGTTTTAAGTCCCTGCTTAATGAAGAGATTCTTGGTGAAATATCTCAACCAAATCTTTACAGTTCCTTATAATAGACAGAAACACAAAATCTTTTACTATATTCCCACCAGTCAAGACTTTTCACTTTTTGTGAATGAAAAGAATTTGGGGATGGCTTTAACCTTCCTTATGGAAGGACACCATTCACCCTGAAACCTCAAAGTTCTTCCATTTTCAAGAGTATCTCAAGAAAGCAAAATAGTTTATCTCCTCTCTGTGGTTATGTTTTGGTTCTTTTGAGAATAAGTTAATGTTAAGTGTCACTAACCAAAAAAATAAAATACTAATCGTCTCAATGTAAGCAAAACAATTGCAACGAGAAAAATAAACATGTCAGTGTTTGAAAAATAAAGTGATCTTTTGGACCATTTGCTACTATTGTCAGGTACCATGGACTGGCAATTCAAATTGTTCAGTTCATATAATTTCTTAATTTCTTTATGTCCCTTTGTTTAACCATTATGTTGGGCCATTTACAAAAGTTATTTTTTCAGCTCTCCTGGTAAATCATAACTGGAAAAAAAAAAAGGGAGTGCTATACCTGAATCAATTCACAGTGAGGGCTGCCACTGCTTGGGACTGTCATGTCAGTAGATTCAAAAGGTTTCTTTCAACAAAGCTCAAAGGTAGCTGAGCAATGTCTTCCTTCAGTTCCTTTCTGTGCAGGTACTTTGACATATCTCTTTTATTATGCGTGTCATACAGAGTGTAACTGGACACATTGACATTGAAATGCAGTAGTAAATATAAGCTTTCGGTGATTTAATGACATCAGCAGAGCGTCAGGTTAACTATTCATATCTTTCTTCGATGTGTTCCACAGGATGTGCTCATGGACTTGAAAACAGCACAGGAGTCACTGGTTGTTCTTCAGGATCTGGGGGAGGAGCTAAAAAGCCAGGTGGAGGCTTCAGCAGCGGCAGCTATACAGTCTGACCATCTTTCTCTGAACCAGAATCTGTCAACCCTAGAACAGGCTCTCCGCAAGCAACAGGCTCTGCTTCAGGTATGCAGACAATATTTAGAATCTGTGATTCTGATCATCCTGTGGTACCTGAAAACACATAAATTAGCTAAAACTGCCTGGGAAAAAAGGATGGTGTTACCTGTTCATCAGCACTTCCTAGACTTCCTTGGAAGCCAAAGCTAAGAGTAGAAAATATGCTCAAGTCTAGCACAGAGACCTTGTAAGAAGGTCCAAATTCTCTGAAGAGGATAACAAACCTCATGCAGGAAAATGTCTGTCTGGAATGCGAAGGTCACCATGCTTTCAGCAGACAACAATAGTGCTAACAGTTGGATCCACACCTACTTCTCCCCTGAAGACAGCCTCTCTTCCCAGCTAGTTCTTCAGCACTAAAACAAATGAGAGATTCTGAATACTTATGTAGAATTGATTTTTGTGGTTCCTATTAATGTCAGTGGCCAGACTGACACCTACCATTTGTGTCAAAGCCTGTTCAGTAGGTGTTGCTAATTGCTTGTGTCAGCAGGGCGTAAAGAGCAAAAAAGGGGTGGAAGAATGTATTACATAGCAAACTATATGGTTGAAAAAGCAGCAGAGGTAATGACTTCTGTTTGAAAGACAAGAGAATTTACCCAAGAAGTCCAGCATTATTTGAAATGTGCCTATAACATCACTCTACTGTGAGGAGACAAAACATGAGAGAAGGTTTTAATTTAAAAATGCAATAAAAGTGACTAGTTCTCTCTGCTGACAATAAATTAAGCATTGGAGAAAGCTAGAGGTTATCTATTTCAAGGTAAGGAGGTATTTATGCACTTTGTTGCAATGTTGCCTCTTTGCTATGATCAAAAATGCTCTATTTTAACCTAAAAAACCCCAGTAATTCCACAGTCAGCAAGCAAAGCAACAGTTACAATTGCTTCTAGCCTATTCAGCTGTTTGAAAATCAAAATGAGAATAACTAGGAGTGTAATGTCAGTAGGGATGCTGGGCAGCCGAAGTTCTTAAACAGTGGGTCCTTTTCTGTTTAAGGCTGGAGTTCTGGACTATCAAACCTTTGCCAAGAACCTAGAAGTCCTTGAGACCTGGAAAACAGAAGCAGAAGAAATATTGAAAGAACAGGATCCCAGTCACTCATCTGATCTCTCAGCAATACAGAGTAGAATGGAGCAACTGAAGGTGACAAATAAATGTGGGAAGTGTTGGGGTTTTTTTTTTTCTGTTGGCCTGGTTACTTGTAGTACAGGGTATGCACAGGTATCATACATGTATTCCATGTATAGTAAAGGACTATCACTTATGCAAAGTGTAAGACTGAGAACTTAGAAGTTTGATGGCAGTCAAGGAGTGATTGTCCATGTTACTTTGCCCCAAATAGAGTATATATCAGAATATATATTCAGAATAAAATTAATATCAGATCAGAATGGGAATGGAAATGTCAGCAGTTCTCGGGGACTTCCTTCATTATGTTTTTTCTCTCAACTTTTTTGAATTTATGAAATTCCTGTCTCAATGATATTTCATTTAGGGATGAAGTAATTTATACATTTTGGGTAACTTGATATACTGAAGAAACATTCCTACTGTGTACCGTGTGATCTCCATTTGAAGTCTTTCACTCTTTTTGTGGGGCTTCTTTTTTCCATTTCCTTCTTTCAGAGGCCACATCAGGAAGTTGCTGATCTTTGCCATCTAGACTGTTTTTGTCAGTTTAATCTTCCATTATTTTTCTGTCAAGATTATCTAGACAGAAATCCACTTTGGACATGTTGAAAAGCAGGGCATTTTCTTAATGTAACATATTGGTTATTTCTGTGCTGCAAAAGAAAAACTAAAAATAAAAAATTTACTAATTTTAATGAGAATTTACCTGCCTAGCATTCAGGCTAAGAAAGATATTTTGACAGTATATACATATGGCTTCAAACACTAGCCTACTTTTGCAGCTCTGAGCCATAAATCCTCAATTCTCTGCACACATTTAAATATGAACATAAGTCTTCTCCTAGTCTTGGACCAGAATCTGAAAACTGGAAATGCAATTTTTCCCTGGCATAGGGCTTGCTTACCACTGGGTAGCAACCAAGGCCGTTCTAAATTTAACTGAGTGCTAGTTCATAATTTTGAAGTCTCTAATAGTGTAATTCCTAAACTTCCCAGCTATCACTCTTTTTGTTGCAGAGTCAGATGTTGAAGTTCAGCAGCATGGCCCCAGATTTGGACCGTCTTAATGAGCTGGGTTACAGGCTTCCTCTGAACGATAAAGAAATCAAAAGGATGCAGAACCTGAACAGACATTGGTCTCTGATCTCATCTCAGACTACAGAGAGATTCAGGTGGGGATAGATAAAGATTGTTCTGCAGGTTTCTTAGGTTACAAGAGTTACACAGTATACCTTTTGCAGAATATAGAAAATGTTTCAGGTATTTCATTAAACAAAGTGCCGTACTTTGACGTACTTATAAGTAAGGAGCAAAGCCATTGAACAGAGAAGTTGGTTTTGCCACAAATTAACAGGCTTTGAAATGAGGAAGACTGGTACTTTTGAAACTGTCGGCTGAATAAATTGAATGAGGCAGCTAAGTGGGAAAAGCGTTACAGCCTGATTTGGAATTTTGCTGGAAAAGTTATTGCAAGACCTTTAACACTTTCATATTGTTAACACTGAGAGGAGGAACCTTACCTGCATCCATTTTTCTTTCTTTCAGTAAGCTGCAGTCTTTCTTGCTGCAGCAGCAGACCTTCTTGGAGAAATGTGAGACTTGGATGGATTTATTAGTTCAGACTGAGCAGAAGTTGGCAGCAGAAATTTCAGGAAACTACCAAAGCCTTTTAGAGCAACAGAGGGCACATGAGGCAAGTAATCATGTGTATTTATACATAACTACAACACATACTATTTATGTATAAGTGGAATGCACATTCCTTTGTTGAGTAATATATAGCATGCCTTGAATTGAATTACATTTGCTTGCACCATCTGATGATACTTAAAAACAGAAGCATGCATATATGTCAACAATACCCAGTTTTGAGGAGGACTTAAATACCTGTCTGCTTTTGTGTGTAACATATCACTATGCCTATGAGTGCTTGTCCCCTACATTTGGTCTACTTCAGATTTGTTTGTACCAAGGAAATCAAAGTTTTCATTGGTCCTCCTGTAAAAACATAACAATTCTCATGCCATTTGGTTCTTTGTCTTCAGACATAAACTGGGGAAAATCTCTATTACAGTTTATTCTGATTTTGTTTATTTGTTACTAAATTGTCAACGCATATAGCATTTGAAGAGTATGTTAAAGGAAAACTTTTCTGTCAAATACTGAGTTATATAACTATCCATGAGCCTCCATTTGGTAACATTTCCTTGGAGAACAAACTGATTTGGTATTTGCTGCATGCTGAAGTCATTTGTCTGTTTGTAACAAATCAAGAACTAGCACAGCTTTTGCTTCAGGGAAAGATTGATTCAGAATTTTAACTAGAGGATGCCTTTATGATCTTCACTGAAGTCAAGAGATGCACATTTTTTCTCTACCCATATTGTTACTGCCAAGAATCCTTGTAAAGATCAAGTAAAAGAAGTCAATTTTCATACCAGAGCTCCCATGTGGCCACAGCAGTTTCAGTTCCCATAACTTTTTCAGCTGACCTACCCCTAGACTCAGGCCAGATTACAGGAAGAGTTATAGTCTTCCCCCTCTCTTGCCTTATATCTCACAGCATAGTGTTTGAATGAGTGTCCAATAGCAAAAAGTAATTCACAACATTTTTTTCTTGCTTTAGCATACAGTTGCTTTAGCTGCCTTTGTTTTTACAAATGCCATCTATTTCATTTCCTCATCACTGCCAGCATTAAATGGATAGTGTCTTTGTAAGTTGAAACATCTCAGGCCTTTGAGATTTGAATGTCCAGAAATCATTACTAAGTGGATAATTTCCTACTGTTGTTATGTCTAGTCATAGCTATAGTTTTTGAAAGGAGGTAAGGCAATCTTTCTGCCTTCAACAGTCTTGAGATCTCAGCTTAATTCTCTCCTGAAACCTTGATCTGAGAAGTTAGCTCAGATGAGCATTACTCAGTCACTGTGTTGAAGCCCTTTTTAATTACAACTCTAAAATCATCTCTGAGAATTAAGAGAATTACTATCTGATTTTCAAAATACTACAATTCACCCAAAAAACCATAAACTGCCTTTTTTTTTCCCCCTGAATTCTGGCATTATTTACAATCTAATTGTATTTAGTACACAAAGCACTGTGTACTTGGCAGTGCTTCATCATAGTCAAAAAGAATTTTCTTTCCACTCCTTATGGCTCTAAGAGCCAAATCTCAACTTCTTGAGATGCATTTCTGCATTGTTTCACTTTGTATTTTTTGAAAAATAATGAAAAAATATTCTGTTTCCACCTGAATTCACAGAGTGGATATTGAAACTCTTCCAGCTGTATTATCAGCTTTCCAGTGCTGACTGGCTGGTGTTTACTCGAAGAAGACCCCCAACCACCTTAGTGGCCTTATTTAAAAATATCTTCCCACTGAAATTTACAAACCAGCAGTGTGGAGGTGATAGCTTTTTCAAATATGATGCACTAACACTGGCATCAGTCTGTCAAGCTGATCTTTTAATCCTTTTTGCACAGTTCTCTAGTACGTGATACATTGCTTGTGTCTCCTGTGCAGTGGGAATGCACCAAGACAAGCATTTGACAAAGCATTTGACAAAGGGAAGGGGAAGGCATTTTCTTGCTAACTCAATTACTAAATTTTTTTTTGAGTGTGCTGGCGTTGTGCATTTCAACACCTACCTGCTTTCCTCCTCCTTTGAATTCATATTTCAGTGATCTGCATATGAGAATAAATTTGGGTGACAAGTGGTCCCAGGTAACAGAGTATCCCTCTTATGTACAGAGAGTGTGCATGTGGAAAGCAAGAGGATGTTGCCAGAAATGTCTCTACTTTTATGTAGGACTTGAATACCTCCACTCTAAACGGAGTTCCTCATGCTTGATAAGCTTTTATTTCACCCTATTAAAAAAGTATTAAAATTTTCACTTTTGGAGGATTTGGTTTGCTTTTTTGGGGGGGGTTGGGTTGGGGTTTTTTTTGTTTGTTTTATTTTTGTGGTGGGAGGTGTTTAACCAGTTGTAACCAGTTGTGTTCTGTTTAGTCTCAGTCTGTCAACAATGCTGATAGATACTGTTGCCTTCTGTGCTTCATCTGTCTCCCCTAACTTGACAGAAATAGATGTGACAGGAAGTAAAATTTCTCCCTTCTTGGTCAGCTTTCTAAAATTCTCAGCCCCAAATTATTGTGGTTTCATTCTTGAGATAATACAGCATTTATTTTCCCTCTGATTCAGGCTCAGTCATTCATAAGTGCCAACGTATTCAAAGGATAGTATCAAATATTTCTGCGAGGAAATCAGACAACACTATTTTGTTCTATGGGAAAATGTATGACCTGAGTAACATTTTCAGAATTAACTTAGTGATTCAGAGAGGCAAAATTTCATTTTGAAAGATTGCTGCATCGTCTAGGAGTCCTGAACGTCATACCATGTGCTTGAGAGATTTAATTGTACAGGTGCCCGTGGGTATTTTGCTGGCAATGGCAGATGCAGGGATTGGTACAATCACAATCTGAGCTGGTGGGAAGCCATATAACAGGAGTGCAGTCTAGACTTAAGGAATAGTAGCTCTTAGTTCAGGCAAGGGTGAACTTCTGTCAACTGCAAATGGCATCACTAACTAAAGAAAAAAAAAATCTCAGGCTTCATACCAGTATATTTTTATTTTGAATCTCTCTGTAAACCTTTTGAACATGGAGTGGGTCCAGTCCTGAGGTGATGTCTGTGTGTACCTCAATGAACAAAAGACAATTCCTGAAGAACTTTATCTAGAGACATGATCTTTTACTAAAAGGAAAGATGTTTTTAAAAATAAATTTAAGTCATCTATAGACTTAAATCATCTTTGCTTAAGTAAAACTTAGTTACTTTTTTGTCTTAAGTAATATATAAGTAATAAGGGAGTTTTAAAAGTATTGTGGAAGTTTAGTGTGCCTGATGGGGAAAATCGGAAAATAAATTGAAAAACTTGGTAGAAGTGGAAAATTGATTTCTATCTTCTATACATGGCTGACCATTTCTTTCAAAGTTCTGTTGGCAATGTAAACATTTATTTAAAGTTTGTATAACACTATCGCACATAAATTAATCTAACAAGGCAAAGGATTATAATATTCTTAAACATGTGAAAAAATAAATGTGCCCTTTCTGTCCATGCACAAAATACCCTATATGGATTTTCTTGTAAATATTGTCAATCACACAATTCTACTCAGAAACATAAAACCAAGCTCCTGTTGATATCATTTAGCTTTATAGTGGTGGTCTCAAGGAACTAATAATTACTGTAAGCAGTGAGTAACTCTAAAAATGAGATTTTTAAATTTGTGTCTATTTAAGTTCATGACAAAACTACCAGTGAGTTAATCTGAAATTACATTAAATCAATGAAAATTCATTTTTACCGGTGCATACAGGCAATTAAAAATGTAAGATCTTGTTTTAACATCCTTGTCTCCTGTACAACAGCTATTCCAGGCAGAGATGTTCAGCCGCCAGCAGATTTTGCATTCAATTATCTCTGATGGGCAGCTCCTCCTAGAACAAGGACAGGTGGACGACAGGTAGACGTTCCTGTGTTGTTGCTGCTGCTGGTTATGTAAAGTAACACTTAGACTAGTGAGAGACTTCCAATCAGAGAAGGTAGCAGATATCAGTGTTCAGATCATGCTCTTCTGAAATAGAAGTTACTATTGCTGGGTTAAGCTATTAATTAGTCAGATCTTAAGACAGTGATCTTTAGGATGCTACGGGATATATGAATGCATTTGGGAATACAACAACCTTGAGATTTATCTGGAATTATCAAGCATGTTACATGTATGTTTACTTTGATGTACTTTCAAAATGTCACTTTCACCAAAGGAGCCTGAAGTGCCAGATATAGTGGATTAAACTTGGTTTATGCCATCTGGCAATTTGCCTCAACCAGGAGAATTCCCTTCTGCCATGTAAGAACACCTGCAGCCTTAATGTAATGGATTAGGAATTCATTGCTGCCTGATATTTTATTTTAAATGCTTGTGATCAAATGAATGATAATCAGTGCAACACCAGTGGGTTCACACTTGTTCATGTGCATTGACTTTGCTAAGGTCCTAATATAAGGAGGACTGTTTGTTGGAGTGTGAGAATTTTTTTAATGCTGTGTGTATCTTATGCCTTCTTTGAACTCAGTAGCAAATCTAGGGGCAAAATGTGAAATCTCCATGATTTACTATCAATTTGACTCGTCCAAACTGGCAAACCCGAGGAGGTTTTTCTGTGTATTTCTGGGGAGAAGGTAGAAGAGTTTTATGTGTTAAAGGTTTGGGGTTTTTAAAGTCTCAATAATTGGATCCCTTTAATTCTCACAGTATGTAAAGTGTGAAGTTCTTATCCTCAATCAACTATCGTGAGGCTTCAGAGTTTTTCTCTTAGTGTTTTGTAATTGACAGCCAGACATGTTCCCTTTCCTGTCAGTTAATTTCATTAAACAAATACATCCAAGCATGAAGGTTATGGTGTATTTTTATTTGTAATTTATGTATTTATAATAGAGATGAATTTAATATGAAGCTGAATCTTCTAAGTAATCAATGGCAAGGAGTAATTCGCCGGGCACAGCAGAGGAGGGGGATCATTGACAGCCAGATTCACCAGTGGCAGCGCTACAGGGAGATGGCAGAGAAGCTGCGCAAGTGGCTGATGGAGATGTCCCGTCAGCCGGTGACTGGGCTGGGCAATGTTCCTATCCCACTGCAGCAAGCAAGAGCGCTACTGGATGAAGTGCAGGTATGTCCACTGTGTTTGAAGAAAAAAGGAAAAAATCCCTGCCTTTTTTACAGTCTTGATCATTTAAAACATTCTTTAAAATGTCTTAGATTCAGCCGGTCTGCTTTGCAGAGAGCAACAGTGGATGTTAGTTCTTCTTTGGAACTAGCGTAACATCAGAAGTGGAAGTGTGATGGAAGCAAAGTTGGAGTTCACAAAGAATATATAATTGAGAACTTTCTGGGCCCATGCTCTCAAGCCTTCTTTGCTTCTGTTTTTGCTTTGTAGCTAGTGCCACACTGAAACTGTCTTGAAAAAAAAATAATGTCCTGTTTGAGGAATGTATTCTAGCTAACAGAAAAGGATTCTTTGAGTGTCCATCTTCAAGTGAAGTAAACACTATTTATCAGTTTGGAGTCTTTGAGTTTTTAGCTGGAACATGGATATAATAATAAAGCTTATAAGTATAATAGGTTCTAGAGAAATTAATTCTCTTTAAGAGCAATCAATATACTGAAATTAATGGGGAGAAAGAAGCCTTTCTCGTGTCTTTATCTCCTTGGAGAAGTTTTCTAAAGGTCTGTTGTAGTAAATGATTGTGAAAATGTTAGGGTAAATCATTTATGCCATAGCTCATGCTTAAGACAAGGTATGCAACCAATGAAGTATGAACCTGAGAATGAATAATTGAATTGCTAATAGTAATTAAAAAGACAAAGCTGACAGAAAACTACTAATATTTTCAGCTTAAAGAAAAAGTTCTCCTAAGGCAGCAAGGGAGTTACATCCTCACTGTGGAAGCTGGGAAGCAACTGCTGCTCTCTGCTGACAGTGGAGCTGAGGCAGTCCTGCAGACAGAGCTTACTGAAATTCAGGAGCGCTGGAAGATAGCTAGCTCCCAGCTGGAGCAGCAAAAGAAACAGCTTGCTTTACTACTGAAAGTAAGTGTGTGATTTCTTCTGTACTTCTTCAGCAATTTTATGTTTTCTCACTGTGAACCCTGGTGAAGAAAAGTATTCTTATTGGACAAGCACAAATACAGGAACTGTATATATGCTATGAGGTAACAATTTCCTTTTACCACCTCTGAAACTAGGAGTGATAATACTTCATATAAGTAGGCTTTGTTACTTGACATATTTTAATTGATGTTTCCAGAACACTGCCAATAAATCATATTACTACCAGCCCTATTTTCAACATAGGCCAAATATTTATTTTATTTTGCACAGTGCTGTTTAGTTTTTATACATATTTGTATTGAGTTTGCTTGGCAAAGTTTTTGTAGCAGGAAACTATAGGAATGACTTCTGTGAGAAGCTGCCAGAAGCTTCCCCTATGTCTGATGGAGCCAATGTCAGCCAACTCTGTGATGGACCCACCACTGGTGAAGGCTGAGCCCAAAGGTGATGGTGTAGCACCTCTGGGATAACATATTTAAGAAGGTGAAAAAAAAAAAGTTACTGTGCAGGATGAATTGCATCTGGAGAGAGGAGTGAGACAATGTGACAGAAGCAACTTTGCAGACACCAAGGTGACTGAAGAAGGAGGGGGAGGAGATGCTGCAGGCATCAGAGCAGAGATTACCCTGCAGCCATGGTGGAGGCGTGGAGGTCCAAAGTGGAGCAGAGATCCACCTGCAGCCCATAGAAGACCCACATCAGAGCAGGTGGATTCCCAAAAGACACTGTGACCCAATGTGAAGCCCACGCTAGAGCAGTTATGCTGGCAGGACTTTTGACATCATACAGGACCCACACTGGCACAGTCTTTTCCTGAAGGACTGCACCCCATGGAAGGGACCCACGCTGGAACAGTTTGTGAAGTACTTACGGAAAAGTTTGTGGAGAACTGCCTCCTGTGGGAGGGACCCCATGCTGGAGCAGGGCAGGAGTGTTTAAAACATGACAGACTATTGTCATTTAGATCATATTGTTTAATCTAAATAGAAGAAAGAAGACAGTGAAGAGAGGGGTTTTTTGCAAGACCTTTTGTTTGTAGTTCATCATCCTGAAAATGGTCATGAAATACTGGCACGGACTGGAAAAAAGGGAAGGAGAGAATTACAAAGGCAGTGGTGGAAGGAGAATATCTTGAAACAGAAGACTAAGGTTTTTTTCAATGCAATACAATATTTAATGCAAGTTCTGTATGTTCTGGTATTCTTTGTGAGTTGACTGACTTATTAGGGATCCTTCTGTCTCAATATAAAGCTTTAACAAGCAGGTGAGGCAGCTAAAACCATACTGTCTCATTATGATTAGTATAGTTTTATTGCATTGGACACCTTAAAAATTCTGGAAAGTATACAAACACTAAACCTGGGTGTAGCTGCTAGAATCCTGATTTATAGAATATGCTACAGGTGCTTCAATCTGCCCTGAATTTGCAGTTTCCCCAACCACATTTTTCCCCAAAAAATATTAATACACCTACATGAAGTTCTTGTCAAAGAACAGTGATGTGTTTAATACCGGCATTCAAGAAAGGAAGTGGAAAATAATTTTAGCAGGAAGAGGCTTTCCTAAAAGGATGGAGCTAGACCTAGACAGCATTTCAATAACAGGAGACTTGTGTATTTCTACTAGCAGAGACCTACACACAAAAAATTTGACACAGTTCTACATATGACTCAAGCTCTGAGACTTTCAGTATTATTTAAAGGGAGATTTCAAGGCATGTTTTCATTAGGCAAATCAACTGACATAAATATAATGCAGATCAGATTTGAAGTCTCATAAACTTTCTGCTTTCAGGACTGGGAAAAATCTGAAAAGGGCATAGGAGACTCCCTGGAGAAGCTAAGATCATTCAAAAAAAAGCTTTCTCAGCCATTGCCAGATCATCATGATGAATTACATGCAGAGCAGATTCGTTGCAAGGTAAAGCGCTTCTCTGTTGATTGTAGTCTCTGCCTTTGTTTAGTAACCTCTTCTATTGTTAATTGGCTTCATAATACTGACTGTGCAAACCAATCAGCCATTCCCATTTCAAGAAACTATCCATGTAATATATGGACAGAGTGATCTCACCATAAGAGTAGATATAGATCTGATCAAAGTGATACCAGAAGAGGGTCTGAAAAATACTGTGGAAGGACTATATACTGGTGTGTTTTTATTATAGAAATTCTAACTCGAAATTCAAACTCATGGTATCTAGAACTCTTGCCTTAGTGCTTTTATTTGAGATGAGGTTACTGTGGAGTATTTTAAGCAACACTTTTAGGCTATATTATTTGTATTTTAGAAATGGATCACAACTTGAAAATATTTTCTATACATGGAAGTCCAAACCAATACTTGGAAGTCCCAAATACCTTTGAACTTTAGAGCGTTGAGTAGTTTCTTGGTTTGTGACTACTTGTTACAAGGCTGATGTATCATTGTCATCATCATCATGGCCAGGCTTCGTGAACGAAGATTTGAGAAGGGCTCTACCCACACTTGCTACAAGCGCGCTGATGGCTAAAAAGGCCAACGCGAGATAGACAGGTCCGGTTCCAAAAGACACAGCAGAAAGACTCCCTGGGTGAGATCGACAAGACTCGATTCTTTCTGCGTTGTCTTTTCTCCCTGAGAGTGATCCTGCGTGTGTTCTCAAAAGAAGCAGCAGCGTTATAGATGGTGTGTCTCCAGGCCTTCCGATTGGAGGCCAGAGTAGACCAGTGGTGATGATCAATATGGCCAAGGCTGAGGGATTGTTTCAGGGAGTCCTTGT
>JAWWLV010000121.1:55826623-55860682 GCA_035041135.1 Platyrinchus mystaceus
GCATTTTGTTTGTTGGACAAATCTGGCAATCCTCTATTTTTCAACCTGGTTTGGTCAGTCTATTCCCATCTACACTTACCTTAAAGCCTTTCTGATATTGAAACACTTAAGTAGAAGAGCAGTCAAAGCATAGAAGGGAACATTACTCAAGATTTTTTGTGGTACCACATAAACGGGGGACTAAAAAAGAAAGCTTAGAAAAAATTTCGAAGTCCGCTAATGATGGGGATCAGAAGGAGAGAATTACAGACATTTTTGCAGTTCGAAGTGACTGAAGGAAAAAAGTCTGAGATACAATGAGGGTTTAGTCGAATTTATTCACACTCCAAGCTCCCTTGAATAAAAACAAAACAAAACAAAACAAAAAACAACAACAAACAAACAGAACTATTTAATATTTCCTGGCCATTGCTGTTCCAGGGTCAGGATCTCAAGAAAAATTCTAGTTGGAAATCGCCATGCAGTTCCATTCCAGTTTCATCTGTTTAAATCTGAAATAGTCAAATCAGACCAACTCAAAGTAGCCCTTGGGGTTCAGGAATTCTCCCTAAGTTCTCAGCTGGATGTCTAAAATTTATTTATTCAAGGACAAATCTCCACAGTGGAGCAGGTTGTCCAGATAATACACTATCCCTGGGAATGTTCAAGGTCAGGCTGGATGGGGCTCTGAAAACTCTGATCTAGTTGAAGATGTCCCTGCTCATTGCAGACTGAGTGGACTAGATGACTTTTAAAGGTCCCTCCCAATCCAGATCCTCTGCAATATGTAGTTCAGTGTTTTCACTGGGGTGAAAAAGGCCTGTTCACTTAGTGCATTCCCCCACCAGTACTGATTAAATAGGTAAGTTATTTTTACTCTAAGAAGAGCAGTTATCATCTGTTGGTCAAATACACAACTAAATTACTTGGTTGTTTTGGAGGGGTTTGATGTGTGTGAGTTGATAGAAAAAAAAAAGACTTTTCTTAACAAATATTTAAATCAGCTGAAAAAGGTACATAAGCTATGAATGCAGGGTAATATGCACATATAATAATATATTTCTATTACAAAATAAAGGAAGACTTCACAACAGAATTTGCCACATAAGTGAAGTTTCTCTGAAAACCTTCTGAAATGTATGCTGTGAAAATTTTTCCTTAGCTTTCCTTATGCTGCTATTTCTTTTTCTTTACAGGGTAAAGAAATTGAAGGAGACCCTTGTTGCAGTGCAGCAGCTGGATAAAAACATGAGTAGCTTGAGATCTTGGCTTGCCCACATTGAGTCAGAGCTGTCCAAACCGATCGTCTATGAAACCTGTGACTCTGAGGAGATACAAAGGAAGCTAAATGAACAGCAGGTAAAATACAACACACTTATCAGGTGAACAGTGACATGGGGGAGAGCAAGAGTGTCCTTGGGCTGTCCATACCCAGCTCAGTGCTGAGAGGGCATGAGGCAAAGTACTTAAATATCAAGGCAAGTGGTACTTACTGTGTCACTTATAGAGCCTTCTGCTGGCTTTGGCATCGAATCCACCAGGAGCTGATTGAGATTTCCCAGAAAGGTAAGGCACCAAGAGATGTAACCTGAGCGAGTTATGGCAATTGTTTTTCCTTTGGGTCTTGTGGTTTTTGTTTGTTTGAATTGTCTGTTCCCAGAGGCAAAACTGACACCTATTAGACCTTGCAAATTTTGCACATGCTTGAAAATTACTATTTTTAGCAACCTAACTCAGTTTTATTTTGCAGCTTGTTTGAGAATCATTTTGCACGCAAAGATGCATGAGCTATACATGTGAAGTTAAAGTTGGTTGGTTTATAGTACACAAAGCCTTTATGCAGTGCTAGAATAAAATGTGAAGAAAAATCTGAAGTCAACCAGTTTCTGGCATTGAAACTGATGTTACTTCTAAGATGATTTACCATACTTTCCTGTTTCACTTCACTGCCCAGTGCAGTTTTACCTAGAAGCACATTACTGGAGAGAACTGTTGTTCTGTTGTGTTCCTGTTGATTATTTATTGGGTAAATTACTTTTCTGGTGCCTCACTGGAGATGAGTTGGGTACTCTCCTGAATTTCTTCTCCAGGGGAGAAAGAAATGTGTGAGAAGATGAAAGACAGGATATTTTGGAGGTAATTAATTTATGAAGAGTACAAACTGCCATTTTGCTCTTTTAAGCTGAGTGTGGAACTGAGAGCCCTCAGAGTTTTGTCAGCTGCCTGACTAATTTACTTCATGGCTGTGCAGAATTGCTTATGTATATTCTATATGAAATTTACATAGGGATAATAATTTTTAACATACAAGCATCAGTAATGACTGGTGTTTCTGAGACAATAAAGTGCTGGGAAGGACTAAACGTTGCTATCAACAAAGTAGATACTTGAGTTTTTTTGCTAGCATCCCTGTGCAGGCATCCCATAGTTTGTTACAACCACTTCTTAGGGGACTTATTTTGGGCACAGAGACTAGTATATCTCCGTCTTCCACTGTTTCCTTGTGGTGACAGCATGCGGTGATATTCTAAAGTGAGAGTGGTTTAATTTGAATTCTAAATAGGAGAAATAGCAGTGAATCTTATCCTAAGGAGGATGCCATAAATTTTAAATTTGATGATTCAATAATAACACTACAAGCCATAGTTATAATAATAATTTTAAAAACCCACCTGCCTTCAATGTATGGCAACGAGTATTTTTATTACTCAGAGACTATATCACTATCCACCATATCTCAGAAGACCACTTTCTCATTTTGTTCCCTCTTTCTTCTTCTGTTAGTGATCTTGTGTTCTTTTTCATGTTTAATCTTCCACTGAGGTCATGTTGTCTTCCAGTTGTTCATATGAAAAATTAGGCTAAAAATATTATATTGTGAAAGAGGGGGGCCAAATTCCATTTATGTAACTCCATTATCTACTTCTCAGCATTTGCTTCAGCCAAGCGTCAGCTTTGCAGATTGCTGGTCTCTAGTGAAATTAAAAATACAGTTGAATCTAAATATCCTGGGGAAGGTAGGGTCACTTCAATGCTGTATTTTCCTAGGGTCACAAATTCAATTTTAAGGATTACTTGTTTCATTATTTTCCCAATCTGCTACCAATTCAAATGTGAAAAAAATTGTGTTTGCTTTTGGGTAAATAAAATAAAGGAAAAAGTTGTATATGGGTTACAGCAATGCATAAAAGTGATGCTCCTTTGTGAACTAACCCAAAGGTTTGATGTTCTCTAATAAACATAGAAAATTTTGAAATCTGGGAAATAAATATAAAAGTTCTGTTCGTGAATTAAAAAAAAAAGTTTAATCCTGAGGAATGCTCAGGACCCACAACTGGCAGTTCTCAGTACTGCTTTACTTCAAAATGTCAGAGAGAAGATTGTGTTACTTGAACCTACTTAACCTCAAGTGTCATAGCTGTCTGGAGTGTGTGTTTCATAAAGTATTACATCTGATTATAGTATCCACCCTTGTATAATGCTTCAGGGTGGATAGAAAGAAGAATAAGCACTTTGACTTAACAATGGAAGTATTTTTCAGACAAGTGAAAGTGAAAGGCCATCCCTGAGACAGAAAACTAGTTGTAAGAAAAGTTCCTCTAGTTAGACCTTAAATGTGTGTAGACACAATATGTTGACAATGTATTTCCCTTTGCATGTCATAGTTTACTTCCATTGCAAAATTATAAGGAGAAGTTTATCTCTACTTATCCTCAAGCTGCCAAGTTCTTGTTCTCCTAAATAAACTTCCGCATCTTTAGTTGTTCTAATATTTCTTTTTTTCATCTCAATCAGAAATGAGCATAGTATTCTAGATGCAATATAGCACTGACATAGTTTCATTAGTATTTCTTTGTCACTCTTGGAATTATGTTGTCTTGGCTTTATTATTGTCCATACTGCTTTTTCCATCTAATATTCTGATGACTCATTGCAAATGCAGACAGAAGTCAAACAGAGTTTCTTTTCATGTGCTGATCCAACAGCAACAGCAAATTAGTTTTGTGGCTTGTCTTAACATGAATCTGGAGTTCAAAACTGAAGTCGAAATATTACTTTGAGATGAAGCATTATCATCAGTGTACAACAAGCCATTGCAACCAAGAAACTGACAGGATAAATAGTAATGATCACATATAGTAAGTGCTAAAACAGTGTGAGTGCATTTTCTTTAGGTGTCTGGAATTTTCCTTTTCCATTTCCAATGAAAACGCTACAGAACTGGAAAGTTGAAGGAAGAAAAATCTCCTACTACACCTGCCCTGTTCAGCACGAGCTGCTGCCAGTCTCCATGTCAAACTTGCAGCTAGCTCACCTGGGGAAGAGTAGGTTCACAAAGGATCCCTCACATATTTTCTTCTCACACTTCTCTTACTAACTTCCGCTTTACATTCTCTGTGATAGTGGGAAAGGGCTGGCAATAAATCTACCATTTATTGGTGATGTTGATTAAATGTGTGTGAAAGATGCTCAGCTGAGCATGCAGAGCTCTGGCGGTTTGTCCCAGGTAATGGTTTGGTGTTCTTTCTTACTCCCTTGGGAGAGCTGTGCATGCTGCCAGATTCTCCTGGCCTAATTGATAACATTGCAACACCACTTGCATAGTCTCTTAATTGGTATTTACCAAATGTTTTTCTTCTGTTTGCAAGCATTTTCCTCTTTTTTTAAATAAGTAGAAGAGAAATGCATTTATGCGTGTTTTGCAATTTCTCTGAAGAACTAATTTCTTCACCTGCAGGAACTTCAGAGGGACATAGAGAAACACAGCACTGGAGTGGCATCTGTTCTCAATCTGTGTGAAGTACTTCTTCATGACTGTGATGCTTGTGCCACAGAAGCAGAGTGTGACTCTATCCAGCAGGCTACACGCAATCTGGACAGAAGATGGAGGAACATTTGTGCAATGTCAATGGAAAGGCGACTTAAGTAAGTCTAAAATGCCTACAAATTATTATTTCCTTCCATAGGCAGAAATATGGGGTAGTATGTATGTTATATGGTTGCAGTACTGAATAAAAGAGCGTAGAGGTCAGTAAAAGATCATATAGACTGAATAAAAGCCAATAGCTTCTATGCTGGAGGCATGGGGGAGAACCCCAAAATTTTGGGTTGTGCACGCATTTATACAAGGGACAGATAAAAATCATCAAATGTTTCTCACAAGTCCTTTGATAGAATGATGTGATATTTCCCATGCTTCATAGGAATGAGAGAGAAATTAGAGAAAGCTTAGATGATAGCAGGAACTCCAAGAGATTTAGAAAATGTGACCTAAAAGGGAGACTGTAACACGTAAGTTTACTCTAGAACTACTGAGATTGAAAGGGAAACCAGTTATCAAATGGGTGGAATGTTATTCCAGGTATTAGGGGTTTCATGTACCTAATGTTCCTCAACAGTTTTTGTTATGTCTGGTTTTGTTTATTTGGAAGAAATCTGGGACTGAATACTCATATGGAGTTTCCTCACCTGCTCACCTTAGCTGTGCTGAGCAAGTGAGGGCCATAGCACCCATGAATCTTGAGCGTAGTCTGGTTTACTGCACAGGCTTAAACCATCTGTAGGCTGCATGCCCATCATATCCAGAAGATTCATTGTTTTCTATTCCCATATCGGATAGCATGGGTGATTTCAATAGCGATAATGATGTAGGCGAGATTGGGCCAATGCTCTGTACTGTGTGCTGACTAGTTATAACACATGCTTACAGGTTTAAACTCCTGTATTAATTATCATTGTAAATTATTAATCTTATTTCTTTGATGTTTGCATAGTTAAATAAACAACTCTAGGTAGAATTTATGACTTTTCAAAATGCTGAATTAAGCCTTATGTGATCTTTGGTTTTGTGGAGTATTCTTGAGGTATTTAGTAAATTTTTTCTTTATTTTATGCAACACATTCATTACTTTTAAGTTGTGTTGCTCTGTATCCATAGATTGATATCTTTAAGTAATTTTATACTATTGCTATGACAATTCTTTTCTAGTATATATAGATACAGATTATAAGTTCTACCTTTGAATCTATATGGGCTCTTTGTACCTTTATGTCCAACAAATCAATTCGGGAACTATTTTAAGTTAATGTGGAACAACACATTGAACTTTATTTTACCTTCTTACAATGTACACATTATGCTTTAGCAGATTTGTACTGAGCTATCGGTATTTAGGATCTGTATTGTACTAGAAATAATTATTTGCATTAAAAAGCAACTTTTCGGAGACCATACTTGCATTTAAACAACATATTATCAATGAAGCATAAATTTTGCAAAGATCAGGTGCTTTTTAGTCCTGCATGTCTAAGATTTGGGAAAGATGTATTTTGTATCTTCTGCTGTGAAATAACCTTCCCAGAAAAGATGCTGTTATTTTAAATCAAGTGATGTTGAACTTCTTGGCATTTTACAGTCTCAGTATTAAGCCCATTTGATTCAGTGTCAAGTGTTTGCCACTGTTTTTACATATTCCCTTAAAGCCAAATTGGTTTTTTTTTTAAACATTAACTTTTGGAATTTTTAAAATAAAAATACATTTACAGTGTATATTGAGAGAAGGCATTTTAATCACTAGTTGGTGAATGAAAAAAAAAAGTTTATGTCCCTTTGTAATGCATAATAATGAAAACTTTAAAATATCTGCAGCAACTTCTTTGGCATTCTCTATGAAAATTTCTGCAGTTGAAGGTAGTGTGGAATTTCTGATCTCTAAAATACTGGCTTAAGCACCTACAGTGGGACTGTATTTCAGAAATTATTTAACATATGCCCAGTTTTTAGAGGTCCTATTACAAACATAACTTTTTTATATTGATTTCAAAATTAGATGCATTAAAAAAAAATAAATGCCTTCATTCTAGCTCAGTCTGGAATGAGACAGCCTTCCCTGTGGTCTGTTTATAGCCTGGTTGTCTGAGTTAGATTAATAGTCAGTTATTGTCTGGTGCAGCATTATTTTGCTGTTGTAGATGATTGGTTAAAGTCCTGTAGGTCAGCCAGCCATCAGTCCAAGCATTCCCTGATCTTCCGTTATCTATTACAGAATTGAAGAGACCTGGAGGCTATGGCAAAAATTTTTGGATGACTACTCTAGATTTGAAGACTGGCTAAAAGTCTCTGAGAGGACAGCTGCTTTCCCAAGCTCCTCTGGTGTGCTTTACACTGTTGCTAAGGAAGAACTGAAGAAATTTGAGGTGATTTATAATGGTTGAAATTTAATACCTACTGATCACATTGCAACTGCCAGTTGGTGTTCTTCCTTCCCATAACCACGTCACTCAGCAGACACGCTGTATTAATATAGTGAAGTTGATGATTTTGTAGCTGCCTTAAGCGTCAGGTTTCTAGGGTGAAAAAACAGTGGAAGGTGGCAACTGGAAATGCTAATAAATCAGTTCACTCTCCCTTACTGTTTGTTCACCAAAGCTAGATTTCTCACCTTTTTTATTTCTGCAACTTTTTAATATGTCCAGATATTAAGTGCTCCAGAGCCTTCATAAATCTTCCTTCACCAAATACCTCTTCAAATGCATGCTGCATGTTTTATCTTTTGCTTTCATTTTACCCCCCTCTTATTTCTATAACTCTCTGAACTTTTTTTGTATAATGCGCAATATCCCCCTTTTAGAGCCTTACACCTGAAATTTATGTTCATGCAAATACTGTTACATGTCCACATGGTGTCCCCCTGTGACTTAAAAGTGCATGCTTCAAAACTGACAAGCTGCCACTTTGATCAGTGCTCAGGAGCTTGTTACGTAGCTCTGTTGCATCTATTATGTTGTGATGGTTTGTCTCATAATCACAGTGAATTGTATACCTGTGTGTAAAGCACACGTTGTATGGCTAGTCACAAGTGAAAATCATTTGCTTGGATTCATATTTGCAAAGAGTATCTCATGATGAGAGAAAAAAATAATCCTGGAGAAAGAGAACAAATTATTTAGGCAACTCTGTAAACAGTCAGGTGCTGTAAAGTATTTGCCGTGAAGAAGAAATGCAAATTTTAAACAATGTCTAGGACCAGTTAGTACTTTTTGGTTTAACAATTAAATCAAAAATGTAAACTGTGAAATGCTGATTCGAGTTTTGTAATCAACATTCACATTTCTGAATTTACTGGCCAGATTTTGTTGTTAAACAGACTTCACTATGCCAGACTTCATTATGGCGAGTTAGGTTACCATACTATAAAAACGTTTACTTCCTGGACACAAGTACTCTGCCTCCGACCTCTTTCCCTTTGTCCCTTCATCGAGTGATCAGGATCTAATCTCTTGTTTAGCAAGTCTCTGTTTGAGAAGCAGTACCAAAAGTATATTAACTCTTTGATTTTCACAGCTGATCTGACTTTGCTCAGTCTGTTTCATTGAACCTCAACTGTCATGGTTGACCTTTCCTCTCCAGCAGAATGGTGGATGTTTTTGCTGTCCGCAGGAACTAGATGTGAAGAGATGAGTGTAGCCTCTCCATAAGCCTGCTTTCCATGTTGTTTGGTTCTTTCTCTTTTTCCTTCTTTTTCATTTTTTTTTTCCTGAGCACGTACTTCCTGTGCCTCCCAAATACCAGGAATGCAAGCAAGAAAACTGAGGTTTTCAAATGCAGCAGAATTCAGCAACTTTGTTGTGAAGTCAGTATAAAGTCAGCCATTTATAGATAGTATAGCACGTTTCTGCTTTAACCAGACATTTTCTTCTAATTTTGTTTTCCTCTCCATATCTGCACTTGAATTAAAAAAAACTCAGCAACACAACCACAAAAAAAGAGGTCATCAGACCATATAAGAGCATTTCAGTTCTTGAGCACAGAGGTCAGAAATGGCTCTCAGTGACTTCACTGTAGAAAGTCAAATTCCTTCCTCTCCATTAGTTTATAGAGAAATGAAAAGAGGTTACAGGAAGGAATGCAACAGATGAATTCTTGTGTAGCTGAGATGAAAAAATGAAAAGCAAATAAACAGCTGGTTTTTTGCTGGAGGATGCTTGGTAACAGGTGAAACAAAAACTGCACACTTTTAGATTTCATGATCCTAGTAAATACAGTCAGATTTGTGCTTGTAATATAGGAATCCTTTTGCAATTTTAAATTAATTCAGTATTTCACTCCAATTGCAAGCCCACTTGCTCCTTTTTTGGCTGTCCCCTACCTAATTTGATGGCCACTTAATGAAGAGAATTGTTATACTGAGAGGACTCTACAGACTTTGATCTCTTTTCCAACCACTGTTTTTACTTAACTCTTTGGTAATACAGCAGAAATGTGCTTATTTCATTTTTAGCTTTGAATGGTACAATATGAAAAGTTATATATTTTTAGGTTGAAAACTCATGCAATTAAAATTTCTGTACTGAAGTATATTACTTATCACACTTCTACAGTCCTTATAAGGGAGGTGTCTAGTTTTGGAAGAGATCGACTGTTTATTTGCATTTTGAGGAGTATCAGAGGGCAAGTTTGTAGAACTACAATAGGATCCAAACCCTACTTGTGTCAAAAGAGAGCTGGTTTAGTCTATGTTTTTAAGTCTTCCTTTGAATGATTGCTTTTCTATTTCTGTGATAAGATAAAAACAAGTATATTTTTGAAAAATAGTATTAATCTTTTATTATTATGATTTGTAAGGGATTAATTCAAACCTTTCTTTACAAGGTGCTTTCTTAAAGCTTTGTGATTATGTGCTGATTTAAAAGTATACCAGTGGAAGAGATGAACCCAACTCAAGAGAGGTTACAAGTCAGGGTTACAATTTAGTAAAAAAAAAAAAAGATTACAATGAATGCAATGATACAGGGAAAACTGGTTTTAATCCACAAAGACAGATGTATAACCCCCACCCTGGGACAAGAACAGAACAGTGTTCGTACACCCCTGTGCTGAGCACCACATGGTCCACCTGGGGGCAAACTAAAAGGAAAGGAAACCTGTTGATCTTGATGGTGGTTGCAGTTCTGTCAAAGTAATGATTGAAGTCATGTCGAGAGTGGCAGTCGCAGCCCTGTTGAAGTTCTGGTCCTCCTCTGGAGCCAACGAGTGGTACCAGAAGTCCCAATGACCCAAGATTATATTTGCTCAGGTTCAGGTGGCAATGCCCTGTACCTCCCCCAGGGCGGGGAGTTTCACAGTGGGTGATTTAACTCTGTCAGTCATGGGATATTTTTGGAGTCTGATGGTCTAGGTGTTGCAGCTGCCTATTATGCCAGTCCAGTATGGCCCATTAGCAGAGGTGACCCCTCAGGCTGGGTGTGAATGTGCTAATGCCTCCCTGGAGGGAAGTTATCACAGCTGAGTCATTCGTGTGAAGACAAAGAAACACAATGGTGCAGAGTTCTTTAATACCCAGCTTGTAGCCTGAGGTGTCAGGTGTGCCCTGGGCAGCTGCTGCAAATGATCCATTATTAACAGTCCATCAGAAATTACAGAGAGGATGTAGAAGACACAGTTTTGGTTATATCCACATACTGATAAACTGGTCCCGGCCTTTCTAGCTAGGACAGATTGCTAGTCACAACATGAAACTCATGGGCTAAATCATCTATGCACTCTAGCTACATGACCGAAGCTCTTAAAACAGCATCAGAAGTAGATGGTGCCAACATTTGCCCAGACATAAGTTGGCATGAATATTCATGAAACTTTCTTTCCATTAATATTTTAAGACAAAACTTATTTCACAGAATCACAGAATATGCTGAGTTGGAAGGGACCCACAAGGATCATCGAGTCCAGCTCCTGGCCCTGCACAGGACCATCCCCAAGAGTCACGCCATGTGCCCAAGAGTATCATCCAAATGCTTCTTGAACTCTGTCAGGCTTGGTGGTGTGACCACTTCCCTGGGGAGCCTGTTTCAGTATCCAGCCACCCTCTGGGTGAAGAATCTTTTTTGTAATATCCAACCTAAACCTCCCCTGACACAACTTCTAGCCATTCCCTTGGGTTCTGTCACTGGTCACCACAGAGAAAAGATCGGTGCCTGCCCTTGCTCTTCCCCTCATGAGGAAGTTGTAGACTGCAATGAGGTCTCCCTTCAGTCTCCTCCAGGTTCTGAACAGACCAAGTGACCTCAGGCACTCCTCACACGGTTTCCCCTCAAGGGAAGCCCTCCTGTGTACACTAAGAGCTTAATATCTTTCTTATATTGTGGTGCCCAAACCTGCACACAATATTTAAGGTGAGACCACACCAGTGCAGAGCAGAGGAGGACAATCCCCTCCCTTGACCGGCTGGCTATGCTTTGCCTGATGCCCCCCCAGACACGGTTGGCCCTCCTGGCTGCCAGGGCACTGCTGACTCATATTCAACTTGCCATTGACCAGGACCCCCAGGTCCCTTTCTGTGGCACTGCTTTCCAGCATCTCATTCCCCAGTCTGTACATACATCCAGGGTTGTCCCATCCCAGGTGCAGAATCTGGCGCTTCCCCTTAGTGAATTTATCTACCAGTATACTAAAGATAAAGAGATGATTCATTCAACACAATTTTTCAGTATTTCTGGTAAAACAGAGAATAAACAATTGCTCAAATCTCTTCAGTGTTTGCATTTCAGTAAATTCAATATGTGTAAAGAAATCCAATGAAGCCACAGGAATCTTGGATTTCTATTCCTTTTAAAAAAAAAAAAAAAGTGTCATGTTCATTGTTTGTATTTCTGTTCTCAAATAAAAAGGCATCTGATTGAGTAGAACGAAGGGGGGTTTTTTGTGCTTATTTTGCCTTTGTAATCGGTATTCATGTTGTAATTTCTTGTTCAGTGAACTATGTCAGTTCTATAAACTTTTTTCTGGCTGGGTTTCTTTAGTTTGTTGGGGTTTGAGTTTTCTGTGGGTTTTTTTCACGAATTTTATCAGAAGGCAGTATCTCTATAGGGTAGCCCTCCGGACATGTCTGCAACTAGTGAAATTTATCAGCTTTACACGGATCAGAGTGTAGAATTAGGGTCAAAATAAAGCAAGAGACTTATATATGTACCCTGATTTCAGTAATTAAAAATCTGATGGTGTCTTTTGTTCCTATTGCTTTAAGGCCTTTCAGAGACAAGTGCATGAAAGTCTGACTCAGCTGGAACTGATCAACAAACAGTATCGACGCCTGGCCCGAGAGAACCGCACTGACTCTGACTGCAGCCTCAAACAGATGGTTCATGAGGGGAACCAGAGATGGGACAATTTGCAAAAGCGAGTTACCTCCATCCTGCGCAGGCTAAAAGTATTTTTCCATTTTTAAGATTTCAATTTCACTGCTGTAGTTATGAATCAAGGGTACCTCAGAAGCTTTCAGTTTAATGCATCTGCAGTCAGAGTGATTTTGAGGGGATTTCTACCTTTGGAAGAGGAAGGAAGTTTATCAGTTCACTTTGTCTGGGGTAACAAAAGCATAGAGTGTAGGGAAATGCTTGGTGACCTGAAACACCACCTTCTTCACAGAAGATGACTTTCATAGGTCAGCTAATTGCAGCTGAAGATGATGTTACTGAAAAGGGAACTTTAGAAAGCATATAGAAAATGAAAGAAGATGGTGTACTGAGTTTAAATTAGGCTTCATGGGAACAAAAGCCATTTCCCCACTATTGCTGGAGGTTTTCATGTTGTTTGATCATTTCATGCTGTTCCATTTTCCATCCTCCAGCATTTTATCAGCCAGCGTGAGGAGTTTGAAACAGCACGTGATAGCATCCTGGTATGGCTAACAGAGATGGACCTGCAGCTGACCAACATTGAGCATTTCTCAGAGTGTGATGTCCAAGCAAAGATAAAGCAACTTAAGGTAAAGAACAATCAAGTAGGTATAGAAGGAGGGATGAAAGAGGGATAAAAACATGCCATGGTGGGAAAGGAATTTAAGAAACATTATCCAGAAATGCAGCTTGATATGGTTGCTTTACTGGCAGGCTGAGACTTCAACCTCAGGAGTTATGGGCTATGTCAGGTTTCAGCGTAAAAAATCTTTGAGCTGTGAAAAATGTAAAAAGAAAAAACAAGGGTGGTAGTCTGATAATCTCCTTTCCCTCAGGAAATGTTAATAAAAAGAGGAAATGTTAATAAAAATTACTTATGTTAAGTCTCCATTATTGCTGATATCTAATAATTGATACATTTGTCAACCATTTCAGCATCAGAAAAATCATTATCTGGAGGGAAAAATACCAAATATTACATTATCCAAAATTCCAGTGTTCATCTGTGTTCATTCTTAACATTGGGTCATGGGCATGGCTTGTTTAGTCTTTCTAAATACAACAAGTGAGGAATGAGATGGTAAACCATGAAGTATCACTGGTTTTGGCTTGAAATACTGTGGAATGCTAATTTAATTGCTCAGTGTGCTCTTGACAGAATATTTGGAACAATCCCTGTTTGTTACCCACACCATTCTCTCTGTAAAACTCTTCAGATTTGCATTCTTAATTACCCAGGTTGTTGTCATGTTGATTTTGTTGATAAAGCATGGGCTTTTCTTTTACTCAGGCTTTCCAACAAGAAATTTCACTAAACAACAACAAAATTGAGCAGATAATTGTGCAAGGTGAGCAACTCATTGAGAAAAGTGAGCCCCTGGATGCAGCAGTCATTGAAGAAGAACTAGATGAGCTGCGTCGTTATTGTCAAGAGGTCTTTGGACGTGTGGAACGCTATCACAAGAAACTTATCCGCCTTCCTGTGTGTATTTTTACATTTATGTTTATTTGTTTGGTTTGTTGCCATTTTACAAATGTAAGAATGAGGGGAGAGAAAGATCTTGAAATGAACTAACATAAATCTTGCATAACTTTCCTAAAATCCTATGGTTAAATTCTGTTACAGCCCTGACTGTCTGCCTCCCTTCATTACATGCTGTTTGTGTCCTGTTCAAAGAGTAAACTCACCAGATCTGGAATTTCTGTAAATCATAATGAAAATCCATGCAAATTGGAGATTTATAAAACTTTATTCCTGTGGGTAGCAGTGTGGTACTAGTAATAGGAACATCTCTCTGCACTGTCAGATAGTTTGATGGGCAGCTTTGTGAGTTTAGGGTTTTTTTTTAAAGACAATGATAAAATGATTCTCCCCATCAGAAGAGATGGAAATTTATCTCCAGAACTTAACACACAGATGAAAAACTGGGAGGAAAACAATTTTTGGTAGCTAAAGTCCTACTGAAAGAAAGGAACAAAATCCAGGGGTTTCAAAATATGAAAGAACGTAGTGAGAGCAGTCAGTGCTCATTGTAAAGGTCACTTATGCTTTATATGAAGTGATTCCAGAACCTTTTCTAACTTGATATTTCGCTTGCAGTTCATCAGTAAAAGTCTGGAGTATTTGCCTGATGTGAGACTTTATGGTGCCTTAAGTAACTAAAATGAACTGGCACTTTGCTCTTTTTTGTTGCTTTGTTTTTTTAGTGCACCTTAAAAATAATGAAGGGAAAGGGCAAAATAATGCAAAATGAAAACCACATCAGTGTGACTGTCACCTAATGCTACTTTATTTCACTCACCCAGGCTGACCGTGCAATGCCTGTTCATGTTTCATTGATTGATTCTGTTTGCATTATGCTTCCAGCTAACAGATGATGAACATGACCTCTCTGACAGAGAGGTAGATCTGGATGAATCAGCAGATCTCTCTGACATACGCTGGCATGACAAATCTGCGGACAGCGTTCTCTCCCCGCACCCCTCTTCCAACCTTTCGCTGCCTCTTTCTCAGCCGGTGAGAAGTGAGCGATCAGGGAGAGATACCCCTGCGAGTGTGGACTCCATTCCCCTGGAGTGGGATCACGACTACGACCTTAGCAGAGACCTGGAGACAGCCGTTTCACGGGCACTGCACTCTGAAGAAGATGGAGGACAAGAAAAAGACTTCTACCTGAGAGGAGCAGCTGGTATAGCAGGTATGGTAGCAAACTGTGTGTTCTGTTTTCTCCGAGTAAAAAGAAGCAGATATTACGTGTGAGATTTTTTGGCCAAGATTCTCATGGAAGAGTGTTTTAAATAGCCCCTGATGACTTTAAATAGCATTTCCTAAGTGATCTCAGTGGCCCTCTGGCCTTAGACACAATGATGGAGTTTCCTGGATGATGACAGCCCTGGAAAATGGCAAAGGCGTACATGATATTGCAGGGAATTGGCTGTGTATTTATGCTTGTGGCCTGCCAGATGGGATATGTCATCTGTAACAGCACTGCATCCCAAGTTATTTTGACTAGAAGAAGCTATACTGGATATGGCAAGAAGTGCAGAACAAACTGATGAAGAAACGATGTGGGAGAGATCCACAGGTGAAATCATCAAGTGTTTAAGTAAATCTTAACTCAGTCCTTACCCAGGCAAGACTCCAGCAACTGAGTGTTTAGTCTGAGGTGGAATCTTGGGTCTTGCTCTCCAGTGAAGTAAGAAATCCTTTCTAAATGTGTGCTTTGTGTAATAAATCTTAACAAGTGAAAGTGCCAAGATGCAGCTAGTAGTGGGGGAAAACATACTAATGTATTATACTCTGATCTTGTGGCTGCCTTTTGCTTTCCAGGTCATTATTCTGAAAAGAGTCAGGTTTGCCTGGATATTGACTTTGTAGCAGCCTCCGTGTGTTTCAGTCTTCATCTTTTTTCTTCTCCAGAGAGGATTTTTGCTATTGGAAGCATTTATATATTCCATCCCATGAAAAGGACTCCTGCTGTAAGGAGACAGCCATTGCTGACCTGTCAATTTAGACTGTGCTTTTATTTTTTCAGATGTAGAGATCCCTGAAACTCTTGAGGCCTATGTAACACTCACAGAAAACGCCCTCAGAAATATCTCTGGTAGGCATCATAAAAGACTAAGCATAGCCAGATGCAAATACCACAGTGCAAAAGCATAACTTCTTTCATCTCTTAGCATCTGCTATCTTTTCACAACTTACAAGATAAATATTTCTTACATGGCAGCATTGGCATCTTAACATAGAAGTATCCTGCTTTACTACTGTGCTTAAAGGTATCATTAGGTGCATGGATGAAACAATGATGTTTGAAGTATTAGCCCTCCAACCTTGGCTAACTGGACTAAACTGACCTGACTGGTCTTTATTCTCTGGGGTCCCTAAATGGGACTTAATACATAGTTACATCTCTGAGAGAAGAGTATTTTCTACAAAGATTAAGGCAGAAGGAAAAATTACAGAGCAAATCCTAATTTTTCATGTTTGCATTTATTTTTTCTAATACAGCCACAGCTTGGATTATCATGTAGATATACACTTTTAGGTTAGTTGTAGTTTCATGTGATAAAAATGTGAAGTTGAGGTACTGTAGTCCAGTGTCTTTATCATAGCCCTATATATTGGAAAATTATTTTTTTTTCTCATTATGTTTTTACACAAGATTAAGCCTATTTCATTTGTTAGATTACACTCTTAGAGGGAGTAGATGCACTTGCAAATACTTTTTCTCATGATTTCACAGTTCTCCTCTATTTAAATAATTACTTAAATAATTGCAAATCTGAAATAGCAAACATTGAAGTCTTAGCATCCGTGACACAAGCCTCAGGTCCACTGTCCATTTTTATGTATTCCCCAAATTAGTGAAATAATATCATATTGATTAAGAGTATAAATAATACCAATACTTATGGAAAATGTGTTTAGTTTTCTGACCTGTGAACAGTTTGAAAGTAGTGAGGGAAAAGCAATATTGAGCACTTTGTCCTGTCCATTTGGGGTGAGGCAGTGTTCTATATCAAAAAAACATTAATCATCAAAAAGGTTTCATTTTCTTTAATTAGGTGGACAGAAGGCTCTCCTTTTCTATGCATGTTTTTAATTGTGCCTCTATGAATGAATTCAAACTGTCTTTGTAAACAGATGGAAATTGGCACAGTGATAGAATATGGATAAGAGGGATCTCATGAGGTCCTCTAGGCTGCAGCCTGCTTCACATTAGAGTTGTCTGTAGCTAGTTCGTATCACGGAATTCAGCTGACCTCTATAAGGAAAATACAAGTTAGTAATTGACTACTTGCTGCAGGCCTTCAAGATGTCCAGTCATCTAAGATTTTGAGAATATGATTATAACAGCATCACTTTGCATTTGTATGCCGCTTTTAATCTTTAATATTGTATACAAATAGGGTCCTTTCATGGAGATCAAAATTCCATTGTTTTTTAGTGGAGAAAAGTAATACAAAGAGAAATGAAGATAAATTTTCTCATGGATTTAGATCATACAAATGGGCATTTGGGTTACAAGGTTTTATTTGAGAGTGTTTGTGAAAGGGAGCAAGGTGTTTTCAAAAATCAGTGAGGTTAGAGTATGCTTTGCTGAGAACTTTCCTCTTAAAAGAAGGTGAGGCAATCAATGTGGGGAAGAATTCCCTTCAGAATAATTTACAAGCCTGCTTTAAACTGTGGACTCTTTGATAATATGCTTATGGCAAGCATGTTCACTGGTGTAGTCCTCTGAAGGTTGCTAACACCCTCTAATGTAATTAGTTACCACTTCGCTTTGACATTGTGCCACTCATACTACTGCAGCCACATTTCTCCTTTACTGTCTAATCTAGATAGAGTTTCTGATATCTATTCTGCCTGGGCAAAGAAAAGAAAAACCTTTTGAAAAATTTGGGTGACAGTCACTCTTTTTGGTTTTGATACAGGAGAACCTGGAGCCCTGGAAGCACGTATTCGACAGCTGGACAAGGCATTAGACACCAGTCGTTTCCAAATACAGCAAACAGAAAACATCATCCGCAGCAAAACACCTACAGGACCAGAACTCGATTCCACTTACAAAGGATATGTGCGTGTATTTTGGAGCATAAGTCAAATATGCACTTTAAGCTTAGCTTTGCTATTGAAAGAAATATAGCTGTTTCAACAAAGCAATTAACTATAACTGCTTCTCAGACTTACTCATATGGTTACTACCCTTAACCACATGCTATTGTTGTTTATGTTATTAGTGTGTTTACAATAGCATAAGATTACAGGAATATGACTCTAAGGAATTTATTTTCTTATTACATTTTTGCAGATGACCAAAAGTACTTCCTCACACATTTTTATCCATCTAATTATGATATCCTTGTTTAAAATTCCTCTGCTTTAAAAGCAGGTTTTATAGCTTCAGGCACAGTATTCATCTTGCTAATGAATTATAAACATGCATCATGTAAGCAAGGTTGCATATGTGGAATCCGTAATTAAAAAGCTTTCTCAGAGAGGTTTCCTGGAAGAAGAATCTTTCTATAAGTCAGTCAAATAATTTTAGTACAGACAGAATTTAAAAATTAGCTGCTTGGATGCATAGTAGTATTTCCACATTTAGGTTAGTTTTCTTAATCACATCTTCTAGTGTTTTTGCCAGAGTGTCTTAGCATTTAAAAAAGATGGCACCTAAAGACATCTAGTACCATTTGGCATAGTTGCACTGAATTATTTCTGTTCGGTCTGAACTTAGACTTTAAGCCTTTACCTTCTCCATATACTTTTTTTTAATAGTATCAGGACAGATTGTTAAAGTGACAGATATTTCTTACTTTTAGAAATTTTTGGAAGTTGCATTGTAATTGGCATTGTCCATGCAATTAGTCCTGTACAGTGCATATTGAAAAGGGATTTTTTGTTTATTAACACAGATGAAACTACTAGGTGAGTGCAGTGGAAGCATAGACTCAGTAAGAAGGCTTGGAAATAAACTGAAGGAGGAAGAAGAAAAATTATCAGGACTTATTAACATGAACAGTACTGAAACACAAACAGCTGGTAAGTAGTTCATTTGATGAAAAGCAATTTTGAAAAGAAGCAAACGTGTAAAGTTTTTCTAAATAAACACTTGGTATTATTTACTGACATATATATTTACATGACTGTTATCATGTGCTGTTTAATATCTTTTATTAGGAATAATAAGTGTTCCTTGTATATGCCCTATAAAAAGATAAGACATAGAAGTGCATTTTAACAACCCCTTCATATCATGAGGCATAACTCTAAGCCCTTCAGAAAAGCCCTGTGGATGCAATGAATTTTTGTTGTAAGTTTTCTGATGAAAAACGTTGCTTACATACAAAACACATAAGTCAGCATTTATTTCCTCTAATAATAACTTTCACTTCTAAGATTATCTGCCTACAGTAAAGAAATTTATTTTAGTGTCACCTGGTAAAAGTATTCACCTGACAAATTTTAAACATCAGCTGTAGAACAGGAAGTATTGCATTGCAAAAATATGGATTTATTCCAGAGACTGTAAAGGCATCATCTCCATTCCTAGCTTGGCAAGATATGCTACCCATGCAGTTTCTTTTATTTTGTTGTGAGTTTGTTTTTTTTTTTTATTTTAAGTTGGTGGAATGATGCAATTGTCCTTCTGCCATAGCATTTCAAGATAACTAATAAAAGAAATAGCCCCTAATTTATTTCTTTTTGTGCAGGTGTTTATCCAATGCAGCAGCAGTAGCTTAGGCAAATGTAGTGAGGTATAAGCATTACATTATGATATGCACAATTACCAATGAAAATAATAATAACATGTGGTTAGTTAGACATATTCAGATTTCTTGTCCAGTTTGCACTTATGCTGATTTATGATGGGGGGTTTTTTTGCCAGCATAACCTGTTTTAGAGACCTGCATGTATCATCTTAATGTTCATAGAAGTCTGACATTAGAAAGTGATAAAATTGCCTGATGACTAGAATCATCCAGGTTCTTCATTCTTTCTCTCCAACATCACTTTCTTCAATCTAACTTAGTTTTCAACGTGGTTAGAGTTTGTGGCTTAGAGTTTTATGGAGCATATTTTGAACCATAATTAACTGATGCAATTGTGTGTGTGTGTAGCTGGTGCTTTTTTTATTTTTGTTTTTATTGAATTTGGTGTTTGTCATTTTCATTCCAGGTGTAATTGAAAGATGGGAATTAATCCAGGCTCAAGCCCTAAGCAAGGAGCTGAGGATGAAGCAGAACCTTCAGCAATGGCAGCAGTTCAACTCTGACCTTAATAGCATCTGGGCTTGGCTGGGAGAAACTGAAGAGGAACTGGAGAAGCTTCGCCGCCTTGATCTCAGTACTGACATACAGACTATAGAGCTCAGAATTAAAAAACTGAAAGTGAGTTTTATTTCTCTTTTCCATGAGTTACCCTGTAAACCTGAGTGCAACAGGAATGTTGAAGAGGTTGCCAATAATGGCAGCTGGTTTGCTCCAGATAGCAGACTGCTGCTGATAAACAAAGTAACTGGAAAAATGATTTTCTGATTCACCTTTTGGCAGAAAAATGTACCGCTGACAATCCAATAAAGTTTTGAAATAGTAATTTGGTGGAATTCTGTAATTCCATAATGTACTGATAACTCCTGATATCAGCCAACCTGATGAAATAAAAAAAAAAAAATAAATAAATTTGCCAAGTTAAATCAATTCTCTTCTACTCAAACTGGTAACAAAATATCTACTTCAAAGAAATGCCTCACTTGGACATACTACTTTGTGTGGAGGAAGGTGGAAGTGTCCAAAGGGCTGTAGTCTACCCAGTGTCACCAGTACAACATAGGAAATATTTGATGTCACTTTGCAATATTCCTTTTTCTTCTCCTGTCATCTCAGGTTCATCAGAATCTGAATGCTACCTTTTTCATCTCTCTTGTATATTTTATAGCTATAAAGATCTTCATACATGGTGGTCCACATCTTCACATTCAGTTACTAGTATCCTATAAGCATGGGCACAAAAATATGGGGCCCCGTGTCAAAATGCACTGTGCTTCATGATAGGAATGAGGTGACCAGATAGTAAAGATCACTGCTTCCAGCAGTGATCCATCTAAAGCATATTAATGTAATCCAAATATAGCTGCCATAAGTACTACAAAGGTCACTGTGACATGGTTCTTCTACGTAAATGCTGTAAAGTAGGTGGAAAAGGGGACATTCTAAGAATTCAGTTATCTCACCCACTCTTTGAAAGCCCATTAGTACCCTACAAACTAAAAGAGGTGGAGTTTCTTTTGTGGTTTCCAGTGTAAACAAATCAGTTTATATACAAGTTGTGCTTCTATAAATTGAAGTTGTTTATACCCTTTGTATGTTTTCTTTTCTCTCAGTAAAAGCTTTTATTTTAAAATACTGTTGACAGCAGTTTCCACTTGAAAACATGTTGGTTTTTATGTTTATCAGCAAAACTGAGACATGAGGGCAAAAGTTTTATTGTGAGCTAAAGTACAGTTGTCTTACGTGTCTTTAAATTTTGTTGGACCTACTCTGTCTTTAAAATATCTGAAACATGAGCCAGACCTTTAAGATTCAACTATGACTTCAGGCCTTTAAGACTTTACAAGTTTAATTGCCTTGCTCTTGTTTATGCTCACAGTAAAATTTTAGTAGTGCTAAAGAATGAACATTTGCAGAGTCACAGAGTGAGCACAGAAATCTCATATCCAGTGTCAGGAAACTGTTACAGTAAGGTACCTTTCTGCAGCTGCTGATGGCAAATCATTGCATTTTTGTGGTGCCTTCTCTACTTGTCTTTTCTGAAAGTCACATGTTTTACCAGTTTCCATTGCTTCCTCCCCTGTCCCACTTTCTCTTATCGTCAAGGAGCTGCAGAAAGCAATTGATAACCGCAAAGCAATCGTCTTATCCATCAATCTGTGCAGCTCAGAGTTCACTCAGTCTGACAGTGAAGAGAGCAAGAAGCTTCAAGAACGCCTGTCTCAGATGAACATGCGCTGGGAACACGTATGCAGTATGATTGAAGAGTGGCGCAACACATTGCAGGCTGCATTAATGCAGTGCCAGGTCTGTATCGTGCTTATTTTAAATTGTCATTATCCCACATATTGAAAATACAAACCATTTTGTTACTGCTCATTGTCCAGTCTGAAACTTGCCCGTGTAAGCCAAAATACGTCCTCTGCATTTGTTTTTCTGAAAAATACACCTGCACTACGTGAAACATGTATTTCCAGCCCAAGATTTTCTAAATATGTCCTCTCTAGAATAGTATTCTAGTATTTTATAGTACCTTCCTTTTAACTTATTTAGCTAGTAGGACCTACCAGAGGATAAATTAAAAACCTGAATTTGACTGGAATATTTTGCTACCCTATTAAAATTGTCACTCATTGCTTGCAGGATTTCCATGAACTGAGCCATGGTTTGCTGCTTTGGTTGGAGAATATTGACAGAAGAAAAAATGAGATTGTGCCCATCAATCCAAACCTGGACTCAGAAATGCTGCAGGATCAACATAGACTTTTGATGGTAGGATAATAATCACCTCTTTTCCTCCCAAAACACATCACCAAGAAAAACATCTAATCAGGTTTATCTTTCTCTTGAGGGTTAGCGCTGTACGTTGCATGCTAACACAGAGCTGTGGGACCAGTGTCAGTAACCAGCTTAACTTTGGAAGGAAACACCACTCACTTCTATTATTAACACAACTTATGATTTTAAATCTCAGGCAACCATTAGGTTGCTGTATATCTTCTTGTCAGATTAGAAAATTTATACCTTCTCTTTGCTTTCCATTTCATTAATTTCAAGTGTTTGTCTTTGTAAGTTCTAGCTTTTTTTTTTTTTTACTGCTATTAAAAAATATGATGCTTGCCTTGGCAACAGCAAATCAGACGTGAACTGCTGGAGTCTCAGTTGAAGGTGGCATCACTACAAGATATGTCTTGCCAATTGCTAGTAAATGCTGAAGGCAAGGATTGTCTTGAAGCCAAAGAAAAGGTACATGTCATTGGAAACAGACTGAAGCTTCTCTTGAAAGAGGTCACACGTCATATTAAAGACCTGGAGAAAATTCTAGACATTTCAAGTAGTCAACTGGTAAGTCACATCTTTTTCTTCCTTGCTGTTTGTTGGGCACATTTCCCACTGTTTCGACTGTCTTTCTCTGATCAGTGTTGTTGGCTGCTCTGTTTCTGTTGTTAGCAGTACTTACCAAGATTGTAAATTTTTAATCTAGAATATCATAAAGTTATCTTACACTTCATAATGTAAATATCTCTTGTGATATGGTGGGGGTTTTCAATTTGGTAATTTTTTGCTAGTTTGTATAGCAATAATTATTGAATATATTGGCTTGTTTATCCTGCTGTTACTGAATCAGTCAACCTACAAAGTCTATGAGATAATTATTCTAGTCGCAGTACTGAAAATTAGAGTGTGTCAGTTGTCATTGGAAAGGAAGATAATGCTCACTCTGTCAAAGAGAGAAAAAAGCATAAAATAAATTCTGTATTAGGATAAGTCTGTCATATATGTCTCCTAAGCTTTGAGCTTTACTCCAAATCTTTGCAAATTGTCATGTATCTCAGGATATTTGTGAGGTAGTTACAGCACTAACAGATACAATGATTTCAGGTTTTTCCTTTAGTTTTTTTTTTTAAGTCTTGGATTAGCAGAGTGCATAAAGCATGAGAACTCATCTCTTCCCTCCTTCTAATGGATTTCTGCCTGTAGATTAAAGTCTTGGTTGTACCAACCTGTTCTTGTAATTAAAGGCCAGTTAACAACAACTGTTTTCCCGCTGTATTGACTTTGGTGGAAAATGTGTCACCTAAAAAAATTAAGTTTTAGCTACCTGTTTGCTTTTCTTTTCCTTCAGGGCTGATATAGAAAACATGTACATGTAATGCCTTAGTCTTTCGAAGTTTGATAACAAAATTTAGCTTATTTGCCTTAATTTATTTTATTTGCCTTGGAAATAACTCTGCTGGGATTTCACCGAGGGTAAAATTTTTAGTTTGCTTACCTGAACAGCTAGTTGCTGTATTTTTGAACTGCATTCCCTCTGAACTTTAGGAATTGTCCTCATGGTCCTCTGATGAATTAGACACATCAGGCTCAGTGAGTCCTGTATCTGGAAGAAGCACTCCAAGCAGACAGAGAACGGTAATTTAATGTCATGTATTTTCTTCCACCTCCTGGGTGGGAGTTCAGATGTCTACAGTAGTTCTAGCCAGCTGGGAGTCACCCCTTCTCACTTGTTAGGAAAGGAAATGGCAAAAACCAAAACCAAAACACAGCTGCTTTCCCCAACCCTGCCGCATATCCCATCCTGCATGAAATCAGAAGCGGTAAATACTATCTGAATCCAGGGCTGTCAGTGTGGTTGGTTTACCATGGTATGGCATGTCGTGTCTCTTGTATTTTGCTCTAGTGATGGCAGCACCCCAAAGTCTGGTCTTGTCTGGTATAATCAGTCCTCCATTTCTGTTTGGCCTTCTCTTCAGAGCTGCTTCATCAAGAATCTCAATAAGTTTTTTTGTCGTTTCTGATGCAGGTTGCAAACAGTCTTATTGAGACTTTGGATGAATGGCTAAGTAGAGCTGAAGGGCATAAAACATTTTTCTAAACAGCTAGTTGCACAGGACCTAAGCAATGGCTATGATGGCAACTCTGGAGTTGCCCATTTACATCGCTGGCACAAAATTCAAGAAATATAGCAATACATGCCTAGTACTTGACACTTCCATACTCTGAGCCCAAATTGGAACTGCAATTATTTTGTCTTTTTCTGCAATTCTATTGGTTGATTACTTTGCTTTTTTCCTTAGTTCTTAAAACAATCAGGTTGGTTTGGTTTTGTTTTGTTTTTCCATTTGCACTTTTTTGTAAAGCCTCTGAGTTCTGTCTTGATAAATTTATTGCTCTTGAAATTGATTTTTTGGATTTTTTATTTACATTCACTAGTTTCCTTTTAGATGCTAGTATGAGAATGTAAAGGAATACTGGCTTTTCAAAAGGAAAAAGAATATACATCTTGACATTTTATTTCAGAGATCAATGCTTTTGTCTTTTAAATTTAAACTTAAATAATTAATAAAAGCTCTGATATCACAGATGTAACTTAAGGATGCCTGACCATTACAGGAAATGGAGAAGCATTTTGCCATAAAATCTTTCTCTAAAGAGTATGTAGAATTATGATAGGTTTCATCTTAATATTTTAATAAAGATATGTCTATCTCTAATTTTTTAGTGTTTATGTATGTGACTACTTTTTTCTTTTTTTTTTTGTCCATAATACATAGCAAAGTTTCATTTTTGTCCATAATGTATAGCTAAGTTGTATGATTCCTTGGGTCTAGTTTTCAAAATTCTGGATTTTGCACCCACAATCTTGAAGACTGAAGTGATACCGTTTGGAATTCCATTGCCAAATATACTGATGCTAAATAAATAAATATTAATACAAAAATATAGTCTGAATTTTTTAAAAATCTAACTGCACTGAAAATTCTAGCAAATAGTGGAGAATGCAGGAATGCACATTCAGTTATTTGGCCTTCAAAATTGTGGTGTGGAGGAGAGCCCAGACTTGTCAAAGGAGGCCCTTGGACCTTTTTTCCTTGAGAATATTAATTTTGTTCCTGTGCATTTTGAAATATATATATTTTCACATATTCAACTTAATAAGATTTTCTCTATTTCATATTACAAATTATTTGAGCTAAATTTTTAGTGATTTCTTTTTAAATATAGATCTACTGTTCCATAAACATAATGACTAAACTGTTATTTTTGAGTTCACTTGGTATGTTCCAATAGTTTTCATATTCATCTAGGTGCAAAGAAAAGCCAGTTTCCTTGGTTCATGGGTATTGGTCACTTCATTTGATTCTTTTTTTGTGTGTGTTTCCTTTGCTGCACTTTTAATTTAGTTTCATCAGTAGCTTGTCTTTATTTGCCTGGACTGAACATTCTTCTTTCTTTACCCCCTGTTCATTGCAAACAGCCACGGGGCAAATGTAGTCTCTCACAGCCTGGACCCTCTGTCAGCAGTCCACATAGCAGGTACCTTATTCTCCTGGTTTCCGCACTCTGTTCTAGAACACCAAGAGGATGATGGAAATTGGCCGTGATTCCTCTCAGTCCACACCAACTTCATCAGGTGGTCAGGACTTAAACAAATGAAAATTTCCCTTTTGTTGATAGATCGACAAAAGGGGCTCTCGATTACTTCAAATTCTTTGCTAAATAGAAATACAGGCTAATCCTTGGACATCTACAGCTTTCGCTTCACAGAAGTCCCATTAATCAACATTTATTTTTCATATGCCTGATCAGAGTGAGTGTGTGTTTACAGTCATGATGTTTCATGATTATTTTATTTTGGCGTGATTTAACAGAAATGCCAGTAGGTTCATGGCAAACACTTTTTATCATCCTCTTTACCTCTAAATATTAAATTAAGGCAGGTTATAGGCCAGTACCATATTCTAGAATTTACAAAACCCACAGATCTGGATGAGACATACTAACATCCTTTTCTTTGTTTCTTTTTTTTTCCCCCTAAAACGTTTCGTTCAGTTTGTGGGTTTTCAATACTTCAGACTCAAAGTTAAAAGTCAGAATTTGAGGTTACTGAGACTTGGGATCACTTTCTCTCCCCTCCTAAGACAACTGCAATATAACATGCTAATATTGCCATGACTTGCCAAGTGCTTGCATCCATGTGTTGCTCCGGCAGGAGCACTTCCCCATCTCTCTCTGACCAGTAGAGAGCAGGCTTGCAGCTACAGCTTTTTTGCTTTCCACCGTGTCTCCAGCAACCTGTCATCTCTGCAGCTAACAGTGCTTCTGCATTCTTGTTGTTGTCAGTGTGATATGTGTACCTGCACTCTTTCACTGATCAGTTTACTAGCCTCTAGAATTATGAAGTTAAAAAAAATTAATAAGCAAGCCAACGTGTGTAAAGAGGACATCTTTTGCTATTTCAACATCTTATGCGTTGCTAAAATAATCAGAAAGCATGATTAAAATATGTTTGTTATTATTAAATCTAATTATAAATCTCATTTATTCTCTACATATTAAAAACTAATCTGTTTTTAGAATAAGTCCTATTAAAGTGAAAGATTTTATGTTGGAAAGAAGGGACACTACATTTAATAGTGATTGAGCAATAAACAAGCAGACCAAAAAAATACCTTTGGATTTTTTTTATGAGCAAAATCAGTAATTTATTCAGCAAAGTTATTCTCAAATATAAATGAAATTAAGAGTAAAACTACTTATCATGTAGATATTTACATAAACACTTCTTTAAAAAAAGTTTGCTTTACAGGTGTAGTTAGTGACTGTGAGTAAAGTGGCATAGTTGCAAAACCATGTGACAGACTGATACGTGACTGATAGAACTGAATCTTTTACTGCTTCCACTGATACTAAGAAGCTGCCTATTTTTAGGGATTTTTTCTCTTGGAAACGTAAGGAAACCACATAGAAAACAGGGGACATGTATATACTCCACTTTCCTGTCTGATGGAGAAAAATGATTATTCAGTTCCAGTCTGCTATGAAACTTGGCATTTTGTTTCTTGTGGGGAGGGGAAAAAGGGAGGAGAGAAGCTTTACTCTGCAGCCATTAACATCTAGGAGGAGTGGAAGATATCTTTGACAGATCAGCATGCTTGCACTAGCACCGTTGTCCTCAAGAAACATATTGCGTGTGCTTTTCCACTCTCCTGTGTAATAATCAAACCACTTCTGCCAACCTTTTGAGATTTCTGGTTGTAGGTGCGAGCCACTGGCTCAAAGAGCAGCTAGCAGTGCTTTGCAGCTTTGAGATCAGCCTCTGTTCTAGCAGTGGCATTCAAGTCTTTCCAGCACTGTTTATTAACACATCTTGTAGCAGTACAACACAATGTTCAATTTGTCATTCAGACAGGCATGGAATACGAATGAGTCACTGCTGAATAGGAAACTTAATCAAATGCGCAAGCCAGACAGGTTGTGGTTGATGTATAATGTGGTTTTAACTGATAATGCGGTACAAGCTGTCACTATGTTCTTTAATATTTTGACATGCCTCTGATCAGAGTACCTTGTGTTTGATCTTGCACTGGATCAGCAAACCCTGTTAGAGTTCAGTATAAAGGAGAAATAAAGTCAATCTTTAAAGGTCTATCGCACAAGAGGTTGTGAAGGAAAGTTCATCTAAAAAATTAGAGAGACCATGTTTTTGTTTATAATAAGTGTGATATCATTTTGCCATCTCCGTTATCACAGCAAAAAGACAAGCATACGTAGTGTGATGCTAAGCAAGGTACAAGCTTAAACAAGATGTTACATTGTGGATTTAAGGAAAATCTCATCTAGGAGGTATTGGTAATCATGCAATAGGTGAAAAAGCAAATCCAAGAAGCAGCTCATCTTTCCTCCCCAGTTTAATAGAGCTGTCATAAGGGTAAACCTGGATCTGTGCCTGTGAATTTTTTGAAGGGATTAAAATGTTAAAAGATTAAAATAGTGGTTCAATTTGCTCAGAGGTGTTTACATTGTCTCTTTTGAGCAGCTCTGTTAAAGTCTTGGTGCCATAGTGCCAGCCTCCATTTCCTGCTCTCCCCAAGCCTCCACAAATGGCTAGTAGATCTTTAAAGGTCACTTGCTGTTCCTGGAGCAGACCAAGCCACAGCATTCTCTGTGTCTTTGCCCGTAAAATGGCAGTCATTGTCAAACAGTAGCTCAAACACGTTTTGGGCTTGGCTTGCCATGTTTTTTTCTCACAGTTATCTCCCACACTCTCCCTTAGACCTTGTTATTTAGACTTCATTTAACTGCTCTTGAAATGGACGTATTCATCTTCTTTGCAGGGTAAGCCAGGTCTAAAGTTGGGGTGATGTGATGCTGAGATCTAGGGAGAAAATTGAAGTCTACAAGTCAGAATGCAGCCAAATAAGGGTATTCCTACAAAGTCTCTTAGGCCACCATCACAGGATTCCTTGCCTGCTCTTGTGGGCAGAGCATCACACCTTCTCCTTCAAAACTCCTCTCTTCTAAAATCCAAGGGAACAAACATTTCAGTAGAAGGTTGCTACCAAATTTAATTTCTCTGATTTTCTTGAAGTACAGTCATTTCCACCTGGAAAATATCCATGGCTACTAGATGTAGTAGTTTGATTTTGTGCCAACATTATCCCTTTTTTTATCTTAGCAATAGTTCACCCTTTTTTTTCTGTCTGTTCTGTGCTATTATATAAAGGACAGTTTTAGTGTCTCTTGGGTAATATATCGGTAAGCTCAGCTCTTCATAAGAGAAATACTCCGGTTTTTTTACGATTTTAAGCTTCCATAAGTTTGAATTCATCTTCCAGAAGTATGCTAACCAAAATGATACAAACTGCTCCAGGTGAGATCTGATTAGGGCCTTATAGAACATCTTTAAAACAACCCCTCTTGTCTTCAGGAAGCTTGAACTGAATTATATTCTAAAATTTCTTTTTTCCCTTTTCATAGCTATTCAGAAGCCACATTATTGATTTCTGACTGTGTTAAAAGACTCTTACATCTCTTCATTATCTTTAGAGTGTGAACTTTCAAACTTATAGCAGAAGTTTTTGTTGCTACCTTATGTATTGTAATCTTAAACTCCTTGAGCTACTTCTTAAACCTATTGGATTCATCCACATTTTTTTCTGTTCAAGAAGCCAATCCTATTTGGTATTTTCAAAGACCTTCAGCATCTGTCATACAGATGAAATTTACTGTTCTTATATTTTGTGCAATAGTCTTTTCATAAAGATATTAAATTAAAACTCATTCTTGATTAACTCCAGTAATAACATCCTACTAGCCCAGCAGTGCCTCTTTCAATGTAAGCCTGTTGTCTGCATTCAATTAGTCAGTTACCATAAACTCCCTTTATTTATTTCTATCAGCTTCACTTGAATGGTAAATTCCTTTTTTAAAATCTTTCAGATACATACTGCAATACGGATAGTTTACTTCAACCATATATTCCTTGGGAAAAAAATATCAATCATCTTTAAAAGAAGGTTCTCCTCTGAGCTGAAATTAAAGTTCACTTTGACCATTCTGTCTGTAGCCTGATAAATTAGCTTCTCCTCTCTTGAAATGCTTAGAAAATAGTTGAAAAGAGTTCCAATATCACTTGCATTACAAACTCTGAAAGTAATGGTAACTATTGCTTGCACTTAGGTTAATATATGAGATTTCTTGACATGAAGAAGATTACTGTTGGCCAGGTCTGCAGCTGTGCTTCCCTCTTTTATCTACTTAGTAGGAATTGTGTATGGAGTGAGTAGCAGATGGCCTTACTTCCTTCCCTCCTTACAGTGTGACAAATGGAGGAGCAGTCAGAAGAGAGACAGCTAAAGAGGCAAGCTCAAGGAGAAGAAATTACATTTTTCTCCAAAGTGGCTATTACTTCAGCTTTCCCTTCTCCTTCTAGACTAAATAGGAGTTCTGGTCCTTAAGAATAGTGAATCTTTTTTATTAACAGTGTATATTTTTAACCATCTCTGCTTACCAAATCCATTAAACACTCTAAGCTGAGCCATTCCATTTTCAGCTAATTATGTAGATTACAGAGGCACACCTGCAAAAAACACAGGCAGTACAGCACTCAGACTTTTTATAACTCCCCCTCTAAAAATGTTATGTTTCATTATTTGCTTGTTTGTTTCCATGCAGGATTGTTCTTCAACACCCTACTTCACTGCAGAAAAAGTGGGTTTACATGAATTGTTCTAATTTTTGAAAGAAAGTTTATGTTCCTTTTTGAGTTCAGCCATGCAGCTTAAACATACTATTCTTTCTTCTTTTTTTTGGTAAAACATAAAGCACAAAGTGCTGGACTGTGCTACTAAAGTCATAATCAGAAGAGAAGAAAAATTAGGTGCTAACTTTGTCTGCCCCTTTTTGATTCCACTTTTTTGGAAATTCACTTCTGACACCCAGTGTGTTGTCTCAGAATAACTCTGAGGCATTGAAGAAAACTGAGACTTCACTCTTTATCAAACAGCAGTTACCAACTGCAGAAATCTAGCCTTTTTTTCATTGAGATTAACAACATTTATACAATGATAGCCTTGTAAATAGTTAGACTGTGCAATCAAATGCTTGGAAGGTAATTAAGCACTCCTTGTTCCCTTTGTTCCTACTTCAGTCCATTAACTTTCTGTCTTGGCATTCTCAGACAGTAGAAGTCCTGATCTAATTGAACTTCAATATGGAATGCTCTGATGCTGTTAAATGTGCCATATCCTTTCAATATGTTCTTTACAATACATGATCTTACATTATGCGATAAGCAGCTTTCCATCTGGGCTACAATAGCATGGATTCAAACAACACAAGGTACAATATTTTGATCATCACTCCTTCCTGGGCTATTCAGTTCAAGTTAATAATTTAGCATACCTGAGTGTTTACCTGTTGGTCATCTGAACTTTACCAAATCTGTCTGGCTTTGTGGAAGTCTTCATTGTGGGATGCTACACATATATAAACAAGAAAAGAAATAATATTTTTCTGAACATGTGGGAAGGGGATCCCTGCTAAGCCTGATATTGTTTTGAAGAGGATATTTTCATTTTTGAATGCTTCCTCAAACAGATTCAGATTTATCTGGGAGATAGGATTAAAAGAAGAAGGGGAGGGAAAGGAAACAGTAAGGAACCATCACTCCCTATGTTCTTCACTGCAGATCTCCCACTCCTTGTTATGAGGATTTTTATCTCTTAAATTCTCAGAAACCATAGGTTTTCTGAAGCCTTATATGAACCACGTGAACATTGTATAGCAACATGTCTAAGGCAAAGTTTGTGACATAATGCCTTAAACTAAGAGTTCTTGAAGCAAGTTAGTTGAAGGTTCTGAGTTCTTCCACTCTTGGCTAGTGCTGAAATACAATACTTTTCCATGCACATTGAGATCATCAGATTTCCCCTTTCATACTTACTCTTTTCAGTCATTCACTTGTCTCAAAACCTGTCATTTGTATATTAGAGCTCTTGACAGTTTCAGCCAAAAGAAAAATGTGAAATTTATGTCTTTATCCTTCATTAAAATAATAGATTGGATTTTTGTGCTTAATTTGAAGTGCCCCTTTGAAAATATTTTTGTTAAATCTCTCCTGTCTCATAGACCCATGATAGACACGTGTCATTTCAAGTCAGATCCATTGACACAAGGGAGAAAATCACTTGGAAGTTGATGGTGTCAAATCAGTTGCGCAGATAGATTTTAACTGCTGATTCCGTGCAAGATTCAAAATGCAATGTACTTTGGAGAGAATGGGTCCCCATTACCTGCATATTGGTGTATTAATTGACTGAAGATTAATGTAACTGAATCTCAATGCATTATGCAATACACATACACAAATATAGAAACTTCTGCAAACCAAATGCAACTGCCATTTTAAAAGACAAGGATTCCTTTTTAGACAGCATGTACTGAACACATATGACAGGTATGGCCCACCTTTTTTTTTCCCCCTCTCTGTAGCACAGTGCTTTAAGTGGAGAGTCTTCCCGATAATTAATGAAGGGGCTATGGGGTCACAAAACCCCTTCTGTTGTGATCACTTGGTGTTTTCCTACCCACTCTAGAAATATGGGGTCTCTTAAGAGCGTTAGGAAATGGCATGTGCAGTGAAAAATATCTCTGCAGTTGTCAATCAAAGTCTGTACAAATTCAGTAAACCAGCCTTCAGGGAAGGTTGAGTGCTCAAGGGCAACCTCTACTGTAGTAGTGTTTTAGTGTATTCACCTGTACATCTTCTTTTCTCAGGTCCACAAGAGGTGGCTCAGGTTCCTCCCCTTCTGAGGCTGAGCCAGCGTGGTGGCGCCCATCCTTCTTCCTCAGAGTCCTCAGAGCTGCTCTGCCACTTCAGCTCCTCTTGCTGCTCCTGATCGGGCTGGCTTGCCTGGTGCCAATGACCGAGGAGGACTATAGCTGTGCTATGGCAAACAACTTTGCCCGCTCTTTCCACCCCATGCTAAAATACATGAATGGTCCTCCTCCATTATGAAGGAGACCTGTGAGACAGCAGGAGACTTGCTGGAGTGCTAGCTGGGAGGCAAGATGTTTTTAAAGGGTGACAGGATTCAGCGTGGCAGCTTTACCTGTCTGCTGTAGCAACCATTGTGCCCGTATCTTTCTCTGCTGGCACTCAGCTAGTAATGTATCAGTGTATCAGTATCAAACTGCACAACGTATTACCTGAGTAGCATCATTTCAATACTCGCATCCTGGGTACTAAGAAGGACGTGATCTGTATGAGGGAAATGTCCTTCTGTGCAGAATTTGGGATCTTTTAGCCACTTTATATCCAGGTCATTGCCCTGTACTATGCATAGACAAGGACTTGATACTGTAGATCTTTTCCTGTGTGCTGCCCATTAGCCAGTCTTTGTTAAATACCCTCTCAGTATCTACAGTATACAAAATAACCAATGCTAAAGAGATTTTAGAGCATTTGTAACATACAGTTTTAAAGAATCTTGTATGGCAATGTATTATTCTCTGTGGTTTCTGTTTCAGGCATGGTGTTCTAACTTTTGCTTTGGATGCACAAGGTGTAAATCTGAGAAGCACTTTTTTAAGGTTTAAAAAAATGGATGTAATAAATAAGATCGTAAAAGTTTTTATGAGGAAAAATGTTGAATGTCAAGTTGAAAAACAAAGAACATATTTATGTATGTACAGTTTGCTAAGCCAAGTTTTGTTTGTATTGATTTCTTTGCATTTATTATAGATACCATAAAATATTTTGTCTACGTGCTTTTTAATGACAACTATGGAAACCTCTAAGTTTAGAATGAGATATATATGATATAAAAAAAAATAGAAGACACATATGCTGCACTTCTAAAGAGAATTAAAAAATGCTGTAACAAATTAATGGTATTAGGTATATGTTTGAATGAGAAAATCTGGAAAACTTGACAAATGGCAGAATACGTGTGAGAGTATGACATTATCAGTTCTGCTAATATTGAAAGCTAACCATGTTTTGAATTAATGATTCATCACTTCAGGTTTTTCTTTTTTTCAAACTGCTTCTTGAAGTTCATTCTCACCCCTGTGTTGTTTCTCTGTGTCTGTGTGTTTATGTGTGTGCTCATGTGCAACCTTTGACAACTGAAGTTGTATCAGTACATGCTCACTAAAGCAGCTTTCTACTGTGGGTATACTGGAAATTTCATAATATTCTCCATAGCAGCTTAATACCAAGGTAGGTGTTTGTGTTTCATTCATAGTTAGTCTAGTGGAATATGCCCGAAACATAAGCATAAATAGCAGTAAAACAGAACAAATTGAAGACTCATAAATTTTCCAGAAATACTGAAAAAAACT
>JAWWLV010000121.1:55870220-55926533 GCA_035041135.1 Platyrinchus mystaceus
TCTATGTAGGTATCATCAGAATCTGATCCTCTGTTGTGAATTGCTCTCCACAAACCTCTTTTCCTTGAGGACAAATTTACAATTGATGTAATGAACTGTTCTGGGATGTAGGAAGGGAGGTGTTCATTTAAACCAATTTGCCTCCCAGCTTATGAGCTTGATCTGTGTGTTCTGTTGTAGAGAACACTAAGTTTCACGTACAGTATTTAAAGAGCAGCTCTAAAGCATGCTAGGCTACAAGTGAACGAAGATGGTGTAAGCACATAAATTTAACTACAGGGATTCCTGTGCTGCATTCAGATCTGTCTGCACTCATTTCAAGGCATTCATGGTTTTCCTAACACATTTGAAAAACAGCTACTAAATAAACCCAAAATGTCCATCTTCTTTCATGGCCTTTAGGACCCTTCCGAAAGCCCTTAGGTACCAAATTAACACACACACACACACACACACACACACACACACACACGCACTTTTACTTGAATACACAAAAAGACAAAACCTTCAGCACTTTTAGAAAAAAAAAGTGATACTATAATATGCATCAATAAAAGGCCTATTAACTTACAGTGACTGTATCACATATTTAGGCTTGCACAGCTTTTGAGGAATCTTCTTAAAATGTAGGTAGCATCTAGCTTTAGACTTCCAAACTGTGCATATCCTCAGATATGTACATGAAACTATTATAGACATCATTATGTACATTCACTAAAGAATTCTTGACTTGGAGCACAAACTCATCCTATGCCTTGCTGCCTTCACAATTGCTATGTAACTTGGTCTCACTGCACACAGACTCTGCTTGTGTGACAGGGAGTGTAATCAGACATAGGCACTCCTGTATGGCATTAGTTGCACTATTTCCTATATTTAGTTACTACAGGATATTCCAATCAACATAATCTAATAATCAACTATAGCAGTAAAAGCATCCATGAACCCTTTCTCTAGCATTGTGGCCAGCTGATGTGGAGCAGCCTATACACATGCTATGAAACATCCTCACTGGCAGGGTGGTTGCTTCCAACCAGGTATTGGAATCCCAAACTGCACCTGTCAACCACAAGTGCAGATAGCACAGGCAAAGTATATCATCAGACTAGTAAAATATCCCCGGCATATCTAATAATCACATTCCAGTACCCAGCAACGTTCCCTGACATGTTTAATTTTCTAATATTGAGGCAATCAAACAACAGTACCAACTCCTAGTTTAGATAGCACATCATATAGATTTTTTCAGTCTCTCTCCTTCACGTCTTGTTGAAACTCTTGATGTGAGTGGACCTTTTGTATATTTACAGTTTGTCTGAGGAATCAAACTAATCCTTAGGAATATGCTTGTGAGTTACCGACATGCATGGAGAAAAACAGATTTATCTTCCTGGACATGCAATCCCAGAGTCTTCACCATGTCTGAGACTCATTGCCCAGTTCTGGTGTCGCAGGTGAGCTGACTCTTAACAGTGATTTTGAAGCATGGCACAGCGAGAGCCAAAGAAAGCCAAGGCAAGGCAAAGCCAGCTGCTCTGACTGTGATGCCAGCCCTCTCATACACAGATAAAACACACTCTGCTGAGTGGGATGAGACCATCCCACCCTGTTGTGCCAGTCTTGCACTGGCATCCTCACCCCTTGCTTTGTAGCACAGCAAAGCACAGGGCAGGGGGAGATTTTTTTATAAATAGTGCTGGATCCTGTAGATGTGTGAAGACCTTCTTTTAAAGACCTGATGATTTTTGTAATCATCTCATCTGATTAAAGCGTAATTATCTGTTTGCCATGTTGCCCTGGATTTACACTGTTGAGCAGCAGAACAATTTAGCTTTCTAGGATCAGACAAGATAGGATGCATGCGATGCAATTCACCTAGAGGATATGGTAAGGTTACCTAAAAGTTTGGTCAGAATGAGCTTGAGATGGTGTTGTCTGCTGATGTAAGCCAGCGAGGCAAAGCATTATTCTCAGACACGGGTTCCTTTCTACTGTAGGAAGAAAAGAGGCAGGAATCTAACTACCAAGGCAGTCCCCAGCAGTGCAGTTTCACTACGGCACACTAAGATGCCAGTCAGCTTTCTATTTACACCCCACAAAAACTCATCCAGAATCTCTACCAAATTGCTTCAAAGTTTCAAGCAAGTAAAGGATTAAGCAAGCTCAGGATTTTGGGTGGATATCAACAAAGGCTACCACTCATGAAGATATCAATATGCATGGGTGGTAGCCCCTATCAATTTAAAGTAAAATGAATGTACAGTTTAGATTAGGACTTATCCAACTTATGTATGAAACTAAATAAAAACACTGCAAATTTTAAATCAAGTTATCCTGACAATCCTTGCTGGCTGTCCACAGCAATGAAATGTCTTCCATTTAGGATAAGCAATCAATTTAGGTAACCGCTTGACAAACACTCAAATGGAAAATGCAGGTGTCTGTTGTCACTGGAGTGTTTTCAGAGGTGACACTATAGACAAAATGAAGCATGAGCTAAGTAGTATGCTGCTGGGTTTCTCATACCGTTATATATTCTGACTTCTGCTTATATTGTATTCTCCATATTCTGCTCTTCTTTGCTATTTACATAAAAAGACTGCAAGGAATGAGATGAAGCTGATGCAGTTGTCAGCTGGCTCCGGTTCTCCTCTTCCACTGGTGCAGCACTCCTGGCTGTTGGGGCATGCAGTCGGTGAGCATCCAGCATCTCCAACAAGAGATCGTAGAGTGGAACTACATTCTTACACTTCATATTGTACAGGTGCTCCATTCCTTTGTTGCTGTAATCAAAGAACAGTTACTTTCCAAATATGCAGGGGGGGGCGGGGGGAAGCTACCAGCTAATAATATTTGTTACTTTATATAAATTCTGTCTTGCACAAAACAACTAACTTAACAGTGCATTTGCTGTACACGCCTGCTAAAGTAAACCAGAAGGAGACACCTTCAAAGAACATTGCAGACTGCCCATGGTCAAGTTGACTTCCAAAGATGTCTCTTTTGCTCTTTGCCTAAAAGGTAGCCCAGGGCACATGGACTCATAACTTAGCCACTGTGACTAAGTGGATGGGATGAATCTCACCATTGAGATAAAAAAATAACCAGTTTTCTTTCCTAGAAAATGAGCTCTACCAATTTATTAGCAAAAGCTCACTTGCAATAGTATCCATTCCCAAAACTATGTAACAACAATTAACTTTACTGTGCATCTGGAATTTCCTTAATTGTACAAATCCTTCTTTGAGGGGTTAAAAAAAAAAAGGAAGATTAACATAAGGACAAAGAAACTCCACAAAAGTCCCGGGCTTCTTCCTGAAGAGTTGAATATCAGTCCAGGAGGTAAAATCTTCATGTTTCAGCTTTAGTAGCTATGATGTGGTGCTTACTCTGATTTAAATTTTATTAGCTGAAATAATGAAAATTAAAATCTGTGTAACAGCCTCTCCTGTGCCTTCATAATAATAAAATATATACCATATCTTTGTATAGACTTATCATGCCACTGAGCAGCTACCTTAAGAGGTATTGGGATAACCATTGCTGCAACTATTAACAGTTTCTCAGACAGCTCTCCTCTGATTAGCAAAAGACATGGTCCTCTAGATTGGAATTCAGTAGTTCTGCATTTATCCTCATCCACAGAATTAACATAATGACCCTAATCTCTTTTCTAAAGTGATTTGCAATCAAGGCACTTGTAAAAATTTGCTACATAAAAGTAGTAGTTTCATTAAATCTCAGAGTAAAGTTTGCAGAGCTAGGCTACTGCTACATTAGTATTCTACTTGGCACTTTTCAAACACCTGTGTTCAGGTCTCTTAGAACAGGTCCAGATCCAAGGGCTGAAGCACTTCTCCCATGAAGACAGGCTGAAAAAACTGGGATTGTTCAGCTTGGAAAAGAGAGGGCTCTGAGGAGACCTTATAGCACCTTCCAGTACCTAATGGCCTACAAGAGAACTGGAGAGGCTCTTCTAACAAGGGCAGGTAGTGACAGTACAAGGGGGAATGGCTTTAAACTTGAAAGAGGGCAGGTTTAGATTAAGTGTTAGGAAGAAATTCTTTATGGAGGATAGTGAGGCACTGGAACAGGTTGCTCAGAGAAGTTGTGGATTCCCCAACCTGGCAGTGTTCAAAGCCAGGTTGGATGGGGCTCTGAGCAACCCCAGGGGGGTTGGAACTAGATGATCTTTAAGATCCCTTCCAACCCAGGTCACTCTTTGATTCTATACTTCTAAGACACACCTAAGTTTAAAAACGGATACTGCTTTCAGCACTGTCAAAACAAGAAGCAGAGGAAGAGACAACTAGAAGAAACAAATGGGGAAAATATTACTCCTTTCACACCATAATCCAACGTAGAGTTTTGACTGGGTGCTTGCTCTCACCTCATGTGTCTGATGTGAGAGAGGATGAGGAGGAGCTGAGCCAGTCGTCTGTGTTGCTGTTGCAGAGAAAGACCTGACTTAGCCATTAAGTGAATCAGAGTGTCTGTGATTTTGTCCAGGACACGGTGAATATAGTCTTTTTCTTCTAGAGATTTCAAGGTGCTGGAAAGAAAAGTGTACACACCTGGAGTAGGAAGAAGAAAGAAAACAAACAAACCACAGACAAAAATTACTTTGATAGAGTCAGACTTGCCCAAAGTACACCTCGTGGCTTTCCTTTTAAGCTGTGTTAAACCATGGGAGGTGGCTGTGTGCCAGCTTTCCTGCTTGCCAGCAAGGTTGCTGGTTTGAATGACTCTGAAGCATGGATTTAGTCACTGTGGACAAAGCAGGAGAAGGAATATTATGCCTCTTCCCTGCCTGGATCCATCCAAGGTCTGGACCAAGTGGTGGATGACACCTGCAGCTAGACCTAACCTTGGCTATGCTCTTCTCTCAGTCACTTGGCTCTGAAACTTTGAGGAGATGCTGTTCCCCTTGAGAATTCTTCAATACTTACCAAAAAACCCAAGCCTTCAGCAGTTTTTGCCATTTTCTCTGTTGTTTAACATTTGATTTTTTGTGATTTGCTAGTCAGTCTAGGACTGTATAATATGTTACCACAAAACATGTAAACAAATTCAGGGTTTGTTTAGGCATGCTCACCTCAACAAAATCCTCCCAACCAAGCAAGAGCCTTGAAAGGTGTGTTCCTTCACCTACAACCCAGCTCTCCTTTAAAAACCATGTCAAATTAACCTGTGCAAATTTAGCTGTTTTGAATTGCTTACTTCTGAAAGTGAGGAGCCTCAAGGTTTGGACCAGATGGAAATTTTCCTAGAGGACAAAACACCTTGAAACTCCCCCTCCAACAGCTCTTAAATCTCCTATAAAACACTCTAACCCAGTAATAAGAGATTTTGCCAGTAGTAATTCTTTGGTTCATGAAGCACATCAGCTTTCTAAATGGGAAATTGTAATCTATTTTGGGCTGGTTTATCTTGATTTTTTTCTGGACAATATCACACAGCCAATGTGAATCAGGTCACAACAACACTGCACTGCCAAAAGGCAGCTGTTGCATTCAGCATCAGTTTTTAAATCTTTTGGACTGAGCCAATAACTCTAAACAGGTCATATTACCATAATCTAGTCCTGAGGCACCAGGATGTATGCAGTGAAACTGGCTTCATCATACTATGTTCATTGTCCTGTGTCTATAACAGACTTGACAAATCCTGTGCTTTGGCCCCTCTGTATCAGCTCAGAGAGCCAAGAAGAAATCTGAATTTTGTCCTTGGAAAAAAATGGTTTCTGGAATTACGTTTCATTTTGCTTTTCTTTAAAGCATCATATACAGCACAATATGCAATGTAGTTAGTGACACTAACAAAAAAAGACACACACACCAGCATACACATGTAGACATGTACACTCTAGCTTGTTTGTATTGTTTGTAGCCTGGGGGCTATACCACTGGATTTGAAGATGAGAATATTTTGCCATGCATCTGAGCAGTTAGAGGAACTGAGATTTTTTTACCATCTTCTTGGCCTACTTCACCTCCCCACATCATCTGGGTATTTCAAGGACATGACACCCAGAACTACTGTAACCATTGAAACCATCAAAAGAAAAAAAATCTTTTAGAAGGAATTGTTTCTCACCTAGGTCTAGTCCAGAAGCTATTAAAACCCATAAATCAAATAAAACACTCCCAAATAACTGTAGAGAATTCAGGCAATTGCCAGTCAATAACTGCTAAGGAAAGTGATGTTTGGTTTTCCTTTCTGCATCCCCGCAATGATCGCTCCTGCCCCAGGCCACTGGCCCCAAGAGAAATGCTGGCTATCTTTCACACACACATACACACACAAGCAGAGTTTTTGAACCAGAGTTCAGAAAATTGCCTTAGCAAAGTTAAATTTAACAGTCTCAAAGGTCTTTCCAGGCCTAAATTGAATAGCCACCAGGTTGTTTTCCAGCTCTTTCTGTAGGTCAGTATTGTCAAACATAATAGGAGCGAGAACAGTGAAAACACCACTCTGCAAACAAGAAAGGCCTGTTGGTCCATGCCCATAACACATACACAGAACAGGATCCCTCGGGAACTGCAGTGCTACCGTGCCAGCTCTTGGCATCCGCTGATATAATTTGCCTTCAGCATCTTTTCTGTTACAATAAACCCTAGTTTAAAATATCTTTACATTTAGAGTTCAGGCTCACAAAAAAATAGCCAAGGCCCTGCTTCTTCCACTGTGCCCCATCACTCTGAATCCTTAGCAAGCCAGGCTGAGCTATAAGGAAATTCATCTCTGTAATCATTCAGTCCCCAAAATAAAGAAAGTACAATTTTACAGGAACTGAAAAAATCAGGAGAAAAGAATAACAAGCAGTCACATAGAACAATGTATCAGGAGGTCTACAGAATGCATTAAATCAGCCAAACCTTTCCATCTCTTTGGACTAACCAGCTAACTAATTAGGTAAATAGAGCTGCTAAGGCAGACATGACCTCCTTCTTGATGTCCAAAATGAAATCCTGTTGCTTTGCCACATAGCACCACTTTTGCTTTTGGATACACTCAGAAGTGAAACATCTGGCATCATGTTGCCCTTTCATATTTCTAATACTTATTTTCCAGTGTTGAGAAACAGCCTTTTAATATTGAGGTGAATGTGGGTTTCAAAAATACAATTTTTCTTTTTAGCCAAAAGATTTATTGCTGTAGCTTTAGAGGAGCACTTTCTGGTTTCTTATTTAGCTAGACACAATGCTGTCCTTGTTGTTACAGACATGCTGTCACCTTGCTATCTCAGGAAAAATTTTAAAGTAGCGTAAATGTATACGTTGGTTTATAAACAAAACCTTCCACCCTTTCCACATGCACTGAGTAAAAATAAAAAAAAAAAAAAATCACTTGCATTTTGCCCAAGACCATGTGGCAAAGGAATGTAAAGATATTAAACAGCCTTGAATGATGTTGCAAAAAAAAAGAAAATAAATATCAAGCAAAAGCAACAAACAGCACTACTTCGTGTGAAGAGACTAACAGATATCCAAGGATTTAACAAAGAAATCTTTTTGTACACTCAGTGAATTAAATCCACAAAAAGCAAATGTAGACTGCTTTTAAAAATGACACATAGCATAATTAGTCCAATTTGTTTAATTAGTCTACTTGTTGAAATAATTTTGAGATCTGCTGGTTTAATTGTATGCATATATAACACAGACAAAATAAGGGCCAGAAGTTCATTGTGTGTTTATCTACTGCTTCTACAGCAGGAGATTTGTGAATATTTACATCTGCATTCACAGAATAAAATCAGGCTAAGGTAGGCTTGGAGGTCATCTAGTTCATCCTCCCGCTCAAACATGGTAACTTCAGGATTATATCAAGCTGCCTGGAGCTTTGTCCATCTGAGTTCTAAGTATGTCCAAGGACTGGGATCCTACCACCTTTTTGGCTAACCTGTTCCAGTGCTAAACCTCTCACTGGGTAGAGTTTTTGCTCTGTTCATCTGGTCAGAGTCTCCCTTGCTGTGGTTTGTCTCCATTGCAGATTGACCTTTCCTCCTGCATCTCTGAGAAGAGTCTGGCCCTGGCTTCTCCATAACCTGTTCATCAGCTGTCTCAGGACTGCACTTAGACCCTCCCTTAGCCTTCCATTTTCCAGGATGAAGCAACCCAGCTCTCTTGGCCATGTGCTTCAGAGCACAGAATGTTTCATATCTGTCCAACATTTTATATAAGGAAGCTGGCTACATTCTGTGAAGTTAAGCATCTCCATAAGACATTTTAGAGCATCTATGCCAAACACCACTTACACAACTCTTAGCACATACCCCAAATTATGCTACTTATCTCTGTATTGCAGTCTAGCCTCCTAATTTGGTCATTTAAAAGGTCTAGCAGTCAGAAAGTCATATCCATATTCCCACTACCTAGTAGTTAACTCCTTAGACTGTTATAAAATTAGTTTGTTATAAGAATGTAAAAACTGAAATGTAAAATTAATTACCTTTGTGCATAAAGGCAGTGACAAGCAATACAGACATACATTCTATGGCCATATATATATACAGATTGAGTTTACACCATACTCAGAAATATTGCAATGAGGGCAGTCTGTAAGCCAGAGAAATACATGATGCTTTGTGTAACAATGCTATAGATTGCTTTCATCATGATCCCATAACAGCTCAACTAAACTATGTCATCTATCACTGTCAAGACTTTTGTAAAAATGCAAGACTTCTGATCAGCTATAAACTTTCATTTAATGCAAAAAAAAAGCCACAGTCAAAATCAGATCTTCAGATAAACCTTGATCCTCTGCCACAAAGAGCACCACCGATTTGAACCTATTGAATAGCAACCTTGAAGAAATGAAGATCTAACATCTCCTAGCTGAACTCAGTGCACAAGTTAATTACCTTTGAACATATTAGCTAAAATTCTGGAGGAACATCACTTTCCAGGAAGAATATTTAACTCTAGGAAATATTATATTATATATTATATGTTATAACTATAATGGCAATAAAAGCAAAATAAAATGTCAAACAGTAATTACAGTTGTCACACCCTGACAACCAAGACTGACACACCCTGACAACCAAAAACAACACCACTTTATTCCTATTATGACAGATGCTTGCCTCAGATGTTACTTTTTGGTAATTGGTGACAACCACAACAAAACCTGAACTACATTAATACCTCATAGAACTTAAATAAAACATTTTTATATTAGATTTTACAAATACATAATTTTGCTTGAACTTTGAGGAGATCACATCCAAGTTTCCACAAAGAAAGAAGTGCTTCATCAATAAAGCAAAGTCTGCTGTGTTTACTGTTAGCCTCTGCTGGGAATTACCTGGATTTGTTTTTCCTGCAACTTGGGCAAGAGATCTGATAGACAACTGGATAAAAAGGACATACAGTCCTCCATATGTGTTTTGTCTTGAGGGTCTTACCATCTAAGAGTTCAAATCCAACAGGAAAGGGGAGAAAAAGTGGGTAAATCCTCAGCATTTGGAAACTCTGGCATCTTTAGTCATTAGGTAACAACTTACATAAAGAATAGCATCTAACATTTTTTTTGGTGCATACATTATTATTTTAGATGTCTATAATTTCCATGAGAACACTGTGGGTCTCAATTCTGCATTTAAAAATAAATTGTTTGGGTGTTCTTTATCATTTCAAACAGAGAAGCTTCCTCTGGTGTGCAACAGAAATTTTCTGTTACATGCTTTGACTTGAATATTGCATCAGATGATTGAAACAAGCAAATTTAAGTCAGATAACCTTTAATATTTATATTTTTACCTATACCTACACTTGTTATCTAGTACCCTATTTTTGAAGTGTACTTCAGACTGAGACTTAAAGCTGAAAAATAATTATCAACCATAAAGAAAGTGGAAGGTGATGATATCCATTTTAGATGCCTATAATTTAATATAAACTAAACTCAGTCACATTTTTGCCCTTATTTCCTTTCAGTTTTCCGTCACTAATTAAGTAAGGTATAGATTTACACCTTTGGATGCCCTAAGTGTGGTTCCAGCTACTCCAGTGTCTTGTAACCAAAGTTTTAAGACCTGTCAGCATTCAGTTCGAAACACTGCCCTGATTACTGTCCGGATCAGCTCCATATGGTGTGTCAGCTGTTAATTTGCTGGGTTCCATCTATATCACTGAACAGGTTCAACCACTTCCATCCCTGCCTGACAGTCCTGCCTGCATCTATGTTGACAGCCCCCTTTCAATTGCTGCTCTCTCTCAAAATGAAAACACCATTAACAACAACAAGCAGCATTCAAACACATGCAGAAGCAGCCACAATTACCCGACTGACAGCAAAGCACACTGCTTACCAGAATTGAGCAGGATGATGGACTTAAGGCACACGAATTCCTCCCCTTGAAGGTTCATCATGCGAAACCGAGCAGCAGTAGCCAGCAGCATGTCAAAGATTTCCACCATGCCCTCTACACATTTCCCTTGATTCCTGTGTGAATACCATCCATAAGGAAAAAAAAACCAGTATCTCTTTAGGTAAGGTACTTTAGGTGAAGTTAGATACCTAGCTTGAGGTATTCATGTGTGCAGGAACGACTTAGAAATTTCTGCTTTATTTTCAGAGTTAAGCAGCAGATCCAGCTTGACTGAAATCAGTGGGAGCTGCAGGAGCTCAGCATATTTGAAATACAGGTTTCTAATCAAATGCATTTATTACCTAGGTTATTTGTCAGCCAACGAATCTATCTGAAGTAGTAATCTGCAGTTTTGAATTGCCTTCTACCTTTCTAACATAAGCTGATAATATTATCACATCTTAACAGCTATGTGTTTAGTTGATAGGAAGGCCTGGATAACATTCCTGGAGGACAAATTAAGCAATAGATTTGAAAATTATCCTTATCCCACCATTATGCTGTGTTCTTTGTGTACTCTCACTAAAAACAAGACAGCAAAAGCTTGTTTCCTGAAAAGTGTCAGAATATATTCTCAGAAGAATCCTTAACACTTGGCTATTGGGAAATGTTTAGGAAAGTTAGAGCAGTTGAATTAAAGGTCTTAAGTGACTGCATAAAAGTACAATATGTGCATTAACTTTAGTAGGTCTGTAGAATCACAGCATCATCCAGGCTGAAAGACAATTCAGGATGTCTTTAGTCCAACCTCCCAGTCAAAGCAGGGTCAGTTTACTCAAGGCTTTATGAAATTCTGGTCTTGAAAATCTTCAAGGATGGAGAATGCACAACCTATCTCAGCTTAATTATTTTCCTCATCATGTTTTTTCCTCCCCTATATTCAGTCAGAACCTCCTCTGCTTCAACTTATGACTCCTGTTTCTCAGTCTCCCATGAGGCACATTAATAAAGATCTTTGATAACCTCCTTGTAGATTGTAGGTTAAGCAAAAAGCCCCTCTTTCTCCAGACTGAACAAATCCACTTCTCCCAGCCACAAGGCATGGAGTTCTGCCTTGGTAGCTCTCCACTATGTTTACTAAAGTTTATCAATATCTTTCCCGTAATAAGTAGCACGAAGCTGGATGTGGTATTCCAGGCATGGTCTAATGAGTGCCAAATAAAAACAGGCTAGTCCATTCCCTTGTTATACTGCCTATGCAACCACTGATAGTGGTAGCAGCACCAGGGCTATTCCACTGTATGTAGGAATAAGAACCTAGATTTTATTTAAGTCTTGGGGAAAACCTAGATATCAGAAATGTCTTTTACAGAAGCATAGGATCAAGTGAAAATTAACAGTGAAGGGTGCTTAGGTGAAGGGAACCGGTACTCAAGGATTCAGTTGATGTTCTCATCAAACTTTTCATTCAAAAGGAAATGCACTTTAAGTAGGACAGATACATCCATCAAAACAAAGCCTGTGTATTTGTTATCTGTCTGTCTTCTTGTATCATGGTACTTCATTTGATGACAAGGAACTGCCAAGAGCAGATGCGATCCAGAAGACTAAGAGAGGGAATGTCAGTAATTTGTTGAGGAAGCCTCTAAACTAGGCTTGTCACAGGAGTGTTCCCAAGCTTAAAGGCAGGTTAGGAAACAGGGGAGGTATCATTGATAGAAAGCTACAGGGACAACTTTCACACCCCCAGTTAGAAGGGAGGACATTCACAGACTTAAATGCTTGTGCTCTGACACAGAAGGACAATAGTATGTCTGTACACAGACCTCAAAACAATAATGATCCTTATATGCATTTATACATATTTATATACATTTATATAAATTATTCTATATAAACTAGTTCTATTAATAGACATTGATGGGGAAAAAAAAATCTGGTTTAAAGTGATTTTCACATAGAGTTAGTAATAGAATACCAGAGCTGCTAATACTGGTAGGTTGTCTGGAAATCATCTAGTTCAGTGACCTTGCTCAGGCCCATATCTTGTTGGATTTTTAGTATCTCCAAGGACCAAGACCCCAAAACCTCTTCTTCTGTCACTGAGATGAATCTTCCACTGTCTCCTTTACCTTCCCCCTCCACCAGGTATTTATACACATTAATCAGATCTGAGTCTTCTCAGCCTTTCCTTATATGGGATATGTTCCAGTCCATTAATCATTTTTGTGATCCTTCACTGGCCTCACTCCAGTATGTGCATGTCTGCCTTGTACTGCGTAGCTCAGAATTGGACACAGCACTCCAGATTTGCAGCAGCAAGGTTGAGCAGTAAAAAAGTCTCACCTACCTCTAGCTGCTGCTAATGCTTTTCCTAATGCAGTCTGGGAGGGGAGCACTGCTGGCTCAGAGAGCACCCAGTTGTGCTGAATTCCCCAAGAAATTATGGAGCTTCCCGGATCATGTTGTTCTGCAGACACATCTGTATTTCTGTGCATGCACACACTTGGAAAGGTTTACTACTAATATGTTTTGTTGATTATGTCTCTCCTGTCCACATCATCCTTGTTTAAAGCTCCCTCACCAGGTTGGCCAGTCTATGGAAATTACACTTCTGCCCCACTTTATGATGCTGATCCCATCTCCCCCCAAACAGCCTTGATCCTCAGAGCAGGTTGCATGACCAAAAACGTTGAATCCCCGTTGTTGACACCAGCTATGCAACCAGCTGCTAATCTAGAGGATATGTCCATTCTGCTTCAAGCCCTTTCTCCTCAGTGGCCCCAGTGGACTGGACCACCTGGGTTTCCATGCTTTTGACCCCTGCCATCAGAGCCAGGTAGCCAACCACGTGTCTTTCCTGTCTAGATCAACAGAGAATCATCCACCTAGGCAGACAGAGCAAGAGTAGTACACTATACATATATACACTATACAGCAGTGGTGAATCAGGATTGAAACATATAAACAATTAGCAACTCAGTACCTTTAATATATTTTTTTAAATATAATGTGAAATGGATCCATAAATATGTCAGACAGGAAAAAAATCTCTAAAATGCTGGTATAATAATTCTAAAAAAAATGATTATTTTTGGTCACATTTTACATGTTTAGATTAGAAAATTATTATGAAGGCTCTTCATTAGGGAAAGATGAAAGCTACAGTAATTGGCTAAAGAAAAATTATTCTGATAGACAGGAAGGCCTTTTTCAGTTTAATTTATATTCAGTCTGAATCACCATAAAGCCAAAAAATATTTCAAAATTCCCTTCATATCAGAAATGCAGAGAAAGTTTAATTTTGGAATTAAACAGCATCATAATACAATGTGACCTAGAACTGGGGCCTGAATTTCTGAGGTCAGAGTGACTAGATGAACAAGCAATTTTATAAGTTATGTAGGGACTATCTTGAATCCAGAAATTATTTCATTTTCTCTGAAAAATTCTGTCCTGTGCTTACAAATGCCCCAGGGGATCTTTTTCTATCAGCTGAAAATTTTGAAGATCATAATGAGAGGGGGCTTTCTTTTTTAATTTTTTTTTTTTTAAGAGTTCATCACTTTAAGCACTACCCAGCATCTCCCCAGACTCTGGAAGTGTGTTCCTGATTTACATTTAGGTTGTTTGAGTTACAGAATTGGGTAATCTTTGAATTTTGCCCAAAGACACAGTAAAGACTGATTCATAACAAAAAGACATTCATTTTTCATTGTTTTAACATTTATGATTCTGTCTCTTTTAATTTTTTTTTGTTCTATGGGGGTCTACAATATAATAATACATCTCAAAATCCAACCATAAAGTGAAAGATGAAAGAGAAATTTAATTATTTCAACATATTCCCTAACTCTGTACAAGTTAATCCATTCAGCTCAATCAAGTAAGTAGCGTGATGATGATTGTTTGAGTTGGGTTTTCAGGATGGAATCTATTGCTATTAAAGATGTGATGAAAACTAAATGCACAATTGTTTTTCAAATTTATTTTGAAGTGCAAATTTGGACATATTGCCTATGGGCTTTTCCCCTTTGAAATAAATACAAGTAGAAGGTCAATAAAAAGTCATTCTGAATCAAGGACCTGTGATCATTTTGCTTCCACTTTTCTAATAAGTCAATGGTAATTAATGCATCTGCAGTTACACAGTACCAAATGAAATGTTGTGCATTTTATTCAAGTGACAGACAAGTGTGATGCCCTCAGACATTTGGAGCATTTTACAAGCTGAGGGACAAGCAAAACATATTCCGATTTCATCTTGATATTCTTCTATTTTATATAATTTTCTTTCTATCAAAACATTTGCATAAATAACTTTAAAAATTCTTTTCAGATGTAGTGAGAAACCTTCAGAAAAAAAGCCACAAAACCAATAAATTGTTCAGCCACCGTCATACTATTCGTGCTAGCTGCAGTTTAAAAGAAACCCATGGCCTTCTGCCATTGCTCATTATGAAAGTCAGTAAAAGGAAAATTCTTCAATTTTTATTTGGAGGCAATGAAAAATCTCCATCAAGCACTGGAAGAGGATGAGAAGAAGTTCCCAAATTAAAAACAACCCTGCAAAACAGACTAGCTTGCTCTGTAAAACGAAGGAAATAACCTGATAGAAACATAGAAATACTGACTACATTTAACCAAAATTTTAAAAGTCCCTAGACAGATTTCTTGCTGCGAGACGTTTTTTACAATCATGATAAGAAAATAACATGAGGACAGACGTACTGTCTCATATCAAAGGTATATTTAGCTGTGGGCTAAGCATATAGGCATTTGGATCTGCTGATTTCAAGTGACTACCTCTAGTTCTAGATTGGAAGAGATAATAACTTGTGGATTACCACACATCTTCTCAACATGATCATGACTTTATGCATCTCCTATCATCTTATTTTTCCTTTCTTCTAATGAGCATCACAGGCAGAGAAGTTAGTTTATTTAGTTTTTCTTTGTAGCAAAGCCTGTATCTCTATTTGATTGCCTATGCAACATCTCTGGGTACCTCTTCTATTCTTTCAATATTCCTGTTAAGACAAGGAAAATCAGAAAGGCACAGTTTTCCACGTACAGATGCAACACAGAACTAAACAGAGGAATAAAAATGCTCTGTATTATTTCAATTTCCTCTTGTAATGATTCTTGGGGGGAAGGAAAATTTTAAACTGCTGTCAAGCAAAGAATTGCTGGTTCCATAGAACTGATTGCTGTTAACAGTGAGAGGGAAAGATCAACTGGAATGCAGTTTAGGAAGATTAGGATTATTCTTCTCATATATGCATCAGTTCACATTTGTCTACATAAAATTTGGAACTGGTTCAATACTTTTTGGTTACCCAACAAGATCTCCCATATCTAGTTGCTTGTTATTTTTTAAAAGGACTTCAATGTATTCATGGCTTCCTCTTACAAAATGCATGGTGGCTTTTCATAACTATGTCATATTTATTCCCACTTCAGAAAATTTTCTTCTTTAGATGCCATGATCTAATTGACAAGGTGGTGTTGGGTCACAGGTTGGACTCAACGATCACAGAGGTCTTTTCCAACCCAGTTGATTCTGTGATTCTATGATATTTAGAGCCTTTGAGTAAGCTGTGAACAGCATGATATCTGAATGCAATGAATCCTTTAAAAATTTAATAAAATATGACTTTCTTATTCCTGAAGAAACACTACATTTCCTTCAAAATTATAAACAGCCTATTGTCAGGCCTGACAAATATCAGCCCTAGTCTAATGACATTTTTAAAGCCTAGTTCTTGGGAACCCTCCAGACAGGAAACATCTGGTTTGTCCCACTAGAAACCTAAACCTTTTACTTCTAAATTTGCCTTATACAATATACTCACTTTCAAAAACAGAATACAAAAGACATTTATCCTGGGCTTTCTTTGATTTTGTCAGGTACTGTTTATTAATTGCAAGTACTGTGAGTGTGCCATTGTATTTCCTGATTGAACCTGTTTTTCTAATCTATAATTATTGTCATTTGAGCATTTTTAATAGCATCAGTTGTACACTGTAAAAATGTACCAGTTATGTGTAACTGGCAGACTGTTAAAATTCCTGATTTTGAACCAAGACTCAAGTGTTTGCATAGTACATTAACAGAATAAGAAAGGGTGCATTACCCCACAAAATACACTGATTACAATGCAGAGTGGGAACAGAAAGAGATAATGTGAGGATATTCATCCACAGAGATGACAGCAATCTGCACATACTGGCAGCTTAATTGTTGAGTAATTATTTTTTATAGGTAAAGCAAAATTTTAAGAAGGAACTTAGAATTAATAACAAAGGGCTGCTTTACGGATATTTTCAAGGGGTCTTCCAACTGTGAATTTTTGCATAGGAAAATTAAAGAGGCGTATATTTGAAAATGTAACAAGTAGGCTCTCATGTAATGAGAAAAGACAGTCTCTAAAAGATCTTCAGAGACAAGATAAGCATATGTGTAGTAAGACCCAAGTAGGAGGGGTGAGCTGGGAGAAAAGAAAATCACATTTATTCAAAAGAAGAGAAAAGTTAGAATGTTATTTTTATGGCATTTCAGACAGATATTAACAAGATACAACTGTACTTGTCAAAAGATAAAAAAGTTGCAAAATAAGATTTGATGTGACTTGAGCTTTATGTACAAATGTACAAATGACTACATATCTTTCAAGATTGTTAACAGAAAGATTCTGCTAGAATCAGGAGAAGCCTGAATGTGAAAAATGAAAGGGATGTCCAAATCAGAGAGATGTTGGCCATTGAATGGTCAGAGAGACAGAGAGGCATGCACAAAATATGGTAAAGCTCCATATTAACAATACTGAATTTTCACTAAATACAGAAAAACACAGGTTAGAGACAGATCTGGGTTTTACCATCTGTAGTTCATGACAGGATTCTAGACAGCAGCTAAGTTAATATTTGCAAATACTGTTAACTGCAGATTCTTTTTCATTATTTAGATCCCTGTTACAGGGAAAGTGTGATGTGGATTCAGGAGAGAACACAGTGGATGAAAACACTGAAACCTGTGAAGAACATGCTTGATGCAGTTGAGGAACTCCATTGAGTTAAACAGGCTTTTAATCAGTGTTTGTCCTGCCCTCTCAAACCCAACAATACACTTTTCCCCTATAACATTCTCAAAAGGCAACTTGCCTAAGTCAAATTAGCACATCAAAATATTGTTAGCACTAATTAACTAGTAAATCAACAATTATTTTACTAGTTAGAATATCAATGCTCCCTAGAGTAATTTTTTATGACTCAGTTATTTTATTTTCTGCAAATATCCCTATCAATTAGAATGAGGCAAGCGTATGATGACTTAGAAACAAGATTCTTATTTGAAAATTAGAAGATGTAATAGATTTACATTTTTAGAAACTCTTGCTTAAAAGTCAGAAAACAAAGAGCCTACTTCGAAGTTAATTTATTTTTGAGCTGTAAAGTAATATGTGGTTCCAGTTGCATGCAATTGTTTTCTTTAATCCATCACAGTTGAATTAAAACTGTGTGAAACTGCTCAAAGTTCATTTTACTCATAGCGTGGGGATTTTTAGTTGAGGAAGACCAAATTTTCAAGTGTTTCTGTGGCTATGTTTTCTTAGCTAAGATGAGGAAAAATTATATTCTGGCCATGTCTGATCTTCAATTTTCATTTTTTTCTTATAGCTTTCTCTTAATTTGTCAGTTTTTTCTCTATATATTATGTAATGTGAAACAAGTGTCTTGGTCTTTGGAAGTATTATTGCAATTTATAGTAGTTTTCAATAAAACACTCTACTTATATTCCTAGAGTAGTAAATTTTACTTCTTATGTGCATTTGGAATTATTTTAAAACTGTTGTGGCATTTTTCTGTGAAAACTATATTTACATTTAGGTGAGCAAATATTTTCTGGACATAAAATAAGAATGTATTTTATACATATCTATAGTTCTATAGCTCACAGACCACGTGCTTACACAAGTTGAATAGGCTTTTTTCCTAAGGTAATAAATACTTCTCTAGTACTATAAAATATTATATTTTATACTGTTAGGCATTATCAATTGTATTTTACTAAACCACTAAAAGTAAATCTGATTTTTTTGCAAAGGGAGGACAGGAGAATCAAAGGATTAACACTACACAAAGGCAACCATGAAAACTCAGCACCCCACAATTAAGAGAGCAAGTTGATCAAAAGACATTTTTCTGACATTAAGAATTTTGATTCATTTAGACAGCTAATGGTTGCAGCAGCTGAAGGCACTGCCCTTGACTTTCTTTTGCCACCCCTCTGCTGTATCTCACTGCCCCTGCAGCTACATAATGAGATCAGAAGCTTGCCCAGCTCTTATCTGCCTCACTGTATAATCTGTCTCCTTAGCTCAGCTCTTCCTCCACTCCCAGTTTGCCACAGGATGCCAAGCTCTGCCCTGATGTGATCAGTGTGCACACATAAGCTCTCTCCTGCCAGCTCTGCTGTGTGAGTAGTAGTCTTCAACTAAGAGGAGTACCAATAGCTAAGATGACTATATCCTAACTAACTTTTTCTGAAAATTTTAACTGAAATATTTTCATGACATTTTTCCCATGACTAAGAAAATGAGAACTTGAGTTTGCATTAAGATAGATAGCTAGAAAATGTTTTAAATTATCAGTCTTTCTGCTTTTATTGTGAAGACTGCCAGCTAAAATCCAGGATATTCTTGTATGGTAGAGATGCATATTTTTCTCTCTCAGAAATACCTAGAGCGTACTAGCAAGACTGGCTAGAAAAGGCTTAGAGAAGCAAGAAGGTATGTGTTTGATATATTTTACTCCAGTTTTCATGGAAAAAAATAGAAAACTTAATGTATTCTCTATAAATAAATAAGACTGTAATTTTCATCCAAAATTTTGACTGGCTGTTGGATAAATCCATTCTAACTAAGAAAATCTAGGAAGATTTTAGGTAGGCAAAAATAAGTATCTGAATTAAAGTGATTAGTGTTCATTATTTAGTTTTAATTTAAATTAGCTTTGCAACAAACAGTACATATTATAAGAGATGTTTACTGCTGCCTTTGAAAAAAAGAACTTCAACTAGCAGATAAATTTCAGATGTGTTACTTGTCTAATTAATTACCAGCATCACATTCCAGAGCATTTCTACATTTTTTAGAGTTCCCTTTCCAGTCTCACCTACTACAAGCCTGCTCAACACATGAAGTACTGTCAAACTGTAGTACTGGTGAGATGATTATGAGCTAAAAATTAATATGATTGCAGTAGCAATAAATTAATGTAAATAATTCACAGCAACATGCAGACTGACCTGTCCAGTAATAGGTTAGGTGCAAATAAAAGCTTTCCTGGGTGTTCCATGGAGCGCCAGACTAAGCCGATCATCAGTATCTCTAACCAGGCACATTCCAGTAGATGGACCTGATCATGGAGTGTTAAATCCACAAATCCTGAAAGAATAAATAGAAGACAGTAAAAACACTCCAGTTTTGTAAGTGGAACAACATTATTCAGAGAACCAGGTTAAAAAGTGCATTAAAGCGGGATAACCAAAAAGAGCAATAAAAGAGACATTTTTTTCTCTTTTCATTTTGGACTGAGTTTTGTCTATTATTAGGTTCATCCTAATAACGACTCCATCCTACAAAACAGTCAGTACTTTCTAGCCCCCTCTTTGTGTCCTGGCTGTACCCTTTGCCAAAAGCAGAGCAAGAGCCAGGACAGCATCTGTATCCCCATACCTGTTGCCAGTGGCCTGGGAAGCCAGGTGCACACTGTGGAAAGGGGCATCTGTCTGCCCCAGTGCCATGTTGCTTGGGGTATGATGGAGGTAAAATGGAAAAATAACTTACAATATTAAATGACAGCTTAAATTAGCTAACCCCAGATCAATTTTCCAGGGGGAATGCTGTTTTATAGACTCATGAACAATTCACCATACTGCAAGTGCTGTACTTGTGTGGAAGAGGGCCCAGATATAGCATTTCAAATAAACTAGTAAGCAAATGCTGATCACTGCACAATCAGAATTCACTGATGAAACACTTGTTTATATTTCTATTGGTATATATAGCACCTGGAGAAAGGAGGTGACCTGTCTTACTTTGTATTTAAACGCTGGAAACAATGAATGCAAAATTAGGAGAATGCTTATAACAATACTAAAAAAATTAATATGAAAGAATGATGAAGGTAGATATGAAAACATAATCACAGTGGTCCTTCCTGTGTTCATTAGATGGAACAGATTGCATTATTCTCTATTTGAGTTTCTCGCTTTTCATGAACATTACCTTCAATCCAAAGGGAAGATTGCATAGTTCAATTTATTAAACCTTGCATAACTAATTCCTTGAAATTAGAAGAAACTTCCTAAATTGAAATGTGTAGAAGTTCCCTTAAAAGAGATCTAATTTATCTTTTCCTCAGTGTTATGAGTGTAACACATTATTACATGAACTTTGCCATATTTTTTCTTATTTGGTAATTATTATTTACACTAGTCTTCAAAATACAGGTTACAGGGTAAACTACCTTACCAGCCCAGTAAATGGCAAGATTTTCCTTCTGTATTGTGCCCTCTCTGTATATACTAAGTCAGTTTTGAGGAATATACGTGACATACCCTCAAGTGCCATCTTGAGAAAAAGGAAGAAAAAAGGCACATGTTTTTAAAGATAAGTGTTGTGCTATGAAATATATTTTTCACATAACAAAGAGGTAGAGAAGAAAAAAAATACAGTTCACAATAACTTAGAAAATACTGTTATGTTCGGTAAAACAGTTGTTGATATAATTATTTTTAATGAAAATATCTGAGAGAGCTAATCAATCTATTCACAAAGAATCATTCAAAAAAGGGAAACAGCTTTGACACATCTGAAATAAAACCCACCTATCAATAATTAGAAGTGAATTCAGACCGTTGCATTACCTGCTCTTTTTATGGAAGTGGTAACAATAGGGGAAAAAATAATTGCCTTTTTCTGTATTTTCCCTTTATTAACAAATACAATTTTCAGACTTCAAAGACTGATGGAATGGCATTTGTCTGAGTCACCAAACAGCCTGAACAATAGAGCTGAAACTTAAAAGAGCAACATTCTTAACAACAAAGCGTTGGTTAAAGCACTCAAACAAAACTGGCAGAAAGAAACCCTCAGTATATGGAGAACAAATAATAACCCCCATGTTTCCTTTTAAGTATTGCCTTAGTATGACAACACATAATAATACAGTGCTTTTTCCTACACTTGAAGAGTATGACAGAAAAGCAGGGACACAAGTCCAGGTGTAGTGTCTGAAGTTTGCGATCAGTGCCTTCCTTACAAGTTAGTTATATTGCCATCATTTCACGTGGCTGCATACTTTCCTGCAACAGATTGTTTTGATTGTTGCAGAAAAACCGAGCTTGTTACAACGGTGGCAATTCACTTTCTTTAAAACTCTGCTCATTCTACAATATTCTGGACACCAAAATGCTTTGCTTTGTCTCCACACTGTCTCAGTCTTTATTTTTGCTACACTTATTCTCAAAACCCTTTTAAGCCCTTTTTATTAGATCTATTTTCCCCATCCCTACAGATGAAATTCAGATGGCACCAAGGCTAAGTAATCTGCACAAAAACTAAAGAGAGAAAGTAAAAAATAAAGTTAATAAATTACCTCACTAATACTGTAGAGCAGTGATATTTTGTTGGCCTACTGAGAATAGAAATATACTACCCAACATATTTTAAAGTAGTTGAATGTGAATACTTTGCATTAAAATGTCCTAAAAGGATTGGTCAACAATATTAATGTTGTCTACAATTTTAATTCCATAAACTCAGTAAGGTTAAGAAAATTTCAAAAACCTAGGAATGGAAAGAAAAATTATTGTGGGTCCATAGTTCGAAGAATTAAATGATCAGTCAGCCTGACACCAACCTTGGGTATCAGAGCTAACGCAGACTTTGGTTAATGCAGGTTTAAAAATCTGTATTAGAATAATACACATCAACCGTAATTCATAGAAAAAACTTACCAAATTGCCTTGATGACTTTTTTAGATGACATTTTAAGTTTATTAACTTGCTGTAGATAAAACTAGCGAGTTAGTTTAGTTGATAAAAGTAAACATCTTGCCCAGAGAAGCTGTGGATGCCCCATCCCTGGAAGCGTTCAAGGCCAGGCCGGACAGGACTTTGAGCAAACTGGTATAGTGGAAGGCCTCTCTGCCCATGGCAGGGGGGTTGGAGCAAGATTATCTTTAAGGTCCCTTCCAACCCAAACCATTCTATGAATCTATGAAATAACAATTTTGATGAAACAGAGTTCTATGAGACATTTGATTTTGTAAAAACATGCAACACATTAACTGAATGAAAATATTTTAAATTACATATCTCAGTATGGCAGAAGGGTAATAATAAATTGAAGTGTTTCTAACAAAAGAACATACAGTTTACTTCTCTACCCTAGACAATTTTTTAATGATGACATGGAAAAAAAACAGAAAATGTAATTCAGATGTCCTGTTGGCATGTGGGAAATAACGCAAGAGCAGGTTGATAATGTAAGCAATGCAAATCACTCACTAGCTTCATCATAAATAAGTTTAAAACCAAGAACATTCAGCATATTTACAAGACAAAGCTATGATACAATTATACAGTAGCAGTTATGAAGAGGAGTTGGAAATGATGGAGAAAAATCAGCCCAGTTTGATCTACATCTAAAGGAGACAATGAACTTCATAAAAATTCAGGGAGAGCATAAGAAAGTTGAATTACCTCAGTGTTACCTGAATCTGGTAACTATCCTTCAAGTGGGATGAGAAGTTGGACAGAATGGTAGAGAAACATAACAATGAATACAGCATTGAAAAGTATGCCCTCTAGCGAGGAATAAAAGGAATGTAGTTACTCTTTGTGAAGCTAAATAGTCTAGAGGGGTTAAAGGACAACAGTGGGAAAATATCCAAAGAAAAAAAAGGATTTTGCATTGCAAAAGGTAATAACATAGAGAAGCTCATGCTGAAAACTAAATCTTCTCCAAGTCAGAATACAAAAGAGAGGCCATTGTTAACAACAAAAGTAGTTATTATCTAAGCAACATATTAAGTTTCCATGAATTTTCTATCATTAGAAACATTAATCAAGATTTAATGATTATTTTCAAGACAAAGTCTTGTTCAAGCAAGTTAATTCAGAATAATGTCACAGAAGGTTAAATTAAATTATGAATAAATCATTAATCACTTCATCATTTAGAGCATGCTGCACTTTAATGTTGCTGAAATTATGTGTAGTTGTGTACAGCATTCTCAAATATCAGTGTTCTTTTAATGCTGGCAAGTTTTGAAAAGTATTCAAAAAGTATTTTTTAATTCTAAATTTTTGGTTACTCTGCTTTAAGGAAGAAGAAAGACATTCACTTCACTGTTGATAAATTAATTAATTGCAGTTTGGATGTAACCTATATCTGACTCCATACACCAGACTGCATGACAGTATGAGACATATCAAAATCCTCATGTGGCCAAAGCTCACAGGATCTAGACTGCCACTAATCCATTCATCTATCATATGCTTGGCAGGAAAAAGACACTTACAGAATAAAAGCCATGGCTAGACCATTTTTTTTTTTTTCAAATAAAGGTAAGTTAACAGCATTTTCAAGTGATTACCAACAACAAACACAATAATTATTCCATGAACTCTTGTATGAAAAGCCAAAACGGTCTTCAGAGTACTCAGCTAGGAGTAGGTGGCAGATAAAGTTACCTGTAGAACACAAAACTGTAATTTTCAAATTAAACTTACTATTCTTTCTAATATAAAGCAGCAGTACATGCTGCATCAGTGACAATATGAGATAAATCTCTCTCATTTGGACAATAAGACAGCACAAAGCAGCAGTGGGTCCATAGAGGGAAAGCTATGAAAAGCCCTGTTGTCATAAGCATGGCTCTCTAGGGATGGCATTAGATTTGGGAATCCAAAATTGTATGATCCTACCATCCTAAAAAAATGAAGGCAGTAACCATTTACTATAGGTATGAGCAAATCTCTTTGTAACCTGGAAGTTTAGGCAACTGCCCAAGGGCAACACAAGGACTGCTGGAAGTAGTATTCAATAAAGCTTACAAACCTGAGAAGAGGGAAGTGATTTATGCACTAAATTGCTTGATTGCAGTAAGGAACAACAGGAAACTCAGATGATTTTCATTTATTGCTGCTAACATACATTGTGAACCCTGCAGTCCTCTGAAATAACCACTACCAACATATGCATATGTATATATATGTGTGTGTGTAAAATTATACCAATCATTTTGAAACTAATAAATTCATCATTTGCCTTAGTGACTTTTGACCAAATAAGTAGCTTTCTGTTTTATCAGAAACAACTTCTCTAGCAATTAGCATTCTCTGAGACCAAATAGCCAGCATCATTGCAGATTCAACCCTACAACAGTAAGTCCTCCATTGGGTCCTTACTACCATTTGGAAATCATTGTCACAATTTTGCATCTTCTACTCATAAGACACAACTACAGGGTGTTCAAACTCTTCAAAATCAGTCAAGTAGAGGTGAAGACAAATGATAGAGAAACCTTTTAACATCTGATACAACTCTAATCCAACCTATATGTTTATACTATATCTCTTAATTACCATGATAGATACCTAAAATATAAATGTCAGCCAATTTTTGCAAGACAATCAACAACATTGTGCCATAAAGAATGACTCTGTCTCCAGATGCTTTGAAGGAAAGTAAAGTAAAAGCAATAAATAGTCTTAAAAGCAATAGTGAGGCTTCATCTAGCAAAGTATCCCATTTACAACAGCAATTGATACCACATGCTTATGGCAAAACTTGCAACAGGAGAAACATATGCTTCTACAGGAAGTTTTCTCAGGCTTCAGAAATATGTGGTTTGGACTTGCAGAGCCAAAGATGGTTTTTTGTGTTACCCTGTTCACCTTTGAAACAATCTTGTCCTTTTTGGAACATTTTCCAGTTCAACTATTTTCTTTCAGAGACAGTGAGACTAGGACTGCACAGTTTTTCAGTCTGCCCTTGTCTTCATCACATTAGTCAATAACATCCATAATTTTTATCACCATTATTCACACCTTTTTTTTCCAGCTAACTTATTAATAAGCTGAACAACATGTGCCTAACTATTGAACTTCAAAGGTTATCTCTTTCCTAAATGCCCTGCCTGCTTGCCTGTAAAGTCTTTAACTTCATGGCAACATAAAATTTTTTAAAATTTTCTATAGCAAAAAATAGGTTGTTATACTATACAAAATGTTGTGGGAAATCAGAACACTCCTACATTGTGCATCTTAAATCTTCACAGACAGAAAACTATTTTTTTCTGTCTTACTGCAGTGTTTTGAAAAGTGGCAACAACCACAGAAAAAGGCTGTTATTTACAATTCAGTACAGTATCTCAATTATGATGGTCATGTAATAGGCAACATTAGGAACAAAACATTAGCTAGGTTGGCAAAGACAGCACAAAAGCAGTGGTGGGTGCTGCAACGTAATTGCTAGCAACCATCCAATAAAACAACCAAATTAAGAGAGGTTTGTATAGCGAAATATATCTAAGCAGATGAAAGGCAAACAGCAAAATAATTCCTATGGCAAGTTTTGTTCTCAGAAAACAGCCAGAAAGAGGAAAAACAGCATATGTTCCTCATAATCTAAAGCACATTGGAGGACCAATACCTCAGTCACCACTGTTTGATTAAGTGGTGAAATCTGTGCCTGCTGTAATGCCACAAGCTTGGTGTCCAACCTCTCCACTTTAAGCAGAGTGGTGAGACAGCATCTAGGCATTTATCTAGCACATAAGATGATGTTTTGTTCTGAAATTGGATCACTCAGCCTCTGCAACCCTGCAGGCTGAGCCTCGAAACCTCTTAGTTTAAGAGGTAGTTAAAACCCACACCCTGACTACAGCCTTGCCTGTACACAACAACAGCAGAGCAAAACAGAGTCCAAAGACAAGTGAATCAGAGAATCACAGTGTTTTCCTTGAGCCTTGGTATTCACACAGCTATTTCTATAATGCTACTTATTCTTAATTCTTTCAACAGACCTACAGACGAAAATTATGAGACTTTTATTAAATTCTGCCTCTTGAGGGCACTTACAGTATGACGTTTTGGCATATTGGCTTAATTGTTTACACATCACCGGTGTTTTAAATCAAGACTTATTTTGAAGACTGAAGATCAAAGATCTCTAAACATCAACATTTTCAATCCAAATATTTTGCTAAAAGGGTAGTCTCATTATTTCAATTTTTTTAAAGGGACATTGCTTTTGTTTCTGTAAATGCAGTCAGAAAAAAATTAACTACAATTTACTGAGTTCTGGGGAGGAAAGTCTGAAAGGCAAACACAAAACAAGTGGCATAATTGTAAGAGCCTCTAACTACTTGGTCTGGTCTTTCACAATTCTCTATTTTTCCTGCCTGTATAATTATAATATAACAGAACACCAATCCAAACTTACACACTGTCTTGTCTAAGTGTAAACAGTCTGTCAGAAATTAAATGAGTTGAGATCAGAGAGAACAGCATCTGCTCTTAATTACTGTTAATTCCTTTTAAAAATTATACTTTACATTTGCCATTTTCAGCCCTAATCGTTTTAAACTTCTTTCTGAAAAAAATCAATTACAATTTAGAGGAGTAAACCTAATATAGGTTAGGAATGTTTGGGGTTTTGGGCAAAACCCAAGAAGTCAGAAGGATGATGAGGCTTTCACAGTCTGTATTCATACTGAAAGTCAAGATCAAGCAAACTTTTCTCTTTTCATCAACCAGAGGTTTCCAGCATCCTTGAACTGGCCTAATGAGACCTGCCTTACAGTTTGGAGTATGGATCACCCCAGTCAAACTCCATACCATACCACTCTGTACTGTCCCCAGAGCAGGATGCTGCAGGGATGTCACATTTGTCACTTTTATTTCAGATCCCATTTCTAGGAGCTGGTCTGATCTGCTTCCACTTAAAAGCTGCATCACAATGATTCCAAAATGTATTTCTCAGGTAAATGAGAGCCACTTCAACTGCTTTCCAGAAATATGTAAAGTTATCACAACTTCACTCAATGCTTTTGCTTACACAAAAAGTGCATACTTTTTCAGACCTGTCCAGTCCATATCTTTTCAGGATGAGGAGTCTAAAAATTTCCTGAGGCCAATCCTGGTCCAAGTAGCCAATGCACTGCTCAGTAAAGGAACGTCTCCTTCACTCCTCAGGTCTAGGTTATGACCAGGTGTATCCTGCATATATCAGATCTATTAAATGCTGTCCAATTTCAAATTTCCTATGCCAGAGCAAGCTTGTAAATAAGTTAGCCAAATGGAAGTTGACCTGCTCAAAGTCAATACTTTGTACCAAGCCCAATTTGGTTTTAGGGCCCTGGAAACACTTCAGGGGTAACACTTCAGTAACAGACAATTGCCACTGATCAGAGATACATTCTCTTCTCCTGACAAACCCTTGCCACATTTTTATGAAATACTAATGCCTTGGCTGAGAGAAACATGAGAATTCTCCACCACACCACCAGCTTGGCTGGCAATGCTCAGTGCTCCTAGGGAGATGGACTATGTGCTGGCCCGGGGTTCTGCAGGAACACACAGCCTGGAAGCCAGCCCTTAGCTGTGCAGTGTTGTTGTGAGTTTTGGGGAAAGCAAGTTCTCCCTGAACACCAGCACAAGCAAATTATTCTGTGGGATTTATCTGACTGCCTGAAGAAGATGTGTCCTATGCTGGTGGATGGTCAGGCTGTGTGTCCAAAGCTCAAGACTTCTTTCTCACTGTGCTGTCCCAGGAGCAGACACAGACTAGAGATGAGACAAGCTGGGTAGTTGTAGCTCAAGCCCGTGGCTGACTCAGGAAACGATCTTACTTAGTGAACCTAAGTGCTGTCAAGTCCTGACTTTCTCGCATGTGTCACTGTGTCTGCCTCGACTTAAACACAGGGGGTTTTTTTGCAACAGTTTCACTTGGTTAACCAAAGATTATTCCAGAAAGTGCATTAGCAGTCCCAGTTAACACAAATACATAGAGGCCTTCCATCAGGGCACATAATAAAAGTAATTGGCACTCACATAACACTTTACATTTTCAAAGGGCAGTAAAACCATTAAGTATTATTGAATGTATTTTATAGATGGAACACAAAGAGGTTAAGTGCCTCATTCAGGAGGAGGCAGGATTAGAACAGAGGTGTCTTAGCACATTCTCTCATCCTTTCAGCCACAAAAATCTTTGGTTTGGAGAAGTCTCCTTGAGATCAAGTGCAAGTTCTGTTTCTTGCAAATCAGTAAAAGGAAAAAAAAAAACCAAACCTGAAGCAACTGACCTTTTCTCATACAGAAAAAGGAAAGAAAGCCTTACCAAGTTAGAGGGGGGGTGGAGAGGGGGAATTGTTTAGATGTGAGCAGAAAACCTGTATGCAGGGAATTATACAAGTATTAACTCTTAATCAGTCTTAAAACACTCCCTGATGAAGGCAAGGCAACTACCTATATAAAACAAACCTTGGGCCTAAGTTTTCTTTCACCTCTAAACAAGCAGTTTTAAAAGTTATTCAAATAAGAACAAATCTTGCTAATCATAATAATATAACAACAGCTACTACTGTATAAGATTATTGCAAGTGAAGGCTGCCTGCCAGTTGGTTAGTGAAAGTTTATCATACTTGTTTTGTAAAGCAAGAAGAGAGACATACATATATTTTCTGTACAGAAAACAAGCACTTCAACTGTTCAACAAAAAGTGACGTTCGTTATTACATGGAAAATTCCTACAGCACTATACAGCAGTTATTTAAAGCATGTTAATGATCACTCATCCCTGGACTGTAATCGAGACTTCTGAGACTCGGGGTACGCTTTGACAACAGTAATACTTATGGTTCTTTTACCACTGAGAGCTGTGCCATTTCTCGGGGGTTCAAGCTTGCAAATACAAAGCAAAGAACACTATCTGCATACTGAGAATGGAACAACAGCAGCTGTTCCCTGTGATTTTCAGTGTAGGAATAGCCCATCAGCTTCATGTGAAGGCTTTTCTTTGAAGGGTGTCCTCTGAACTTTTCTCTGCACAGGTGAAGAAGGACACTACACAAAATTTATTATCTGCCGACTAAAATAGATAGTATGAAGTAATACATCTTTTATTTATTGTCTCTGCAACAGTATAAACCTATACCAGTACTAAGGCCGATTTATAACAGTACTCAGGCCAGTTGCAAGTTGGTTACTGGGATTTGTCATTTTTTTAAGGGGTCACAGCTATGCAAAATGTTTTCCATCAAAAGAAGCTCCAGCTAAAATAAATTCTGTGGCTGGTTATGCATTCTTGACTGACTTTTACAAACTCAAAAGACACGCTTATAAATACAAGCTGTCTTCTCTACTTCATTCTTTCCTCTCCTGCCCTTCCCCACTCCACAACGGCTGTCACACTCCCAGTGTCTTCTGCTGGTTTAAGTGTTCAGACAACTGATGAAATAAACGATTAAGAATGAAGAGCATGAAAGGTGAGCGACGGGCAGCCAGGGTGCACCAGTCACCTCGGATGGTTTACACTTGGTGTAAATCTGCCCTAAGACTCGAGGTCACATCCAGCATAGCTTGGATTTTTTTTTTTTTATGTACTTCTGCATCCAAGAGAATATTAGGTTTTCAGCATTTGTTTGACCTTCTTACTAAAGTACCAGGCTGTGTTCCAATCACAACCTAAACCAAATGTAAGTTATAGTTTTGTGGCTGTCAAAAAAAAATCATTTGAGGCAAAAGGTCTCATTAAGCAATCACTCTTTGAGCAATCTGTTTAAGCAATCACAGTTTTTAAGCAAACTGGAGGGGGAAAAAGAAGCAGATATAGGCAGACTCTTTCGCAGCTTTTTAAAGGATCCTAGCGTTCTCCTGCCAGGTTTCAAATGGTTGCTTCAATACACAATTATTGGGGGAAAATTTTAAGACCAAAGATCAAAGACTTCCCAGTTGTTTTCCTCTTTTACAGAGAGCACTTACATGCTTTTATTACATTCTCTTACTAATTTTATAAGCACTTGATTGGACGGACAGTACCCTAACAGTATCAGCAAAAGCAGCAAGCCGGATGGTGGCCCACATGGAGCCCTGTCTGGAGCTGGTTTGGGCAGCACTGCATGCCTGGCTTTCACTACAGCCCTGGGAGACAGACCTTGCCAGAGGAAGAGGTTCTTAAAAACCTCAGGGTGGAAAAGGGCAATGCAGATATGTCACATGGTCTAGTGGTAGTATAAGGGGCAGGATAAGGATGGCAAGTGAACAAAAGTAGGTTAAAGTGAGCCTGGAAAGCTACTCTACCACAGGCTACTCTACCACATTTCTACTTCTCTGCATCTCACTGTTTTCACAAATGTTAGGGTATAAAAATATTTCCATCATTCCATTTTTTTATTCTGTTTGTTCCTTTAATTATAAGAGCTATATGAAAGATTTAAAGGTCATCATAACACAATTAAGAACATTTTAGAAAAGAGATAAAATTAGATTTTCAAGGTAATACAATCAATGGCCAGCTTCAGCCACTTTTCTAAATTAATATTAGTTATTTATTGAAGGAATTAGAAGATGAAATTAAGGATTATTAACTCTATTCTTTCTGAATGTCCCTAAAATCCTGGTTTCATACTTTCGATATTCCTAATACTTCAGTTTAACTCCTTAAGAATTCAAGTTTCACTGTTTCAGTTTATATCTCTGACCATGTCTGGAAGCTTGAGAAATGCCACTTTTTAATTTAACACTTTCTTTGACTACAATAACTTTCACATGATGAAACTGGGAGAGCTATGGTCTCCCCTTCTTCATTCATAAAATCCAGTGAACTAAGCTTTTTGTTCCACAGTTTCTTCCATCCCAGGACCTACTGTACTCACCACTGAACCAATTAAAATTCATTGCAGTAGCATCTGGAACTAGCAGAAAAGAGGATTATTTTGCAACCCAAGGAAAGAAGGGAAAAACTGTCAAGTCTGTAGTGAACTAGAAGATTAAAACTGCTTCAAGACTGCAAATAGAAACTGCTCAGAACATAATGTGCTGTACCCAAGAAATGAGGCATAACCTCAGAGTTCAAGGTCCAGTCATTCTTTATAATCACTAGGAAATAAAACTAGCTTGACTAAGGCACCTGCATCCATTTTATTTCTCCAGATTGTTCACTTCTGGAGAAGTCTTATTTCTCTCTATTGCACTTGTAGATGAGTAATAGACTATATATATGTATAGTTTAGTGTTCATTATATTGGCTGGTACCTAGATCAAAACAGAAACACAAGCACATATAAATGAGACTCAAACATTTCTTTTCCCTTCTATTCTTTCCACCCTTACATGACTGGATTTGAACAGAATCCAATCTCTGAAAAAATTATCCAAGAAATTCTAAGGACACATCAAAGAGAAGAAAGACAGCAAAATTAATTGCCGCAATTTCCTTTAACCACTACAACAAGAAGAGTATTCTAGCAGCTGTGTGGGAGTGTCATCATAAGACAGAGCAAAGGAATATTTTACAGGGAAAGCAAGACACTGGAATGCAGCTGGCCATTTATATTAACTTTCTTGTCCAAGTTATAAAGCAGCATGTTTCCACAAAACGCATCATTGTCTTAAGACTCTTTTGTTGCACACTCTCCTTCGATGGGTAACAAACCCAAGGCAGATTTCAGCATCTGCAAAGCCTCAGGTACCCTCAGGAAACTGTTAAATGTTGCATGGTCTGGGCTCAGGTGTGCATACAAAACACAGGTGTTGCACTTGGAGAACAACGATCTTGACTCAAGGTCCTGTACAGCCTGCTGAGACACCTACTGAAGCCAGAGCTAGTTGGAAGAACTCTGACAGAGTGTTTTATGTTGGAAAGTGACAGGCTGACAAGTTTAAAAGACTCCGGAGAAGGTCAGATTTCATAAAATAAAAATAAACAAATAAAAGAGGCTGGTTTCTATCTGTCCCTCTCAGCTACCTCATCTTGGTTTTCAGCACTCTACTAGGCACCTATTCCTAGTCAGCAATGAGAAAAGTACCTAAACTTCCAGGAAATACAGGACTCTTTTTTTCCAAAATTGTCTTCATTTTAAATAGGTGACTAAAATATTTGAAATCTTACTAAAGTCTACTCTATCATATTGAATGTTTCATTTCACCAAAAATGGTTATTACCTAGCAAAAAGGTCCGAAACTTTCATTTTATATTAAGTGAAAATGTTTATTTTTTGTTGTTTTTACCTGCCATGAAACAAAGAAACTAATTATTCACACAACAACGATGGAGACATCTGGAAAAGCTTTGGAACAGTGTATAAGCTCATCCAAAGTGGCTGGACCTATAAACTCTATTTGTCATGCTTTGCCAGGACTAGAAAGTTGTATGGAATTCCATTACATTTCAAAAAAAAATCACTTTAATATCTGCTAGTAACTACATCAGCAGAAATTAAACATTAGAAGAAAAATATAACTTAAAATTCAGAAAGTTTTCCCTGGAATTTTAATTTGACATTTTTTCCAACTCATAAAAAAGTGGTAGTTTTCATCTTCCCTATTTCAGAGACATTTTGATCAATTTTGTTTTTCTTTTCTCTTTTGCCTGCTATGAGATGCAAATTTGGTCGACTCCTCATGATGAGAAGAAACCTTTATCTTGAATCAGAAATAGAGCCCCTTCACACAGTTCAGATATAGACTAGGAGACTATTTTATGAATAGCATCACCATACTGACCCTCAAAGCACAGTTCGGATCATATATAGAAGTCTGGGGGTTCCTATCCTCAGAGGCAGTGTGTTCAGTGTGGGAGCCCTGAGGCAGCAAATATCAGCTGTTACCCAAATGATCTTGCCCACTTTTGATGATAACCAGAAGTTTATGGGTTCTTGCTATATACTTCTACAGCTCATATATGTTTATATGCTCCCATAGCTACACTGTCGCCACTAGAAAAGTTACCAAGATGAGATGAAGTCATGCAGTAACTGCAATATGGACACCAATATGGACATGACCATAATAGTTCACACAGATTGATGTTGCACTATGATGGTGAAAGATGAACTTATAAAGAACTGAAAAAGAGACAGAAAATATGAAGGAGCAATGTGGTTAAAACTTGTCAAGCAGATGCCACAGCACTCTAACCTTTGATATGCTAAATATGACTATTAATGATCAGACAGGCCAGGCAAGCAATGAGGTAGCTAACTACGAAGATGATAGAAAATAATTTAACTTAATCAGAACAAATAAAACAGGAATTTCAGAGATACTCAGAGAAGTGAATCACCTCCTAATTGTTTGTGCGAAGTCTGGAACTGACCTAAATTTTAAGCATTTTCAGGCTGCATTTTGCACATATAGAAAATCAAAGTGTGAACTGAAGAACAGGAATGCACCAGGAAATTAAAAAACAAGCATGAAAATCTTAACATTATTGTCTTACACACACACACACAAGTAATTCTGAGTGTAAAATAAAGCACCCAAACACACTTAAATATAGTCCTATCCATACTAAACATCAACTGTTACCAAGCTGCTCAGAGACTCGGAAGCCAAGAGACCCAGTGTCAGGCTGGCAGCTTTTTAAGAAGAGGAAAAACAGCTCATCAACATTATACTGAACTACCTCTGATATCCCGTTACTGAATTATTTTGGTCCTCCACCTACATGAAATCAGCACTTTAAAGTCACTCCACATTATCTGTAGATAAAATAACTCATGTAAAGCTGGTAACAGTTATTCACTGTCAGCTGAAGAAAAGCAGACCTGAATTCATCGGACTGCAGTAATGGATTTTTACCAAAATCTCTCAGAAGCCCTATTACTGACAAATAAGGTACAAAAAGCCTCATCTGGAGTCTAAAGAAAAGAGCACTCTGACTGCACTGTCTACTGAAATAAGGCAGTAAGGGAAATGTATTTGTTTTGCCTGGCACTGTCTCATTCAGATGTTCAAATGTCAGTGTCTGTTTGAACCCTTGATTAGAAGTGGTCCCTTAAAAAGAAAAAAAAAGGCAACCAAACTAACACACACAAAATAAAACAGAACAAAAAACCTGTAACATAGACTAGAACAAAGGTACAAAAAAAGACATGAAAGAGAACTGATAAACATAATTGCTTTCAAATAAATTGCATAGTTTAATATACGACATTATTTCAGACTTAGTTATAACTAATTTTTCTGTAGACATACTCGGTGGTATCAACAGTCACCTCTCAGGATAGCTCCGAATAACACCTGGTAAAGTAGCATGTAAAACTTCTGGAAAAGATAAGTCTTTTTTTTTTTTTTTTGAGAAGAGAGGCATATTGGCAAGGCATAAAACAGGACCATAATGAGCACTGTAAAAAAAAAAAAAAAAAATAGAAGATTTAATTCATATTCATGCCTGTTAGGCTAAGAATCTTCAAATAAGACAGGGATGTGGGGGGAGGAAGGTTGTTTCACAACAGGGATATTTAGTGTGCTTCACAGCTTTCCCATGCAGCAGATAAGGTCCTGAGATAACCGTTTAGAAATGGATGCACTGTGGCAAAACTAACACAAGGAGGCACTGGCACAGTTAGTGTTTCCCTGTGGTAAAGTAACAATTCTCCCAAAAGGCTCTGTATAAAGGAACACAACCCTACGTGTTTACCTGGGGGAAAAAGGTGCATTTAGTATTCACATCGGAGTCAATGATTCTCCATAGCTGTGTGTCTATGAATACCAAGTGTGGGGAAAAAAAATGAAGTCACAAGTAGCACTGATAAATAAGCTGGATTTTCATGGGCAGCTCTTCAATGTCAGCTGAGAACGTCTCTATGTATACTGTTTTTAAAATGTGTGAGATGTTAACCAATTAATACTAGTGTTTAATTCCACCATCACCAAATAAAATATACTAGAGCTTTCAAAATCTCACCCTACAGAAGACTAAAAATCAACTGCTGATTCCAAAAAGGTTGCTACATGCTTCTGTCATTTCAGGTCACTATTTACTAGCTGTACAGTGCAAACTTGGCCCTAAGAACTTTCAGAAGAATTTACTGCTTTCCTGGAAGACAAAGACAGAAGAACAACTTCTAAAAAATTTGCACTAGCATCGGCAGCAAACCAGCCAGTCTTTGCCTCCTGGGAAGTAAAGTATCTTGTATCCCAGGGATTCAAGCAAACTAAAGATCCTCTGTCAGCTAGGATGCCTCTTGAGTGAGGGTTAAATTACGATGCTACCTTTTCCTTATGACTCTACAACCCCTTACAGCTCTGGCATAGCATTACAGAATATATTACAGATTAAGAAGGAATATGCAAAGTAGGAGCTAAAGAACATCTATATAAGCAAACAGGATAAAGGCTGTAAATGGTGCCAGTAACTGGAAGATTCTTGTCTTTTGTACAGAGAGACTGGAAAAGACCTCTCTGTAGAAGTAGAAATAAAGAGAAATTAAATTAGAAAAAGACTTGTGCTGGAACTGTATGTTACTATTGGCAGTACAGATACATGAATCTTTCTTTCTAGCACCATCATATTAATACTTGTCTGTATACCCTCACCCTCACATTTCAATTGCCTCAACTATTTTGCCATGAACTGGACTGGGGTACTCACACAAGTTACAGGCAAGCCAAAATACACACACGCAAAAGATTTTTAACCCAGCTAAATCCCTTTACTCGCATAGCCGCCCCAACACAGGGGGAGGCAGAAAGGTAGGAATGGCAACTGGAATAAATACTTGTGAAATTACAGTCTCACTAAGTACATCCTACAAGTGTATGTGATATTCATAAGAAATACTACCTTTTTAGCAATGAAAGGAGATTTCTGAAATAGGTCAGACATGCAGTACTACTATAATAATTTATATTATTATGGCAATATTGTAATTTTAGCTCTATTCCAGTCAGTTGTTTCTAATACAATGAACATACCCAGTTAGAGACCATTCAGTGTTTTAGTAAACACTTGGCTCACATGCCAGCAGCCCATATAGTCACATCTCTATTTGCAGACATGTTTTCTGAAGGACAGCAGCTGTTGCAGAAGATGCCTCGTTAGGCTATTGATAAGATTTACTATTGTCCAGGGAAATTTTAATTAGTCTACTCTGCCACTTTCCCTATCTTTGTGAATCAAAGTAAACTAAGATTTCTTGAATTTTGATTTTCCAAATCAACTCAAACACTCCAGAATGTAATTTAACAAGGAACACAACATTTTTAGTCTGTAATTGAAATTCTGAATGGTACTTTTCCCTTTGTCTATATATTATCCTTGATTCTGGGTCTTATGACTTCCTACTGGATTAACCGAAAGATGTTCCAAACTAAAAATCTCATGCTGCAGAGACAAAAATCACTGAAAATTCTGTCAACATACATTTTCTTTTTCAGAGATCAGTCTACTCACAAGGAATACCAGATACCTGAGAGAATCACTGGGTACCCCTGACACCCTGAGCAGTGCCCCTCTCGGGTGGGGGAAGGGAGATGGACACTGGTCAAAGTCAAGATCTTGATTCCTCCCTCCTGTTTCCAAGGCTACTCAAGAGGCTTAAGAAATTTTAGGTCTAGACTCAAAGTCTAACCACAGTGATAAATATGATAAATATTTCATTTCCATATCCCTGCTCAGGACTGTGGCGGACAGCCACATTTCTTACAAGGAACAGAACTTTCCATAAGGAAGACAGAAGACAATATTTCCTTATGGCCACTCTTAGCTGAGAACAAACTCCTGGAGGAAAAAGCCAATCACATATTTCTCATTTCCCATTTCACTGTGGGATATTTTGTAACTGCTTTCATGAGTTTAAATTCACAGCCATCCCTAAGTAACACACAGACAAAACAACATAGTCTTTACACACATAGTTCATTTCCTGGAGAGATAATCAAAGAAAACAAATGAGCTGTGTAACAGATGTGTCATATAATGCACCACTGCAGCAACACAGAGAGGGTAAGAGCCCATCCAGAAGTGATCTGCAATAAATCTTTCCTGATTATTTTTATGTAACTTAAAAACTCCTATATATCTGAGATTTTAGTGAATGACTCACTTGAAAAGAAAAATAATATATATGATATTAAAATAATCTCTGGAATAACCAGCTGGAATTACAGCTGACTGTGCTCAGAATATAGTACTGGGGAAAAACTAAAAGAATTAGGCTGAAGTTACTGAACATCAAGTAAAAAAGGCCAATTTGTGTGAATTATGTGAACAAGGAACAATGGATATGTGCACATGCACATACATATCGCATCAGTGCTTTCCAACAATTGCATATTCTTTTTGTAAATTATTTTAAGAAATAAATAAATCAGGAGGGATCGTTACTTACTGTTTACTTAGAGTGGAAATTAACGAGCGTTTCTTGGAAAGCTCCAGGGTTCAGCATAGCTGAAGACTCTAAGACAGATATATTCATCCAAGAGTGTAAATTATTTATGAGCTAAAGAAAAATAGCAGGAAATGTTTTTATAAAAGGATCATATCTTTTAGAAATAAAATATTACAGTTTAAGTATTTAATTTCCTTAAGTTTTGGCTAAAAATATTGAGACTGTTACCATGAATGTTCATTTTTGCCTCTTCATTTGGCAATAGAATTTCATCTTCAAACATTTACTATCAAATGAACTTGTATGCTACTGAATGCCTAGTGAACTCCAACATGTAACTAGTCCTTGTTAAAAGAATATTAGCTCCTTCTTACCTATTTGACTTATCTGTCAGTATAAGTAAAACAGGTAAATAAGATTACTTACAGTTAAGCAAACTTCGGTTACTGATGGTATTTTTTCTTTGAGATAGCTTGTTGGGAAGCCCCAAAATTCAAAACTTTGTCTTTCAAATATTTCTTACTTTGAAAAGGTCTGAAAAAGGTCAGCCTTGTAATAGCACTGTGGGTCTGGATTTTAAAACCACTGTGTACATAAGGAACTATGATTCTATGCATGGAGTAGTAATCTTAAAAAATGTATTTGAATATGTATGTACTTGTAGAAACAGAGGTTTATAGGTTCAGTTTGTCTTTGGATTTAAATTTAAATTTCAGCACATATTCATGGATATTTAGATGGAAAAATGTATTTGAGTTTCAGACTCTAAAGAAGGCAGTTTTCTAAAAAAATCACCTAGAGTAGAACAGAATTGTTGTGGTGAGCTAATAAATGGATGAGTTTGGATGACTGTATTAATTGTTTTTCAAGCTATTCACTTCCACAAACAAAGAAACTAAGATATCTCTGGAAAAACAAATGCCATAGTACTTAAAAAAAAAAAAGGGTTCCAATTGCTATTGATTTATTGGACAAATGTTATGGTGAATGTTGTTAGCTATATTTCATTTTCTCTAAACATACAGAACACTACATCTCAAAAAAAAAAAATTAAAAATTGGATTTTCACAGCATGTTACACACATTCACCTCCATATTAACAGAAACTTATTTACTTAAAAGGAAGGCCATGGTGATTTTTTGGTCCTGTGCACAGAGAACAAGTACAGTTATGCAATGTAAGTAAAACGCAGTACTTTTCATTCTATGTTTATAAACTTGTATCTTATTACAGATTTCCTAGATTCAAAGAGGCTAGAAAGTTGGATAACAGGCTTGATTCAATAGCTTTTGGCAGTCACCTCTCTATACAATGTAACTCCTTCTGTGAATGAGAGGACAATATAGCATTCACTATGACATACTCTAACATGGGAGTTTTTTAAATATTAGAAATAATTACTGACATTGATCATGGGTTTGCATGCTTATGAGGTAAAGCTTTTAATTGTGGCCCCAGAATGTTGCTGAAAGGGATAAGAGCAGATGTACTTGCATAATGGCATCAGTGCCTGACATACCCCTCAGAATCTCTTTCTTCTTCTGGATAAGAAAATAAAACCTGCAAAGCTACAGAATTAGCTTTAGGAGTTTGCAAAAAATCTAGTAAGAATAAACAAAAAAACTATGAAATGTTACAAAACAAGTATTATAAAACCCTCAAGGATATACTTCTGAGCTCGTTCAAAGGCTTTCTAAGGAAATATTCTAAGTGGTTATCTAACTACTTTGTCTTTCCTAACTCTGTTTCCCTTGATTGAAATTTTATGCAAATAAAATTATCCGGTTTGAATATATTCTATTAATCCCTACTGCCAGGAAACTCCTGGTTAAAGTGTGGGACACAAAGCTGAAAGACTATGGCTTCGAAGATGAAATGGTAGAGAATATTAAGTAGATGACATCTCAAGGCTCTTCCTGTGGCAATGGGAGCAGGCAACAACCAGACCCTTCCACTTGGAAAAGTCCCTGAACAAATTACTGGCCTCCAGCAGGCACCCTAAGAATGAGTAAGAAGCCCCAGATTGAGCTGTGGAATTTACTGTTGGCCCACGTGACTGATTCACAGCATCTTCTTCCTCTGGTCCTCTTGCATGTGTTCTTTACTTTTCTCACAGTTGGAGTCTCCTTGATGCTGGTCAACTTGCTCTGATGCATTTATCTCCCCTTCTATATCCCTAACTCTAAGGACTCCCTAGAGTTTGAAAAACATTGCATTAGTGCACCTCTTAAATTTCCAATACCAGAGTTGTAATTCAGACCCTGATACTTTTTTTTCTCCTTCTATCATTTTCTTCCAGTTTTCAGCTAGTGAAACCATTGCCTGTATTTCTGTTCCCATAGATACCTGCAATTAAAGTTTATATTCCTTTCCAAGCACTTCGGCTGAACTGTTCCTTTTCAGTTTTGGCTTCTTCCTGTCTGACACAAGTTCCTGGTGCATATAACATCTCTCAGTCCTTTAGAATCAGCACCTCTGCCCCAGTCTCTCAAAAGCAAACCACTGTGTCACATTGTCTCATCCTTTTCTCTCATTAGAAGTGCTCTAAGGAAGGAAATATACCTCATCATTTTTCAAAACTACAAGACGATTCTATAGATGATAAAGAAGCTACTTATAAGATTGGGTTTTTCTCATACAGCACCCAGAAGCTAGAGGAGGACAGGAAAGGGTGCTTGTTTGGTTTTACAAATAGAAACATGAGAGAATAAAGATGCTTTCAGAGTAAGAAAACACAGGGGTGGAAAACTTTAATTTCAATGATTTTAACTCTGTTGTCCTGCATAATCATACTACTGCATGATACCTCTCAACCTGGTGTTCAAATTCAAATGGTGATTCCCTTTTTTCACTGCAAAAGTTGATTCTTATCTCTTACATTCATGATAATTAATTGAAACCTCACAGAAATTAAATTAGTAAAAAGAAGCCATAAAGTAAGATCCAGATGCCTGTTATCATTTCTCTTTTGCTTACAGATTTGCTTCCTCTGTTGTTCACCTAAGAAGCCAGTGGAGTGGAGAGTATCAGTTCAACAGATTAAAGAGATAAGTAAAGGGGTGGGTTTTTTATTAACATTTTAGAAATTTCCACAGCAAGCCAGTTAGGCAATGGAGAAGAGCCTATAAAACATATCTTGGAAGGGTTATTAATAATTATTACAAGCATTGCAATCCATTCCTTTTTTAAGCTAAATGTAAATTATTGTCAAGAGGATCTCTACACTTAGAAGCTCTGTAACCTATCCTGCACCTAAAGAGTTATAAACACATAACACTCATACAAGACTTCTTTCCTTCCACCTTTTTAGGTTTTTTTTTTTAGTTTGGTGTCACTGAAGTGCAGTGTAAAATTGTGTTTATTGTTGGCCTCTTTACACACTGTTCCTAATTTGACAAACAGAGCAGTTTAGAAGGTCAAATAGGAAAACAATATCTTAAGAAAATCGCAAATTCTGTGGCTTTTAAATACATAAAAGAATAAAAAAAAAAAAAAAAAAAACAAACCCAAACCAGTGCCAAAATGTTTATCTCCTCGGTTCATGAAGCCATAAAATAAGTACAGCACTGTGAATCACCTCAAAACTTCAAAGCCTGTATGCCCAGTGTACCATTTTAGGGCTATTAAGTTGTACAGCTACTGTACTTCTAGTAAATAGTTACACAAGATTGTAGCAGCAATGCCAAAGATTTCACCCTTGGAACAAAACTCCCTTAAAGCTACACACTCTACCATAGGCTCACTGTATAAGCTCATAATGTCTCTTACCAACCATCTGCAAGAGATTCTGCATAAAGAAATTATTGATGATAACACTGAAAATGGCAGCTTCATTTAGAAAATACAGTACTCCAAATAAGATATCAAACTATATACACAGTAAGTGAATAATGAAATACAATAAGTTAATTCCTTTGACGTATCAGCATTTCTGTAGAAAAGCAAAGTAATGGTTTTGCTCATTGCATCAGATCATGATGAAAATTCAGTAAACTAAAAAACCTCATTCTGAAGGTGGTACTATATCCCCAAGATGTTATGTAAACTGAGAACATAGGAGGCCATATATTTCAGGAATATGTGATTCAAAACTGACCAGAAGATTTATTCATCTATACTGATACCTTGCCTACATGTGATTTTTAGTGATTTGTCCCAATTAAATGTTAAAAGGCTCAATTTATATATGTATGTAAAGTCTAGCCCATCACAATCTGCTTGCACCCACCTCATGTACAGCTGCCAGCTTTTCCAGCTAGCTGGAATAATCAGAAGGCACAATCAATGTCTTTCAGAAGCCATCTGGGAGGACTTCATCCAAAATCCTCATTAGGCCATATAAAGAGTAAGTCCTGTGGGGCACCCTGGGATTTTTTGTGTATGTCACAGGACACTGTACAAGATTTTTGTTCATGTAATCTGACAAACCCACTTGTATTAGTGGCCAAGGTTTCAAAGGAAAATTAAAACAAGCTTTTATGCACTTGTCATATTATGAATTGCATTATCATGGGGCAATGTGGCTATGACCTCAGATAAAAATCATGTTATATTTAAATATTGAGTGTATTTTTTAAGACTACGCATAAGAAACTTCCATAAGTTCTCTTTTCCCCAGAAATTGGTTAACACCACCAAGATTGCAGAGCCAATTTAAGCAAGTTCAAACTAATGCTAAACTAGTTGCAATAAAGACTTAGAACAGTTCTCACCTTTCCAATCAGGGCATGTCTGCAAAGATACCTCATTTTGAAGATTGTCCTCAGCATGCCTTAGTAACAGATCTCTGACTACATTATATTACACAGTCCATCAGAAATTACTATTCATTACACCATTTTGTAGAATAGTTTCAGTCTTATCTAGTACGTCTAATTAGCTGTTTCTTCTTCCATGCTCATCTCTTTATATCATCAGAAAGACTGCTGATCAAAAACTATTCTTAAAGCCTACACAGCAAAATAACCTACAAACATGGCCCTGACAGTCCCTACACTTATTTTTAAGCTGTATCTTCATTGTTTTTCTGCTCTGTTGATACCGATTTCTTCCTTCCTCAACAAACATGCTTTCAACTCGGCCACTGCTACAGTCTTTGCTCCTTGCTTTCCTACAGCTAAGTGCCTGTATGTAGGTAAATGAACTTATGAAATGCTTCCAAGGCTTGAGAAGTGTGCATAGGAGAGGATGCTTCCTGCAACTGCCTTTTTTCTACTGGCAAAAAGCACACTCACTTTTTAGAAAAAAGGCTGTTTTTATCCGTGATGCTGAAGCTTGAAACCTTAGTAAATTAGCTGTGAAAATAACTGAGTGGAATCCCACAACACTGTTGCACAAAATACTTCACCTAACAGAGAAAAGTTGTTCAGTTCCTCTGTTTATGCATAAAGTATACAAAAATCCTCTCTGATTAAGCAGTATTGCTTAATTCCTAGTAATAATGGAGTATTCCAAGGCAACATACTTGGAGGTGAAAATGTGACCTATGTTGTCAGACACGTTTCCTTATTGTACATTTACTGCTAGTACATTCCAGCAGAAGGAAAATTTGGCAAGCAAAGGTCCTGTCTTTGAAAGTTGATCAGTACTTCTAGAATGTAATATCACTAACATAGTACACTCAACTTTTTCTAAGGATCAAATGAAAGATTAAAATAGATATATATATTTAAGCACCTAGATTGAAATTTACTACTCTGAGGAGCCCCAAATTTAGAGGTAAACAACTGGGCCTGAATTCTTTTAAATCAACATTCTAAAACACTTTAATTTCTGCTTTTGTTCATGCATACTGTTCTCCAGGCCACAACACCAAGAATTAGCTGGGTGTCCAGCACTTTCAGAATCCCCAAACTCTTTATTCTATCTCTCCTGCTTTAGGACTTTCCTTTGGTATAATTGTTTGTACAGTGCCTAATAGACCAAACTACCACTGGGAAGGGATTTTGGGGTTTTATTTTTTACCAAAGTTCAGCAGTTTTATATCAAACCTCACCTGTTAGAGTACTTATTAATGCATATACACAGTCTTTTGGCTTGGTTTCTCCTTATAAGCTATTTTGACAATTAACAGGCAATTTAAATGTAAAATGCACTGGATATAAACAAATAGTTGATAACCTTATACATTTGATTTTCTGATGTCAGAGGCTTGCTTATCAGGCAGTTTTTTTGATCATCACCAGTTGTAATTGTCTTGAGAGAGTTTCAGAGAAAATTCTGAATAAAAGCCAGATCTGAATACTCTGACAGTGTTACTTTGTGTCTAAACACATTTTCATTACTTCCACTATCAAAATCAGAAGTCATGGAAGTCAAATATTTCCAGTTGGAAGGCATAATGAATTTAGAACGTGATATATTCATGTTGAATGTAAATTAATTTATTTTAATAGACTTAGACTAATTATATCTCTAAAATTCAGTAAAGTAATTTGAATTTATCAGTTTTGATAGTGAATATCTTTAACACTATGAACATAAATTATTTTTTCAAAAGCAGTTTTGTAAAGGCATGATCCAAAACACATCTAACAGTAGAACCTGCCTTTAACACAAACAGGCTGAAGAGCTGGCCTAAACCACTGTGACTTTGTCAAGAATAAAATTCTCAGGTGATTTCTTATAAAATACAATGAGAAATGAAACACACACAGGTTCTCACTGATCATAGCTGGAGCCCACAAAGTGTCATGTGAAAAGTGGTAAAAGTGGAACACTTGAGGACTGCAAAAGACAAGGTTATTAATTTACCAGGAACAGTCTTGACAAATTCAAATGAAGGAAAACAGAAAAATGGTGTAACCCGGGTGTAATTCTGTTGAGGTACTGCACTGTGTGAGTGAGAGCTGTGGTAGTCTTCTCTAACACCCCTTCATAAAGCAGCTAATAATTTTAATTAAGTGACTATAGAAAAAACTTAGAAGATCAGAATCCCAGTGAATTATGAAGTATAAATTACCAGGTATGCCAGCATTTTTACTAGGATAAAAGTACAACACATGCAATAAATTTCTAATAAACCTTTATATCTTGTAATTCCTTCTGAGAAAAGAGGGAACCATGATGCACAAAAATGATAATGATAAAAACATTTCTTTCTAGTAGGAAAAATATTTATTACAAAAATTGCTATTCTGGATCTGTTTTTCAGACCCAAAATTAATGAAAGGTCAGCAATTTTTGTTCAAAAACATAAACTGGGAATGAAATAATTAATACAAATCCTTACGGGCTTATTAGTGATGCTGAATCTTACATTACAGATATGAGAGTAACCCCTTTTTTTCCAAAAGGGATCAAAATAGTTACCATAATTTTATTAGATCACATTGACGAGATTTGACTAGTAATTTGACTAATAATCTCTTTCTACCTTTAATTTTGCTGTTATCTGAAAAAAAAAAGAATTTTCAAAGAACTGCCCAACATTATACAGTGTGGGGAAATATCTTTTCTTGAATCAATCTTTCTTCAGAAGTCACTTACATTCCACTATAGTATTTTATCAACCAATATAACATAAAATTTGTTTAATATTGAACATTTTGTTAATGTGTTTATACTTAAATGAACAATTTTCATTAAATACTAGGTAGTGGGAAAATCAGTATGCTTTTTTTTCTTTTGGTTTGTCATCTAGAGGCTTTTATAGTCCACTGGGGCTTTTGTTTTTCCTTACCTGGAACTCTTTTTGCCCAGTTGATCATGTGTACTAATTCTCTGTCTGCAAGGTTGGTCAACAGGGTCATCATAGAGGCTTCATTGAACGGTCTATTTGGGTCATATTCAGAATAAACTAGCGGTGGCTCAGCTTCCAGCAAGGCACTGACCATCTGTTCTGCCGTCAGGGATAGGGCTGGACTGTTCTTCTTGTTATGTTTAATCACCAGTGGACTTGTCCAAAGGGTGGGAGCTCGCAGCTCCGCTGAAGAAGCCTCCCCATTCCTGGAATCCTGCTCCTCTCTTTGACGTTTTTGTTTCATCACTCGCCCACCTCTGCGGTCTTTCCGGATTCCTAGAGATACACAAGAATATAATGAACTTCTTTCCTTGAACTTGGCTTTAGTCAACAGCAGCTGCTGTTGATAGACCCCAGCAGCATCGACTCTTCCTTTATTTTCTGAAGACTTCCTCCTATATATGGAATCTTACATCAGTGGGTGGAGAGAAAAACTCATTTTAAAAGTATAGTGTCAGGAACTCCTTCCTAAAATTCACATCAGTTAGACTTACACAAAACTCTAGACTCGTGACACTGTATAGTTGCCTTAGCCTGAGAAAGAAAATCAGTAATTGGGAATAAACAAGTATTTTTTCACAAGTCAAAACTTCAAAGTATGTCCCAACCTCTAGCAGACAATTATTCTATAAATGATCAATGATAAATTAATGCTGTTGGCAGACCAAATGGATCACAGAAGTAGCTCTCAGAAACTAAGCTCACTATTTTAATTAAACATCATCCTATTACTGAGCCTGTGATCTTCATGATTATATAAAAATAATCAAAAAAATTCCCATTATAAGATGAGCTTATACAGCAATAAATAATGTCATGTAACTAGATAAACAGAAGTAAGAAGAGATAACTGCAACCTCAGAATCTAATGTGGGAGACCTAATGTCAAAAGGCTGTAATAACCACAACAGAATCTTTGTCATTACTGTACATTTCTGAAATGTGCTTTGCACTGTATGACCCTGAACCTTGGGATATTATCAAGCCAGCCATACCAGTTTGAACAACACCAGACCTTACAGTGGAACAAAATCTCCCTTTGTAGAAAGGTTACAAGAAAAAATAATGATAAAGCCCACGTGTACTCCAACCATAAGGGGAAGATTAAGTCAGGCTCTAAGTGGAGGAGTAACAGGCATTTTGAGACAAAAACTTAAATCCATCATCAGGTAGAGGTAAAGAAGGACAACCAAGTAATAAGGAAAGCACACAAGGAATTGAGCTATGAAGAGACGGTAGCTTATGATGGGGCTTATTCTGGATTTCTCATGGAATATGAAAAAGCAGCACTGATCCCAGTTTGAAAAGCAAAATGAGTATCTACAGAGTAGAAAGATGCTAACCAATCAAGAAACAGAGAACAGAGAACATTTAAAACAAAAACAAAACAAAAACAAACAAACAAACAAACAGTTTTGAGAACTGCTGACATTTTCAAGCCTTCAGCACAGGTCTTTCTTATGGTTGGGGAGAGGGAAATACACCCTTTGCTCACCCCTTTTCACACCACAAAAATTTAAACCTTTAGAATCCCAGTCTTTGTTAGCACCACAGCAGCATTTTCATCTCACATACAACATGCCTTCATGTAAGTGTTGGATCATATCAGCAAGTGTCCTTTTCCAATCTCAAAGACACAGGGAGAGTCTTTAGAGCTGTGTTCCTCTTTCTTCAACTATGGTGAGATTTTCACTGAAGTAGTACTTGAAGATTAAGCATTTTATGTCTAATTCATTCAAAATCTAGTAGGCTTCGTGATTCTATTCCATTAATCTATTCAGATAAAGCAACTTCAATAAATCTTTCATCACCCCTATTACTTAAGCTCTCTACATTTTTCCATTCACTAAACTACTTGTAAGCCAAAACTTTCAAGTGCATTGCTGTTGCCATTTTTCATTCAGCAATACCAATCTTTCCTATCACTAAGCAGTTTTTATTAAGGAGAGGAAGGGAGATTCTTACTATTAAGAAAAAATGCAAGACTTATTTTGGCACAAAGTCATCCTACAGATGTTCTCATTGGTAGCTTCTTTGCAAAATTCAATAGCGTGCACGCTCTATCTGTAACAGATAGTTTTGTTGTATCCTTTTACAAATATAATATTTTTGTGTAAAAATTGCCCTGTGAAACATGTAGACATAAGCATGTGAACAAAACCACATGGTTCATAGAAACTAAAGCATTTGTTAACTTTCTCATATTCCAAATTTTACAACTGCTCATCCAGCAATTTTCTTGCAAAGAGAAAGTATCCTTGGGGTCTGTACTGTTCAATATACTCATAAATAGATGTACAGACATAATACAGAAACTAGAACTTGGGGTTAGAATAATACTATAAAAACATCAGATAAGTTAGTTTAGAAAGTAAATAGAAGGTTAGAAATTACTGGGAGAGGGAGTACAGAGCAGCTTCATAAATCACAGATTTTATTAACTCATGAGGCACACTACAATGAACACTATATGCAGTGCTGCCCTTCCAAAATTAAAAAGAGAAATAAAATAAATGAAAAAGGGATAAGAGAAAGACAAATAAGATTATTTGAAGTGTGAAACAACTTTGGTGTGAGAAACAGCTAAATTCAATATGTCTGCTTGGCCTACAAGCCAAACTACAAAGTCAGCAGTAGCTAGACGAATAAGGTACAAAACACTAATGTTTCTCTTCTAATACAAGATGGTATCAAATGAAAATACCCTGTGCAAGGTCAGCACAGACAAGAAGAGATTCTCTTTGACACCATGCAGAAAAAAACAAAACTGAAAGAGTGAGTAAATTAGAAGGTAATATAGTTAGAAAGCTGTAGGTCAAATCTGATGGAGAACAGAATACATTAAGGGTTAATAAATATAAATAGGGCATCTTCAGTGTAAGGTAGGCACAGGGCACCATGGCATAGCTTACTGGAAGATCAGAGGTTTTTTGATTTTGCCTTTTACTTAGTCCAGGCCTGTCTTGGTAAGTAAAAAACAAGGATGAAATGAGCATTTTACATAAGAAAGGGAAGATGACAAATGCAAGCACATTTAGCTGTTCACAAATCAACCAGATGCTAAATAAGAACATTTTTATTTTTGATTCATCTGAAAGCTTACCACTGGCTTTCCTTCACCTTAGAAAAAAAAAAGTGGTGCACTGAGCAAAGCTGAACATAATCAGTTTGGAGGAGATGTCCCACATAAATTTATTTTTTGCATTATATTTGGGATTTTAAATAAAATCAACCAACCTACTGGATTTTGTAGAGACTGAATCTAAAAAAAAACGTCATTAAGAGTATGCATTCCATCTGCATCACATCACCAGCTTTTATGATCACAGGCAGAAAGGTCTCTGAATGTGTATAATGAAAAATGCAAGTGCTTCCAAATCTCCTTCAACTTAATCAAATTTTATCTCTGTTAAATAGAGAGAATAGTGATGCACAGTCACTAATTCCAAAAAAGACAACTCTATCAGTCTACAATTTCATTGCAAAAGTGCAAAAGTTCAATGACACTGTAAAGGTTTTTTAAAATATCTGAATGCATTAATTTTGATTTGACAGTTCAGCCAATAAAGGGACCTGAATTGCCAAATGTTATGAAAAACAATATTCTACCAAAAATTGAAGTCCTATGCATCTTGCAAAAGCTCTAAAACAATTTCCACTTGAGTTTTACATCTACAAGAGCCAAGATTTTCAAAGGCAGTTCTATAAAGTTTCATATGCAAATTCAGGCAGATTTTTAGATATGAAGACAGGTTTCAAAACTGCAAAGTAATTCCATAATCAAATCAGTAGAACCTGATCAGCAATAAAATTGCATATGGACAATAAAATTGGATATGCCATTCCCATGGCAGGAGATTTGGAACTAGATGATCTTAAAAGTTCCTTCCAACCCAAGATTCTATGATTCTACGCCTGTGGAGGCAATGCTAACCAACAAAGTATCTCACTAGTGTTTTCCCATTTCATTAAAATAAAACAAAAAATAAATTCCAGATTGTCAAAACAAAAAAATCCTAAATTAAGAATTCAGTGGATGAGCATTGAATCTCAGCCACCAAATAGCTATTTTTTATTCCAACCTACTTCTAATAACAAAGATCCACCTTTATATCTTCAGTATTATATAAAATATTCAAGAATACTTAGAGGAAAAAGAGTAGGAGACCAAAGAAATTAAAATTTGCTTGGCTCTGTGTGAACGACAGAATAATGATTTTATATTTGAAGATGTATATATAATCTCAAATTCTGTTCCAGTTAAATATATTCCCTATGAGCTGCTTTATATAATATTCTTCAATTTCTTTATTATTGGAAATTTGGTAGGAATATTTGTCAAGTAAAGAATGGTTATTGGTTGCAATAAATGGGAATAGATTTGAGCAAACCCAATAAACCTTACTTGGCATCAAGACTGAGACAAAATGATTATTTTGACAAAACTGAAACAGCCAAGATATTTTTATGTCCTTCCTATTGTTCACTATTCTGGAAATCCTAAACTGAACTGCTATTGCTTTTTGTCTTCACTGCAACACTCACCTGCTATGCAGAATACCTATCATGCTATTTTCATTAACATGGTACAAAAAATGCAAAAGACCTTCATCTTCTCTTTCCCCATACACACAACATTCACTCTGTCTGTTCACACAAGGGATGGGTATTAATGTGGAAACTGCCTGTCATCGTAAAGCCTATTCAGTTGCAACCTATTTATTAACCCATCTCTCATGCTCCATTTTGGTTTTGCTGAAGTTCTAGACAGCTTTCCAATAGCTGCAAGCAAAAAACATAATAAAGTTATTTTCTAGAAATAGCAACTTTCTCTGAAGGTTGAAACTCTCGGGTGCATTGCATGTTTAACCTTATCTTGTTTACCTGCAAATGCAGGGGGGAAAAACAATACCCAAAAATGTTCCTCAGTACTTTTTTAATGAAACCTTCCCAAAAGTCAATAGGGGTCTAGGATTTTTACTACATGTATCAGTGGTCATCAACCACCGAGAAAGCTCCAGGGACTTTACATACGGAGCCCAGAGTCATGAACACAATCTGTCCTTGATCTGGGATCTTCTGGATCATCTCAGAACAGATGAGATGTCAGCCCTAAGCAATGTCCACAACCTAAAAAACTCTGGCCTTTTTTTAAGTTTCTGTTTTAAACACATTTCTGTGGTTCAGCTTGCAAACGATTTGCAAAATATACCAGTGTGACGATACATATTTCACAGTTGCAGCAGAAGCAAAATTTTTCAGTTTTCTGGAGGGCAAAGGATATTTATAATCATACCATAAAGTGGTTCAATATAGGTGACACTAATAAGTTCTGTATTTTCTGACATTTGAGAAGTTCATTTGCAGCTTTCATCAACCACCAATATACTTTACTTCTATACATCATGACTGTGTATATCATACAGAAAAATTGATTTTCCATTAATTCAATTGTAGCTCTTGCTGTGTGACATGCACAAATTACCTACAGTTTGGGTGAGGACATAACTCTCATTTTATAGAAAAATGTAAGTAGGCAGAATGCAGCTACATTAACGGCAAGAACATTATCTCTTGTCTTGCAATAATTGATAATGATGTTGCAGCTGTGTTATTTTTCTCAGAATATCCCATTCAGTAAAACTTAACAGATGTCAGAAATTTCAAACCATACACCAAAAAAAAAAAAAAAGTCTAGCACAATATCTGGCTTTTTTTTTTTTTTTGTCCCCTAAATTTCTTGAAAGACCATAAATTACATGGAAAATGTTTCACTACTGTTCACTATCTTTTCATTGCTACCAGTGCCTTGCCTCCCACAGTTCCCACACACAGTTCACTCAGGTGGCAATAACAGCACCAGTCACTGTCCCAGCCATGGGCACAAGAACGCAATTACTGCTGGAAAGTCATTAACAAATAACTTTGAGCTGTACCACTAATGGTACATGGGCACCACACTTCAAATCCATGCAAAAGTCAGAGATCCACAAAATAAACTCCACTTTATACTTGATAGACATTCAGATGGCATTTCAAGCATTTAAGCTAGTGAAAGCAAAGCAGATTTGGAAACTTCACAAGTCAAAACATAAAGGCAAGCTAAGTGTCAGAACTGGAGAACTAAAGTTCAGATTCTAGGCACCAAACATATAAGCTCATTCATACCAGAACTGTTTCATGTCTTACTGGAACTATTGTGCAAAATAATAACTTACAACCCAGGGAAGACACTCCAATTTAAAAACTGTCTGCTCAGAACTTAGTTTTTAGCTTTCAAGATTTTCTTCCTTATTTGTGGCTTCCTGGTAATACCAACATTTCCTTTTTACTGCTACCTTTCCATTTCAGCAACACAGTTATTGCAGTTCCAAAGAGGAACAGTTTCAGAACAGGACTGGTGAAACATTATAATACTGGACAACCCTATGCACAGGAAAAGACTGCAACACCTAGATTAAACAGAATTACAAAAATAAGACATTTGGCTCATAAATAAATTGGAGGAGAAAAGCCAGAGTGTGGATAGCAAGTGTGAGGATGGTGTGGGAACCTGCTGAAACTCCCCGTAGCAATCAACAGTTTGTGGCCACACTCTGAGGGGAGGAAAAAATTACAACAGGAAGGAAAAGGAATGATTTGTTTGTTTGTGTTTTTTTTTTTTTTTGGGGGGGGGCTTGGTTTTTTTGTTTGGTTGGTTTGGTTTGGTTTTTTGTTTTTTTTCTAAGAAGACAGCAAAAAGATAGATCTATGATTGGTTTTGGAAACAGTGATGGGTAAATGGTTTACCAGCTAACTTCCCAGGCTGGAACAACCTTTGAACCTGAGACTCTTTGTCCACAGTTCTGCTCCTTGTCAGAAGATCCCAGAGAAGAGACATTTGACACTTCTATATGAACGCACAGCCTTGCAACAGTAACAACCTACAATTTTGTCATTTGTCAAAGGAGGTTTTCAAATGTGCTTAGAATCACCTTCTCTTCTAAGTAAAATTGTTGCTCTTCAAGACCAACCTATCTCATCAGAATTCCAGTGAAAATTGCCAGAGAGAAGAAATCTCTAGTGTTTTGCTTGACATTTAGCTTGACAATGAAAGACTAAATGTATATGATAAGTAAAAGATACTATACATAAGAATGTACCCTTCAGAGAGGGAGAGAGTCATTCGCCCAGTTCATGATCAGAGTATTAAGAGAGAATGCACAGAACAGGCTATGGCAGAGATGCCACATGAATCCTTTAGATAAGTGTTCACAAAGGAAGAAACCAGATTTTTCTATGCCATAAACCTACCTTTCTGAAACTGAATTTAGGGTTGAAGAGGCCAGAAACCCAAAAGCCTCTCCTCAAATGTCCTAATATGGGAAGGATTTACTAAAATGTTGAAGAAGATGTCTGGGGCTCAGTCCAGACTCACTTTGGTGTCATTCTTGCCACGGGCAATAGTTAGGGACTGAAAAAGGAGAACAGTGTGAACAAGTCAACAGTTCCCTTGTGCCTAAGCACAACTGGCTTTAGAGTCCAAAGGGTGGATGCAAGCTCCTAATGACCTCCAATGGTAATTTCACTTTACAGATAGGTCTCATTAGGTACATCTCTGCTGAATTCAGTAGCTTTATAATGCTTCATTAGAAATAAAGCAAAATCCTACAGCTTCCTCTGAAACATAAGGTCACTGTAGTTGCTGTACATAAGTAGGAGTCAATAATATAATTACATTCTTGATAGATTAATAACACATTGCTGAAGCTATGACTGCAATGTAGGTTCTAATACTGTAATGTATCTCAGCCTGATGGTCCTTCCAAGGTGATTTTGAGACCTTTGAGATTTTGAGAACTTTTCTCCCTGATTCTCTCTATATAAATACATTATTTGGTTACAGAAAAGTAACACCACTTTCCAAATTCAGGCCTAATGAATACTTCTTTTGAATATGATTCAGACAATCACCCCCTTATTTTACATCCATTTGTCTTTCAGAAAATCAACAGAAATGTAAATCGAGCTGAAAACCCAGGTGGGTTAACAATTACTTCAAATGAGAAACATTGTCTGAAATCTTCTAAAACATTAATCAGAATTTAATGTCTAACCTCAAACAGGCCTGCCTCAAGTGACAGTGCTTAATAGCCTGGCTTCTGACAAGGGTATTTAGACACTCTGTACTATAAATACATAATAGATTTGTGTCCAGTCTGTGCACCCAGATTTTGCAATCTCTTCTACTCCTGACTGAATGAATGATGTATGTCTATTTATGTAAGTGGTTTTCTCAAAAAATATCTCTCATCCTTTTCAAAACTGGGGCTTTTTTCTCCTCTATAATCAGGACTACCTCCTATTAGAGATAGAGTGGCCACAGTGGGGGCTTAGATTCAGATATTCTGGTTCAAATTCTGGCTCTGCCACCACTTTGCTCAGTGATCAAGTCACACTACATATCACAGTGCCCCAGAACTCCTATCAACTAAAATGCAGATCATAAAAATGGTCTTCTACCTTAAGTTTTTAAAGACCTGGTGACAAAAAAATTGCTGTGAAGAAGCAGGCAAATGTCACTTGAGGTCTCTAATGACTATTCATAACCCACAGTTTGAAAACCAATGATCTACTAATTAAAGATGAAGGTGCAAAACATGATTCATCCTAATCTGTATTTTGGCATTCAATATTTGGCAGTCACAGTGCATGTTTTAAAGAGCATCTAAGGACATGCAGAAGTGAAGCAAGAGAAGTTTAATTAACCCATCATTCAAATGAATTCCTTTCAGTGCTGAAACTCCTGCACAAATCATAGTAAATTTTGGTTAAAGTCAGTATGGTAACAGCCCCATTTTTAGGCAATATTTAAAAAGAGGCCATAAATAGTTCAGGGATTACAATACAGCCCTTTCAGGAACATTCTTTACCTGTACCTCAGCCATGATCTGGGAAAGCCAGTAGTTTTAGGAGTATCAGTCCATTGGTATAAATCTCAAAGACAGCAAGAAATTTTAGAAATTAAATTAATTGGGTATTGAAGGTATTTGACCTGATACACAGGACCGAGTGCTAGAACTGAACTGTAAATGCCTAGCCAAGAGAAGAAACAGAGTCATAGAATCACAGAATCATAGCATGGTTTGGGTTGGAGAGGACCTTAAAGATTATCTAGTTCCAACCACCCCGCCGTGGGCAGAGACATCTTCCACTAGACCATGTTGCTCAGAGCTCCATCCAACCTGGCCTGGAACACTTCCAGGGATGGAGCAACTTCTCTGAGCAACCTGTTCCACTGTCTCACCACCCTCACAGTAAAGAATTTCTTCCTACTATCTAATCTAAATCTTTCAGTTTGAAGCCATTCTCCCTCATCCTATCACTAAATGCCCTTGTAAAAAGTCCCTCTCCAGCTCTCTTGTAGCTCTAGTACTCTAGGAATTACTCAAGCTTGGTAAGAAGACATCAGCTATTCAGACCTGCATATGCTTGCTCAAAACGAGTGAATGCACAGTGACACCCTGAGGTACCAGTAGTATAAACAAATGGCAGACAGAGCTGGAGACCCAGCAAAGACCCTAGATTTAATTTAAAATTAATTAGCAATTTATATGGGGAGTGTTTCATTGCTATATCTACTCCCAAAAAATATCACAAATAAAACAATTCCTAAGTAGGAATTTTTAAGCATGAAAAGGCCAAAAAGAAAATGTAAAAAACTATACAGATATAATTAGCTTTACCACCTCAAAAAAGTGTTCAATAGTAAAATATTAGAAATTCTGCAATATTATTAGTATTTTTTATATATCTAGTTATAGCATATAAATAAGCAAAAGGCAGTTTGTCCCATTTCCACTTCTCATTTTGGGATTGTAAAGGTCTTAAACAGCCATGTGTCATGTGTTGAACTTGCTTTGAGCAGGTGGCCTAACAAAAGACCTCCCAGAGTTTCTTCTAGCACAGATCGTTCTGTGAAGTGGAATAGGAAGAAAAAGTGTTTTTGGCAAAGGTGTTCACAGTGGTCTCTCCCTTTTTGGGGGCAAAACAGTGGAATACTATATTTTGGGACAATTCAATGGCAGCAATCTACTTCGAATGCACACAAACAGGGGAAAAAACCATTTCCCTAAAAAATCTCATTTTAATTCCATCTTTTTTTCCAGAAAACTGCTGCAAACTCACAAAACTGTGCTTCAAGTGTTGCTTGAGCACATGCTTTCAGCCCATCAATTACAACTTTAAAAAATACATTTCCTCATACATTTATCAGGCCCCACCTACACAGTTATTTGGCTGAGTACTGAACAGTATGTCTAATAGATATCATAAAGTTTTTCCTCAAAAAACCCGTAATTGTTTCACATCCACAATCCATTTTCATTCATTCACTAATTTCTCTTTATAATATTTAATTAAAGATAATTACATGGAAAACTAGAAGGCCCTGAGCTCTTTCAGTGGTTGCATCAGAAATCAATTTACCTCTACTTTTGAAAATTATTTTAATAACTCTCTAGCCTTTTTGCATGAATAAATATAGCATTCAGCAAGGAAGCATAGCTCTCTCCATTTAAAGACAAAAATCAACAAGGTCCTTCTCTGAGAGGATGGAAAATTTGCCAAATGTTTGGGGGTTTTTTCCCTGTAAAAATTTATCTTAAACTTCAGCAAGACTGTCACACTGAACCAGACTGAATTCCATGTGATTACATGGGGGTAACTCTTTCAAGAGAATGTAAGAGAAAAGCCTAAAGACTCCCGTGTCTAGGACTTAATCATAGAATCATAGAATCAGATGGGTTGGAAAGGACCTCTGAGATCATCAAGTCCAACCCTTGATCCACTACCAC